>PTEX01000129.1:1939281-2268767 GCA_003342815.1 Eudromia elegans | reverse complement strand
TTCCTTCCTTCCTTCCTTCCTTCCTTCCTTCCTTCCTTCCTTCCTTCCTTCCTTCCTTCCTTCTTTCCTTCCTTCCTTCCTTCTGCTGGGCCACCTCCCGTGCCAGGGCTGGGCCACCCTCTCGCTCAGATAGGGAGGTGGCTGGGGCTGTCTCTCGCTCCGCGCGCTTTCCTTCCCTATGGCTTTGGCTGGGGTTTTGTTCCCCATACCAAGTCCCCGTCTGCTCCGGAGCCCTTCCCTTGGAGATGGAGGAGCAGTGTGCTGGCGCTGCTGGCAGAGCTGGTGGCGAGGGGAAGGGTGGCTGTGGCTGTGACTTGAAGCTGGCGATAGTGTCAGGGGAGAGCAGGAGGTGCCGTTCCTTCCCCGGCTGGGGCTGTGTCACCCATGTGCAGTCATTGAGCAGCTGAGGGCACTGGGGACTGTGAGTCTCCCCTGCCCGAGAGCCCCAGGCTGGCACTGGAGGCTGCACAACCGGAGCCCCAGGGCACGGCTGCGAGCTGGCAGTGAGGCCAGGAGTGCCCCAGGCATGGCAGCACTTGGGCTGTCCCATGGCACTGTGCTTGGGCAGGTGGCAGCGCCGAATGCCAGACAGGCCTTAGCAAAGCTGGGAACGATGTCCCTGTGCTGGGCAGGGCTGTTGTTGGCTGGATGTTGTCCATGTGCCCTTGCTGGTGCACTGGGGCACGGGTGAGCGCCGGTAGCCTTGGCCACACCAGGCTTCTGACACGTTGTGATGCACCAGCCAGGCCTGTGGGGTAGGGCTGGGGGCTGTGGAACCAGCAAGGAGTCTGCCCAGCCACCCACCACCTCCAGTGCTGTGAAACTGCCATGTCTGTGGTGTGCAAGCACAGCTGGTGGGGTCAGGGCACCACTGCTGGCTGCCACTGTGTCCCCTTAGCTCACCACATCTGGGCCCCACATCCCCAGTACCAGCTCCTCCCATGGAGAGGGTCTAGGGATGTTTTCAGAGCTGAGGAGCTGCCCTTGTGAACATCCTGACTTTTTTTTTCCAAGTGTTTGTGCATAGGTATAATCCCCCTTCTATATACAAGCACTAGTAGACCAAGAGACTTTCAAATCAGCAATGGCTGCTGGAGAACCTGCAGTCCCAATTCACCTCTATCTCTTACAAGGAGTAGTACAGTGGCTGACAATGGTGATAGGTCTTAGACTAGAGCAAGTTTGCTTTCTCAATGACTGCAAGAGGAATTCCATTAGGAAATGCTTGGCAAAATAGACCAGATTTCCAGCCTGGTATAAATCTAGATTAAAATTTTAGGGCATCATTACCTGGTAAAAGGTGTAAGCCTAGTTCCCACAACTGATGAAAACATATATCTGCTTTCCCACAAAATGAAGGTTTTCCAAAATTTTCTTATTATATAGTGAGATAGCTGATGAAAGTCTTCAGCGTTTCCCTCTCTCTTGGACCTGACTCCCAAAGGATAGTAGAGGCTAGTTCTTATACTTTTAATAACCAAGTATTTATGCATCCTGTTCTTTATCAAAGTGTCTTTGGTAGTGGTTTTGTAGGAAAGTAGGTGAGATTCACAAGGTAGCCCACAGTGTGAATACAGCTGAAGATAATCACATAAAGATAATAACATGAAAGAGAAGAGGGAGTTTCTTATCTGCAACTGCTCTTCATCTTGATGTGTTCTTCATGTCTACAGTCACAGCTTTCCCTCCTAGCCCTCTTGGTGAAGAGTCTTTCTGCTCTGCATATTCTGTTAGATATAAAAGACCTCCTGATTTACCTTTTTTTCTGCCTAATTTGCTGCCTCTAAGTCCCACCTGAAATGTACGTCTTATTCCTTTATTCCAACCCTTATTTTTCCCTTCCTCAACTGTTAATTTTGCCAATAGTATTATGCTCCCCGAAAAGCATTTTCAAAGCTTTACAAGGATCACAGAGTTCTGCTTTATGTAGTATATATTCAATGAATTCTGAGTTCTGTTCTTTAGGAAATAGCTGGCTCAGAAGACTGCTGCTTAATTGGTAACACTCAAGAGACACAGTAAAATAAAAAATGTATCTGCAATAAGTCAAATAAAAATGATGCTCAGAATAAATACTACTTCTCTGCACAAGGTCATTTTATCTGCTTTCTAAATTTTACATTGGTCATTTCACTTTGAAAGTTGTTACCTTGTTACAACTTCTGCATTCCTGCAATTTTTTTTTTTTTAATTTGAGGACTTTACCTTGGCTTTCTCTGGACCTCTGCTATGAGTTCATTTCCAGGCTGAATGTTACCTATTTACATGTGCCATGCACCAGGAAAAGTGCAAGCATTATTTACTGGGAGATCATAGGAAGCGGTGTGGGTAAAAAGACTGGTTTGTCCATTCTTTACTTCTGTGAGATAACTTGAATATCGTTTTCATGATGGCAATGCCGTAAGAAGTAGGTTGGGATGAAGCATTCCAAACTGAACTATCAACAACTTTTTCAACAGCATGGTAGAGGGGGCAAGATTTCAAAGCCTGTTTTCCCTGTTGGTTAACTGGAATGAGGTACCAAAGCAGAGAGACTTTATTGATCCCTGTGAAAATCTTGTCCCTTTCTCAATGTCTAGATTGCATGAGGAGAAGCGGCCCTGGACAGTTCAAGGCCAGGTAATGAGCTTGAATGATAATGAGAAGACAGACAATTTGGACTTTTTATCCTAGCTACAGGCCTGATCAAAATCCCATGGGTTATATAAGCTGTGTAGTCTATTAAATCCATAGACACAGGCATTTAAGATCTGTAAACACAGACAAATTTTCAAAAGGAGATGCCTCTTTTTTGCTTAACTTGAGACTCAGAAATTCTACTTTTCTCTGAGCACTTGAGTTTCTCGTTGAGCTTTCTCAGTTCTGAAAAATCAAGCCTGTGATCAAATCTTGGACCTACTGAAGTTACAGGATCTTAGCCAAGATTTTATCTCCTGTAGCTAATTCTGAGCATTCAGAAGTGAAGCACTAAAAATGACAGGCCTGCATTTCTGGATGAACAAAATGAAGAAGGAAATACATAGCCACTTCAGTAAAACATATTAAAATCTGTGAATGAAAAGTAGTGTCTACGTGATTAGGAAGAAAAGATTTCCTTTCATAGTCTTAGGGAAAACAACAAAAAACTGAAAATAATATTTCCTAACCTTTTTCCCCTGTTTTAACTTTTATTTAGATTTCAATTATCTTCATTAAAATAAACAAACAAACAAACAAAAAACAACAAAAATATGGTAATATATGTTTTTTTCCCCTTGGAAAATTTGTTTTTTTGAGGGGCGTTTGTTATAATTAGATGGCCAAATATTGAGTTAGGAACCAAGAGTAGACAGGCAATTCTGTGTCTGAATCCTCTGTGACTGTGGCTTGGGGCATGTTCACAGCGGGGACATTTTGCATATTATTTTTGTACATGAACTTTTGTGGGTTGACTGTTGCCTGCGTCCCTTCTGTATACTGCGTCCACACAGAAGTGATCCTCTTCCAAAGTAATGCTTGGCATTCTGGGCAGAATTTACAGCAGAAACCTGCTTCCTACTCCAGTTAGCATCTCTGAGAGTGGCTCAGAGCACGGTCTGAATTGTGAGACGCGCGGCAGCTGCAAAGACAGTGCAGCTCCTGTCCCTGAACGGCAGTTGCACCTAGCTGGGGATTTCCCGCTGCTCACAGGGCCCTCCGCAGTCTGGGATATGGCTTATGCTTCCAAGCCCAGGGTACATGATGACCAAGAGGAGAGGACAGCAACTCTGCTACAGCAGTTTACCCTGACACAGGATGACGTGCGGTGACGCTGTCTTAAAATCCACCGTTACCGTTTGCCATGAGTTGCTGTTGTGGAGTCGTTTGTAACACACACGGCCCGGCCCCTTGGACCTGTAGCGTGCCTGATCCACCTACAGGGCTAATAAAGCGAAAGACCGTTGAAACTGCCATGTAACAAGAGAAAATTTCATAGTACATATTACTTGAAGAATATATGATACCACACCGCATGATCCTAACTACAATTCTGGTAACTTCCTCAAAGTGAAAACAAACAGTTAATGGCAGAGAGGAAGCCCTATGAGCAACTTCTCACTGCATCTCAGAGGAACCGGCTTCCAAGAAGCTTAAGAGTACTCTGTTAAGGTTTGTCCAGGTGCTAAGCAGCCACAAAAGGTTACAGCCCAGCTAGGTTTTCCAAATGAGTAGATAAATAATGGGGCTCTTGGGACACGTCATTTTTTCAATAATAGCTGGAAAATTTGCAAGTAAAAATGGGCAGTAGGAATTCAGAGATCAGAGCCTACTCAGAAGACACTGTTCTGGAGGTGGCAACTGGGTGCTAATTTAATGGTTTACTTTAGGATTTGATTAATTCAAATTCAGAAAATTCACCTGTCTGTAAGAGGTGCCAGAGATGAGCTAGAGACACGTTTTCCCACTGGGCACAGAAGAATCTTGTCTTCATATTTTAACAGTATATTACTGCAAACATTTTTCTTATGAAGAGAAATCTGATTATATTTGATAAGTTTGTATGCTCCCATTCTGGTTTCTAACAGTTTTAGTCAGCTGTCATTTGGCACAACTTTACACAGACCTGTAGTGTTTTCAATGTGTGTATGAGGGTCTTGGCTAAGATTCTCCCATTATTCAGGTGGAAAAAAAGGCACTGGATGCTTTTGTTAACAGCTAGATTAACAATAATTAAAATTAGATTAATGATTTTCTTTTTTTTTTCCTTTTAGAATTCTACTTCAATGCTCTTAAAATATATCATGATGTCTTCTCTGTTATGTACACTTTCTTTTATGAATATGGCTGCTTTCCTTTGTCATTTTTTGAACTGGCATTACTCGCTGTCCCAGGCCAAGAATTCCAGACCAAACACCACATCCAGGTGGTTTCTCTCTGGAGAAAGAACCACTTGGTCTTCCAAGTGAAGCTATGGTGAATCACTGTAACCAATTTTTGCACATTGACATTTCCTATGATACAAGCAGTAATATTATAATGTCATTTTACAGCTTCATTACCCTTGTGTCAGATGTTTTTAAACCCAAGCTAGGTCAAAAGGCTGCTTTAAAGACTGACTGGAGATAAAAGAAATAAAAAAGTGACTTTTCATAAGCAGTATTTTCTGATTATTTCCTTGAGAGACAAGAAAGTGTTTTTATAAGCTATGTCCTCAGAGTAGTTCAGTTGCTTAAGGGTACTAACCAGTGCACATTAACTTGAAGTACGTTTTTGAAGCTTTAGAATAAGTTGCTCCCTAGATATTTATGCCTTGGTGAATATTGCATATTGAAAAATGAATTAGATTTTAGAATATTTTGTATGTCTTGAGTGCAGCACTTTCCCTATATATTATTGGTTGTAAAACATATCTCAGAGGTAACTTTACTGCCAAATGTATCAGGATCATATTAGCTCCTTCAGCGGACTATTGTGAGAACATTGCTTTTTTAGAAATGTAGCTTTTACCATTGACTCATGGAGGGAACAGTGGAACAGTCTGAAAGCTTTAAGTGAATGAACTCCTGCCAGGCATGCCTACTGATTGCTGTGAAGCGTGATTTGGGATGGAAATGAGGGTGAGTAAGATCGGAATGGGAACCTGAATTACCTATATCCATTATAAGCTGGTTCTTTTTGTGGAAGACAGGAGGCTATAGAAATGATGCAAAGAAATGGCAAGATCATTGAGAGTGCAAAGAAACCTTTCAAAGAAGGAAAATTCCTCTGAAAACTTTGTGAAATTAACTATATTATAGCACTAAAGTAACAGCACTATATTATTCTGGAGCTAAAGTAGTGCAGGATTGAGGGATAAGGCATATGAAATATAATATCATCCCTGAACTCTGTTGTAAGAAGGCTGTGTAAGACTGACCCTGAATCTGGCTGCACTTGGGCCATTTGCTGTTATTTACAGTACAAAAGAAAGCTGTATTTTCCCTCTGTGGGAAATACTGAAGATGTTACTCTGTAGACTTTCGCTGAGCCCAGTCCTTCCCTACTGCAAATATGAGTTCTTCGAAGAATGTGATTCTTAGATTTTTAGTTCAGCAGAAGAATTAAGTGAGTGCATTCTGCTGAGATATGTGGGGGAAAGGCAGGATTCTTTTCACCTAATTTATCATGTCTCTGACGCAGATCATCTACATCTGTTTTGCTCACTGTAGACTCGCTTTGAGTCAATGAGGAGGAATAAACATTTTTAGGACATGAATCATCCGATGCATTTTAGACATTTACATTAAAGTTGGATCATTTCCACTGTAGCACTGCCTATTTCCTCTTTATTTGATTATAGAGAGAACATGGCTCAGAAATAGATGTCACCATCTAAAGTTAGGTGAAATGAATCCCACACAGACAAACTGTTGTAGGGATCCTAGCTGAATGGGAGATTCAGGAATATCTTTTTTGTGGTATTTGGAGCAGGAAGGACTGGGAAGAGGTGGATAGCAATTTTCTGGAGAAAGCTATATAAGAATGAAAGAAGAAAAATGAACCAGAAAAACAAAAAAAGGATAAATTGTGGTGAGAAATTTGCATCTGCTACCAAATTATTCAGAGTAGTCTCTCTGAGGCTGACTGCAAAAAGCTGTAGTGGAATCTCAATGCTGAGCAGCTGGTAATAAAATGATAGATGAAAATTAATGCTCATAAGTGCAAAGTAATGCAAATGGAATAAAAATGACTCAAACTGTTCATACATGATAACACCTCTAAATTAGTTATTACCATACAGGAAATAGGTTTTGGAGTGACTGCTGATAGATATTTGGAAATATCAGCTCAGGGCTCAGAGCATATCAAACACTACAAATTATTGAGAAAGGAATAGAGTAAAAACAGAAAAGGTTGTCACGCTACTGCATAAATTTTGGTGCTCCTACAGCCTGAATGTTGTGTATGATTCTGCCCTGGGAGCATCAAGGCAGGAATAGGAAAATTACAGATTAGGTAGAGAAGGGCTGTAAAATAATCCAGTACATGGAACAACAACAAGACAGGCTTCAGGTCTTCAGCCTCTAGGAGATGTCTGTGGTGATAAAGTTGTTGTGAATGGTTTAGGAAAATAAGTATCATAAAATCGCCGAGTGTTTTAAAGGACCTCTCAAGCTTGTCTAGTCTAACCCCACTGCTCAAGCAGGGTCACCTAGAGCAAGTTGTCCTAGACCGTGTCCAGATGGCTTTCTCCAAGGTCAGAGACTCCACAGCTTTCTGGATAACCTGTTCTAGTGCTCAGTCCTCAGAGCGAAAAACCAATTATATTCAAAGAGCTTCTTGTGTTTCAGTCTGAGCCCACTGCCTCTTGCCTTGGTACGATTACATAGAATATTTTCTCCTCTGAAGTTGAGGGCCTATGAAATCATCAATAGCAAGTTTAAAAGATAAAAGGAAACATGCTTTCATGTGATACAACATTAAATCATTGCATTAATTGATGACTGAAGCCAAATGCATAAAACCCCCAGATATCTGATGAAATCAAATTTATTTATCCAAGAGTATTAAACATTATGATCCAGGACAAATTCCTGAGTAATAATTTTCTGAATAGCTAACTGCTGGAAAATGACATCTGTTTTAGACTTGCGTACTTCTGTTACATCACTGTATATGTCTCTGTCTTACCCAAGTTCCTGAAATATTGTCTGATGATTGCTTTTGGACCGATTTCCTGGGCTGCACTGGCATTTACTCCATGGCAGTTTGTCCTGGTAGCTGTAAAAAGACCCTGGAATGATGGAGAAAGTCTGTACCAGCTCTGAGTTGAGTAGATGACCGTTGTAGAGTCGACCTCTTTGGACATAACTCTGGTATAAAGAATGGCATAGGCTGCCCCTGAGAGGTCACTAAAGTATAACAATGTACATTTCTGCCCTTGAAAAAAGTGTTAGAAGTGAGAGAACAGATAAAACATTTTGCTCTTTGTAATTTCTCATCACTTTAATGGAAGGGATCTTTGACTGGTTTAGCTATGGGCAAAACTGCCCTGCTTGAAAAATCATACTGAAAGCACTAGGCTTGGTGGAAACAGGCTGTACCTTGATTACCAAGAGTTCTTCACAATTGTTGGTGGTGTAATTCAAAACAACAAGATGATGCTTTCTGAGAAGGGAAAGACTGGCTTTTGTTTTACTGTCTCTTCCCAGTCATGATGTATGGCTCCAGCCCCTTAAAGACCAAAATAAACACATTAGATTCAGACTTCCTCCTTTTCTGGCAGATGCATTCATTGAAAACAAATGTAAGAAATATTAGAAATCTGAGGAGAGCAGAGCAGGTTTTGTATGGACACTAAGGATATGAATCCATGATAGTTTAAGCTAATTTAAGTCTTAATTGCAACTTTTCTCTCTGCTCGTGGAAGGAAACAGTGGAGAAGCAACAGACTCAATTGCGTTTTAAGAGCTGCTTGTTCCACAAACATTCTTTACATCTAAATAATATGATAATTAAGGGCGAGTTCATTACCTGATTAATTAATTCTTCATCTTAATTCTTCCCTTGTTTACATGTTTGACCAGACAGTCATAGAGCCATAGATTTTTCTTTGACTGGTTTCTCTTTGCAGAGTTGAAATTAAGCCTTAACCTCGTTATTGCGTTCAGGAGATCAATTTATTTTGCTAAAACAAAATGGACATAGGCAGCTGCATCACAACCAGACTAAGAAAAGTCATGACATTATTAAGGTGTCAAAAAGTACTTTTATTGGTTGCTTTATTCTGAAATGAATATTGTCATTTAAAAAGCGTCATACTGGGTTTGTTGTATTGATGGAAATTTTCAGCAAGGTTTGGAGTTGGACCCAAAGAATTGTTCTGCTTTGCAAGGCAAGGGGAAAAAAAGAAAGCAAAATTAAAAAAAAAAAAAAGCATCCTGACACCTAATCAAAATCCATCAGTCCATTCAAAATCATGTCTGCAGACACCAGTGATCACCATCCTCCAACAAAGTTTAAGGTCCCCCTCCTGCCTCCCTCCAATGACAGGCAGGAAGTGGATAGATGTCATGTTGGATTACCTAGGTCTTATGACCGTTTACTCTAATTCCAAATATTTTCAGATTTTTTTCCTGTTGTCACAGCCAGTCACCTGCTATACTAAAATCCCCTGTAAGATTTTCAGAACCGGATTTACACCATTTAAATTGATAAATTTGTTTATCTCAAAGCAGGACTGGTTCAGCTTAGCAGTTTTGTGAGATGTGCCAAACATGGCATTCCAGTGGCAATAAGTGTCATTTCAAGAAGAAGCAATCCTTTTATTTTGCGTTATTGTTTTTGGTACATCAGTGAAATTCCGCTATTCTCTATGATCGACAGTTAGGGCCACATAACACAGTAGTGTTTTCTTGTGCAGTTATAAGGTAACATCTTCTTTTGCAAGCCTGATCTCAGGAAATTGACAGGCGCTTATGGTGACTTGCTTCTGCACTGTAGATAAGGCCACCGCACACATCATCGGAGCAGGAACCATGAGTGAGTCCATCCATCAGTTAGTGAGGGCTGGAGGGATGATGAACACAGAGTATAAAGGGAATGAAAGTGACACGCATCGATATTTTACTGCAAAACCTTTGTGAGGATTACTATGTAGTCAATTCCTGTCTTTCAGGGTACTGTGAGCAAATCTGTATTTCTTATGCAACCATTTTTTCATTACAGCTTTTCACATAGTACTAACATGTCAGAAAATGCTGAGGAACGAGGAACTTTTCCTCTAGAATACCAAAGAACTGTGTCAAGGGGCAGGAGGAGCAGAGTTCCTCTACCGAGGGAAGGCAAGCTGGGAGTGGAGAGCTGCCCCGGTGGGGTGCAGTCCCATGGCACTGGGTAGGCAAGCAGAGTAGCAACGATGGCAAAGGCCCTGGAGATGCTCTGGTGATGATCAGGCAAGACAAGGTAACAGGTCAGGTCTGAGGTCCATCCAAGGCATGAGAGAGGCCTCAGGTGTGGCTGGTCAGGGCTGGGGAACCCTAGAGACGACCGTTCATCCTTCAGGGCCCTGGCACTTTGTTAGAGGCAGCACAGCAAGCTTTGTTGTTGTGTTGGTAGACTTGATCTTGAGATAGTGAATTTAGGTTGTCTCACCTGCAATTTGATGTAAGCCCAAAACTCCAACGCAAATCCCCAAACGCTGTGATGTTTGTGTTCTGCTTCTTATGATTCAACAGTTTTTGTACATAAATTCTCCTGCTGCTTTTTGGATTTTCTTCCTGCCATGACTGGACAGATGTTGGCAAGCTAGATAATTCCCTATTAAATTCTTTGCTGTCATTGTTAGGACACTTCTGATACTCAGATTAGCACACCTAAAAACAATTTATGTGTTTCTGTGCTGTACTATATTCCTACGTATGAATATACTTGTAATAATGTGCATCATTCTGAAATAATTGTTGTTTGTAAGATTATAACAGTCTTGTTAATGCAGATATTGTCTCTTAATAGTAATTCCAAAGAATATTTTCTATGATCTCTGGTTTGCTTTTAATGAAAGCCAAGAGATTGTAATCTACTGCCTTCCTGTGTTTTCCAATGGCTCTACTATTCAAGAATGATTTTGAATTAAGCCTCTTTTATGTTTTCATGCTTCTTCTGCTGTTTTCCTTTTATATTCCCCTCCTTCCCACCCCAACCCATATGATTTGAATAATGTCTGAGCACGATTTCAGGTTTCCAGAGGCATATTCCACACTTTCTTCCACATAGGATATGTACACAATTTCCCAGGCTAGATGACTTCTTTTAAGGCATAGCTGAAAAACTTTTCATCTTCCATCTACTTCTGAAGAAGTAATTTCATTGCATCCCATGTTTGCCTCTCCTTGCCTATCAGTCACAAATGAAACTGTTAACCCTCTTAAAATCAAAAACTTACTGGCCTCGAAGAGATTGCAGCCTTGGTAAATTGCTTTACCACCTGCCAGATCCAATCAATACCATCTTTTCCTTTAATATGATTTAAAGTAGAAAAAACAACAACAAAAGCAATGCTCTAGGGCTCAATTTATCATAAAAATGCATTCGTATTTTTTCAGACTAGGATGTAATATCCAGCTCTTTGGACAGAAATCAGTTAACTCCAGATAAAGACACACTCTATACAATGAGACACCACTAAAGCAAATGCACTTCAGATTCATATTGTCCTTAGAGTGAAACCTTTTACCCTTAATGTCAATCCCTAAAAGTCCCAGGCCATATCTTCCTGGGATTCCTATAGCTCCTGAGGAAGCCGAGGACCTCCCTGCCTGCAGCTACCTAAGGAAGAATGTGTGTGTTGGATGGTGAAGAAGAAATGCAGAAACTGAACAAGACAAATCCCCTGGGCATTTGCAGTCAACCAATATTAAAAATGAGAGCACTGAGACCTCTGCAGTTCCTTTGCTACTACCCGTGGGTATTAGCTGCTAGGAAATGCCAAGCATCATCATCTTGTCCTTGAACCTGATGTGCATAATGCCTTCCAACCCAGCTCTTAGCTAAACTGAACATAACTGCAGGCTCTCAGCCACACTGTATTCAAATTTAATGGCCAATTCAGCTTGCAAATTGGTTCAGATCTCATAGCTTAGCTGAGGAAAATATGGAGCAAAATTCAGCTTCTTATTTTTGATACTGCTATATTCTTCACAACTGGATGACACTGTTTGCTTCACACCCTTCTCCTTGCTGAGTATTATAAATGAAGTTAGATATAAGGGCCTTCTTCTGCCACGTTTTTTCAGACTTAGCAGTTGTGTGTACAACTGGAAAACAGAGTGATCCTTTCAGTCCGGTGAACTGCTTCACTTCCCCTTCCAACCTCATTTAAAATTCTGGAAGTGAACGCTAGTTATTATGTAGAATGCAATCCCCCCTGTATAGGTACACAAATGGCTGCTACAGGTAATGGATGAATTGCTGTCATATCTAGGGAAATCCTGTAGGACTTGTGGTTTTAGTACAGAAGGATCTAAATTCTCTATTCAACCAATAGAGTTTGCCCTGGAGATTGTTACAGAATTAGAGTCATACTTCAGAAGAGATGTCCAAGTCAGTGGGAGACAATTGCCACGGGATCTTTGGAAATCCTATTTGTGTAAATTTACTTCTGTTTTGCCCAAGATGCTTTATTATCTTGACCCTAGTTGTCTCAACTCTACAAAATACATATTTTTTGTGTGCGTAACTCCTTCTAAAAATAAAAGAAGACCTCTATAGCTGTTTGATGATACCTCAGGTACTTGTGTCTTCACAGAAAGCAGCTTCTGTCTGCTGCCCACACACTGTTCCCATGGCTGCTTTTTCCAGCATTACCTCTTCTGCTGCTCTTGCAGACGAGCAGTGGACTGGATCAGGGGTCTCATATGACTGAAAACAGCCAGTTCATTTGCCAGGTTACTTTTCAGACAGATCTGTTCTCTGTTCAAGTTCAGAGCACAAACATTTGTGGTTGCACAACAGAGAGGAAGAGGAGAGCGAGAGGAAGGAAGATGAGGATTGCTGTAAACAACACAGCTGAATGAGAAAGCATAGCTGGAAATCTGTCCCACGCTTTTTCCTCTGCTTCCCAGCAAATGTAAGATGTGATTATCTCTTGTCCAAATCTAACATAAAAACATTTGGGGGGGCAGAGGATTATAAAAAGGAAGTGATTCATCTCTGCTTCCTGTGAAATCTTAGAATGTTCTTCTGGATGACTTTCACTACGTGTAAGCTTTGTGTACTGGAGCTGCTAGGCTGTGAAAGAGCTGCTCTAGGAAGTACATACTGATGTCAATGATTAGCAAGGGGAAAAAACAGTTTATGCCTGGATCCACAGATTTGGAATTAACCACCGGAAAGGGAGAGCTGCCAAGATTTTTTCAAAATCCCCCCACAAACACTGAAGGTGTGCAAATGTACACAACTGAAGTAGCTTCACAATAGGGAAGCTGCTTCAGCCATCCTCACTATCAGCAGGTTGGGGGGTGTCACAGAGAAGTTGAAAACAGTCTTCATTTAGCAATGGGCAAGGTCAGAAAAGCATAATTTTCATTCATAGTCTTTATTCTGTCAGTGACTCATTGATTTTTAGACGTTGATATTGAATAGACATTGAATTGATATTGATAGACATTGCATTTTAGAAACTGATACAAGCTGTGTGTCTGTGTAGAGGGCAGACAGAAGATGAAAGGAGCAGTGTTTGGTCAAGTAAATTTATCCATTCATTTTTACAGACAGAGGAGAGCCTAGTAGTCAACATAACATGAGTTCATGTACAGATATAACGCAATACACCAGACTGTACTGCATTGCCAATACCTACCTTGGGCAACGGCAACAACTCTTGTCAGATTATTATTTCTTAAATACTGAACATTCAAACTCAGAAAACATAAAATTTAAAGTGAAAAATCCAGAAGATTTCCTAAGGCAATTGTTAGGTGGTAATCAAGAGTTCTTTATGCTTATCTCCTATCAGTGTAGTTTCATTTGCTTCCTCTGGTTTTCTCACGATTTTATTAGATCTGATTTACATCTATATGAGAGAGAACAAGATCAAAGCAGTGATGAAATCATTAAGAGTCATTTTGTGATTTATTCTTCTCACCTTCACTAAAGTAGCACAATTTCATAATCGACACAGATCCCTTTATAGGCATTAACCAAAAAAGAGTTTAAGTGCCTGCCCGCCCAAATCTACTCCTCTTCAGGAAAATGTCTCCTGACCTCATGTATATTACTGAGTGGAGATATCTTCCTGAATCAGGGTGTTGTGAGATAAATTTAGTTTTATATGATGACCATAGGAGACTAAGTCGTGTTAACGATAATCCAAAAGAACACATCACTGTATTTGATTTTAAATATCCAAAATTCTGGGATCTGCCCTGTGCAAGTGCTCAATATGTGTTTGTGCTGTGGAGATAAATCTGAGAATGTCATGGAATTAAATTTCACTGAATAGAAAACTATGAGAATGGGTGGCTTAGCTGGGTCATATACAGGTTAGTGTTAGAGAAAAACTGCACATACACAGGGCGTAAAGGCTTGATAGAATAGTACTGTGTCAGAGCGAAGTTTCAGAATGGCCTGGATAAACATCATCCGTTTGTGATCAGTCTCTTTCACATTTCTTAGATGGTTATGGCTGGAACAAATAAAAAAAAAATCAAGAATATTACATTAGAGTTATGCACCATCTTCAGCACATTATAGGTAAAACAGCCACAAGATGGCAATGCAGAATCCCGCCACACATGGCTGAAACGCGCTGCCTCTGAGCTGCAGGGAGCTTAACGCAGAATAGACACAGAGTAGTCCCTGTAGGAAAAAAATAACTGATTCTGCCGTTGCTGTAAGCGTCTCTTACTTCTTTTTACTTTCCTGAGGATTCTCTGCAGTTGCTGCTGTTCCCTGGCAGGGGTTGGTTTGCATGACAGAGGGTGCTGGGGGATGCAGTATCCCCGCGTGTCTCTGCAGCAGGGAGCAGGTGTCCAGCTGTGAATGCTTCAGAGGGAACAGAGCCGAGCGCTCCTCCGTCAAAAGGCTCCACCAGCAGCGACAAAGGAACGGACGCCCTTCTCTCCAGAACAATTAAAACGGGGACAGCATCATGTTACGGAGAGGGACAGAGGCGGGGTAGTGCAGCCTTCACAGCCACGCACTCCAAGGCAGCATCTTCCAGCGCCAACCAAGGCCTGCACTGCGAGTGGCGGAGCAAAGACCCCCGGGTGTCCCAGCTCGGGGCGGCTCTGCGTCACCCGCGTGGGGCGGCTGTGAGGAAGCCCGGGGCTGCGAGGCGAGGCGCGCCCGTGGCTGCCCGGGAAGGACGCGGCCGGGCTGTCCGTTTGCATTCCCCGTGCACCACGTGGAGCCGGCACGCCGGGGCCTCGCCGATGCGGTGCGGAGACGGCTCCCGTCCCCTCCCCTGGAAACATAACCCGGCCTTCTGATGTGGCTACAGCACAAGGCGGGATGTCAGGAAGCGCCTGGCTCATACGCTGTGTTTACAGAGTCAGGATTAACTTAATCACTGCGTCTGAAGGCAGGGGGAAATTTTTCTCAGGTCAGAGGGTTAGGGATTATTGATTATGGTTAATGCTTTCCTGTGTAACAGGAGGGTGTTACTGGTGTCCTAAGGCAACCTGGGAATTTAATTTAAAAGTGCTTGCCAGTTTTCCTCCTATCACAGGTCATAGCTGGCTTCTGGTTTTACGCTCCAGCCTCCAGCCTGTGGCAAGAGCAGGTAGCTCTGAGGGCTCCTTGCATTGCACACTACAGTGGTAGGGCTCCGACCTACACAGCATTGCATCTTGCCATATGGTCCTGTAAGATGATATTTCATTAGACCGCATCCCAAAACGTCTGGATTAGAAATGCTGAAGGAAGTGACAAGTTAAATAAATCCCTAATTTAGCTCTAGACCCTAAATGCCAAGCTGAGAATGAGAAGTTTTATTCCATATCCATTGTCCTGAGTAATATATTCTCCACTCTGCTGGCTCGGAATTGCCATCTTCTTCCGACAGTCTCAGATTAGCTGCTGCTCGCAGGTATTAGAATAACCAGTCTATTAAACTGTTGACCATTTCAGCTGGTCCCGAGGAAGGTCACACTTCATCCTATTCTGTCCTCTGCATAAAACCAGTTGGGCAGCTAATGCAAATTGAAATCCTTCCTGATGCTTGTAGACATCTGAGCTATAGTTTGTAAGTGGAGTTCGAATTGCTAATAAAATTTTCATTACAGTTTGCCTGTCTCTTGTATAACTCTGGATTTAACAAGAAGTTATATGCATCAGCCTACAAATTTGATGTTAGACTGTTCTGTATGTTTTTATTAATTCTACTAAAAGGCTGAAATTTATTATGATATTTGATTTTTTGAGTTTTGATATTTTTATTATTCTAATTTGCATTTCAACTACTTTTCTCTTCTCACCAATGCACGCTTCCAATGAAGATAAATATGTTTTGTCTTTAGTAGAAATTGCATTATTATAACCCAAGAGAGACTGAGAGACACTTAATGAGAAGTCCTTTTTTTTTCTTCTAAATATTGCTTGTTCTGGATGAAGATGAACAAAGGCATCAAAATGCTGATGGGTTGCTTTACAACACCATCATCCATGCATGAAATGTATTAAAAATTGTAAGATAATGTAAGGATTCATGGTTTACATGAGGAAAATAGAAATAAAAAGGATGACTCTTTGTTAAAGGGCCTCTCTCTCTCAAGGACTAGATGATGCCAGTCGATCTTTGGACTCTAGTTCCAGCCTTTCTAACCACTAGGTTATTGCAGTCTGAGTTGTGGCTTTCGTTGTGCTATCAGAGTTAGAATGGCTTTTATCATGAATTGTTTAATTGATGTCAGGTTTGGAAGGAAAGGGAGAGTAAATTCCACCTCTTCTTTCCTCTCTTTTATATGCTTAAGAATCAAAAGATAGATTGAAGATAGCTCCTGGCTATGAGGTCTAAGGTGTGGAAGAGGGTATGGAATGACTATAACTGCTTGGGAATTTTCAAGGGCTGTTTTTTCATTATAAAACCCAATTTATCAAAACAAGTCTGTTTGTGGATAAGGTTTAATTTCAGGTGACTTTTCTGTGTGAGTTCTAACACTTTGTTTCAGCCTTTGGAAAACAAACAAAAAGCTTCCTATTGTCAACTAATTTTGCCACTTTGTCACTTAGAAAATTAACCCACTTTTAGAAACGGGCCGTTTCAAAAAGATGAAATAGAAACTGTGTAGTGTGATCTCTCGATCTAGGTGTTTTTTGTGTATATTTCATTGTGAATACTTTTGAGATTTTTGACTATTAAGATTTAGCAAGAGAAAATGCAAAATTTCAGAAAATTTCACAAGATGATAGGACGATGATTTTACATGCAGCTTGACTAACTGTGTCCCTCTCCCGGCTATTCCACAATAGTTCCATACATTTTAAAATATTTTGATTATATTTCTTTGTCCCTGTATCACAAATCCTTTAACTTCCTCATTTGAAAAATGACTCTGATGGCATCAGTTTAGTTTCCTCCCTACTTTCATTTTATTTCTGGTTTAGTGTGTTATAAGACACTGACTTTTTTTGTATCATTTTGTTCGATGTAAAATGATGGCAAGATTTTCCTAAATGTACCGGTGATTAAGAACTCTGATTTGCACTTTATTTTCAGTATGAACAGATGTACAACTGTGTAAACAGAGCTCCTATATCTATTACTGCTGGAGCCCATGTAGAGCTCTGAGACCTAAAATAGGATTCTAATTCTAGAAGTTTATATTATGCAGAGAAGAACCAAAAAGGCTCAGGATCATTCTCAGTGAATTTATCTGAGAACCAGCCACAGCTGTGCTCTTAGCCTCCGTGCTGTATCAAGATATTCTGCTTTGGAGCTATTTGCAATTCCTTTTTTTTTTTTTCCCTGTACCCAAAGTAATTTACCAGCGGTTTCAGGGGAATTAAAACTGCCTGTCTCTAACTGGTTAAAAATGCAGGTACCTACTTTTTTGGTCTAAGTATGTCATTTCTCTGCATTTCTGTGAGTAAGTACACACTCAGATCACCATAAGCTTTTCAGCCAAACTTTTCACAGCTCTTTTTTTAGCCATATAGGTTTTTCCTAATATCCTGTCTTTCATTTTCTTTACTCTAACTCATTCATCACACATCACTAATGTGTTTTTCTGCGCTTCGCTTTCTCCATCTATGAAATACAGAACATCTATATTTGCTGTTGTTCAAAGGTAATAGATATATTAGAACTAGCTAGTCATTGCTGTGTTAGCATTCATAGGCAGCTCCTTAAATCCAAGTGTGGGGATACTATCTCTCTGTTGCTCTGAGGCACTCTAATTTGATGTGTTCAAATATGATGTGTTCAATACTGCTGCTATTCTAAGCTATCTTGAATGAAGAGAAAATACTGTCCCATCTAACATTTTGAGAAGCAAACTTATCCTTGGAGAGAACCAGGCTGGCTTGTTTATAAATAGGATAAACTATTTATATTTTAGAATATCTCAAGTGGTGATTTACATTAGTAAGAGTAGCTGTAAACTGTTACAATAACAGAATTTGGATGGTTATTTCTTTGCATGTGTGTTCTTGACCCTGCTTTTGTGAAATGCTTGTGAGAATTATAAAGATAATGGAGAAACAGGCCCTAGGACTCACTCATGAGGTACAGATTATGACAGCCCTTCAAACACGGTGGTGGCTTCACAGATTTGCGTGTGCAGGGGGTTGGACTAGATGACCTCTACAGGTCCCTTCCAACCTTAAGCATTCTATGATTCTATGATTAATGCCCTTTCAAGATCATCTGGATCATCTCTTTTCTACCTTTATTGCTACAAGGGTTTGCTGGTTGGAAAGGAGATCTCTGTGACGCTCTGTGCTTCAGGTGTCATGGGTGTTAGCTGAACCCATATTCCAAAACAATGAGTTACAGCTGAAGTGCATCTCCTATGTTCACATCAGTGTACAAGAAATTACAGCTTCGTGAAAATGTTTTAGCTGTTCATGACCAAAGGGAAATCTCTGGTGCAGATCTAAGAATCTCAACTTTTTTTTTTCCCCACTAAACAATTCTTCCCCCAGTCAGACAGCTAGAGTCAAAACTGTGTGGTTAAGCAGAGACATAAAAAAATACCGACACTAAGATTTTTGAATATATGCTATTAGCAGTATATATAAAAAAAGACTATAATATGTGTCTAGTGTTTAGAAAACAGTTTTGGAAGCAAATATAAGCAAACTGCTGCCTGACACCTTGTGTACACAGCAACTTTGTATGCAGCTGCTCTGACGGACTGTGCCTTCCATCTATGCGGCTCTGGGGCTCAAGGAGATGTCCAGTAGAGCACCCTTCACTCAGAGCTTAGGTGATGGTGGAAGGCAATGGGATGGGGTGAGAGCACAGTCCCATTGGTGTGTGCTTGCATCGCTCTGTGTGTGAAAGTCTAGTATACTGTCAAGCTGAGTATGGGCAAGCAGGAAGGTAAATAGATGACTCAGAGGCTTGTTTTCTGTGCGCACTTTTGGTCTGGTCTGGAGTCTGGTCTTGGCAAAGCTTGAAAGCTGAGGCTATGCAGGCTTATCCTTGAAGCCTATGCAAACAGACTCAGCAAATGTTCTACACAGTCTAGTCCTCTCAGTGTACGGGGAACTAATTCGACATGATCATTCCTCATGACTATTCACAGTCTGTGGCTATTGTGGTGGCTTCTTTCCTGCACAAAGAGAAAGGAAAAAAGTCTTAGTTAATCCCTTGCTTTACAGCCTTTGAAACTGCCCATTTGCCCAAAACAATGTGCAGAACCTCTCTAACAGAGCCTTCTTCCTTTGCTGTCTTCCTCCTGCAGCAGTCTCGAGCCTCTAACGCAGTGATTCTGTCCTTCTCTATTAACTGGCTTCAGACTTCTCCTCAAGCAGCACGGTTTGCTGCTAAGTCTGGCCATTCACCGGTAAATGAATGTTATCTAAATTTTGATTCAAAATCAGATGAATTACAAGCACTTCAGTTTCAATTTCAGTCTCTGTTTGTTTTTCTCCAAGCTGTGTAATTGTGCTGCCATTTCTAAATCATTGTTCCCAGCTTCTTGTCACTTAACATCTCTAGCATTTCAAGTAGATTAATCTTGAATCCTTTGTTGCATAAATATATTGCAAATGGAAATAGCAGCAAAGCCTAGATGTTCTCAATCTTCTAATCTTTACACCATATGTAGCCAATGTTAATCCAAAGAAAAAGCCAAGCAAGAATGAGTGTCTGGTGCTCGCCTGCATTGAGGAGATGCAGATGGGATGGAAAATGGAAAAAGCATCTGATTTTGTACAATCTCTCTACTGTTGAGTATATGTCTGCCTAGCAGGAAAGTGGTGGATCTGTTGCAGGGGCCAGTGCTGGCTTTCCTTTGCTGGGATGGTTGACTTCTATTTGACTTCTTTCAGCTCTGACTTTATCTGTTATTCAAATGAGCTTAATTTGCATGTGTTAGTGCATAAATAGAGGAAGGTGGATGGGTTACGGTAAAATTCACCCTGGTTGTTTGAAATGTGTACAGAAAGGAAGAACAGGTACAGTAATACACATGGCACATACAGGCTACTCTAACTCTAATCCATAGGTAACAAAACTTGTTTTGTCAATACCAAATGGTGATCACCATTTTATCTTAGGAGTACAGTGCCATTACTTGTAATTATTCTAGCATTTCCTGGTTTTGTTGAAAATATGGCTGTTGAGTGGAAAAAAAAAACCCCAACCAAACAAAAAACCACACCAGTACTTGAACAGTCAATTCTTTACCAGGCCTTGTAATTCTTAGGAACAACTTTGAAGATATGAAGGGATGGAGGCTCAGAGACTTAGAACTGCTCCACAGGATCAAACCATCTCACATGTGACTGGCTCTTTTCATAGTTATAATTTGGTATTTCCTGGCACAAGCATATAGCAAAACCGAATCAAAACCTGAAGAACCTTTGAGAAGTGTTTGCTTTGAGCAGGGGACGCTATGTGTAGGCATGTGTGACATGGTATGTTTGTGAAGTGGAGGGAGAGAGGCAGGAGGTCCTGTGTGGACCATAGCTTTGACCTGCAGGAATATGGGTATCAGGCCAAAGGGTACATGAACATCTACCTCAGAGCTATCATAATGTGATTTTTAAAAATAGCATAAGAGAATTTAAAGTAATTTTCCTTTAGAAAATGCTTTGCTAAGCCTGTGCTGCCTGTGAGTAAGCTGGTGGAGGACAGAAGACCCATCCTAGCTAGGCAGATCTCTGATGGAAGCGGTATGGCAGTGGTGGGAACTGAATGGAGGATCCAGAAGTTCAGCTCAAGGCTGTCATGGCAGGTGAATCACCTCCTGCGTGAGTATATTCTCTTTAAAGGGAAATTTGGCATTAAAATGATAAGGACCAACTATGATTAGAAGACTGAGAGGGGACCTGATTAATGTATATAAATATCTCAAGACAGGGAGTGAGGAGGAGGGGGCTGGCCTCTTCTCAGTGGTGGCCAGTGATAGAACTAGGGGAAACAGCCACAAATTGAGGCACCAAAAGTTCCACAGGAACTTGAGGAAGAATTTCTTAACAGTGAGGGTGACAGAGCCCTGGAACAGGCTGCCCAGAGAGGTGGTGGAGTCTCCTTCTCTGGAGATCTTCCAAACCCGCCTGGACACCACCCTGTGCCACGTGCTCTAGGGGACCCTGCGTGTGCAGGGGGGTTGGACTAGATGACCTCTACAGGTCCCTTCCAACCCTAGCCATTCTATGATTCTGTGATGGGTTACAAGGGTTTCAGATTCAGAAGTGAAGTGAAGATTTGGATTTCATCTATGGAAGGAAAAAGCAGATGGGAGAAGAATGACACAGGGATGACTATAGGGTTCTCTCCCCTATCTGATGGTCTCTGCCTCCTGCTCTTCCAAGACCTTTTGCTATCTCTGTCCCTACAGCTGCCTAACTTCACAACCCTTTGTCCCCACACTCTTTCCCACTCATCTTCCTGCACATCCTGACCGTGGATGGGGAAAGAAGGAGTTGCACAAAACGTGTACAGCAGCAGAGCGCCAGGAGCCAGCCCGGGGAGAGCAGGGCTGCTTCTTCCTGCGGCTGCTGTGCTGCAGAGCAGGGGCAGCGGGGTCTGCTGCTCAGCAGGAGGCCGCGAGGGCTCAGGAGTGCTGCGAGGGGCCGCGCCAGCCCTGGGGGGCACGCTGAGCGGGACAGGCACCTTTCGGAGCTGGTAGCAGGGACAGGGCTGGGCTTTGGGCCGCCTGCCTTTGCCTAGGTTTTGCTCAGGAGCAGCGCAGCGGCATCTGGCCCGTGGCTCTGAGGAGAGAGGGCGCCACGCAGGGCGCCCACTGCCCCACAGGCATTGTGTGGGGACCCCACAGGCGTTGTGTGGGGGCCCTGCGTGCTGCGGTCACCATTCGTGTGGGGAACGTGCGGCAAGAGCAGCACCGTCATCCAGGCATTGCCCGGGCTGTGTCCTTGGTGCCCAATGCACCTACGCTGCTAGTACCCAATCAAGTTAAACCAAAGCGATTCCCCATCAGGTTTTGGAGCAGGAAGCTTTGCTGGGCTGCTGTCCTCATAGAGGGGTGATGGCCAGTGCTTTCCTAGGTACACCTCGTGTTTGTGTATTTGGTTGAAAAATACTGGCATTTATTCTTTTCTTTAACCCACAACCAGGCATCCTTTCTTTACTGACAACATGGAAAGGAGAGTCAAAAGATGGGGAAAGCAAAAAAAAGAGCCCATGAGCAAGTTTGAATAAATTAAAAATAATTTTCAAACCCTGCAGAATAGAAACGATGATAGCATTTAAAAAAATCCTCCTCCTTCCCCACAAAGCCTTTTGACTTCTTGTCAGCTTTGGGTAATTTTGGTTGTCAAAATTGGGTTTCAGTCTGCAGCACTGCAGTGCTAAGACCAGGAAAGCCAAAATCAATTGTATATTGGCCTGAGTACTCCCTGGTTTAACTGTGTGAGACTGAGACCCAGCACAGTTAGCTGAAAACAGTCCCCACGGAGGGTACCGATGTAGTAATAGTACTAGGATAGTTTAATTCCCAGTAAATAAAAATCTTGCATAGAAAATGGTTGGTAGACGGAATTACAAGGATTTGGCTCTAGGATGTGCCTGTGGAAAAATCTCTGGCTCGGCTGCAGTAAGCTGTTCACTTGGTTCACTTGCAGATCTATTGGTACAGTTTCCTTCAACTGGCCTTTCCTAGTGTTTTATATTGATTAGCCAATGGCTCTGTGTGCGGTAGGACTTGCTGTGTATCCACACTGTGGTTTAGAGACCTTGGCTGTAGGGAAGCGACTTCTGCCATCATTTTACTGCAGTGGGGATGCCAGTCTCCCTAGGGAGAAAACTCCAAGGGCTTGTGGCAAGGAATGGATGTTGCCACCTAGAGACTTTGTGCTGAGCGCTCCTTTGCTGTCCATCCATCTTCTCAGTGGTGGAGGTGGCCAGATTGACCTTATCAAATAACCAGTAGGTTGTTATAATTGCATTAGTGACATGGTTCTCTCATGCTTTCCCATAATTTTTCAGTACAAAAGTGAAATTGGATAGCTGGATCAGTTAAAAGAGGAAGGACTGTCTTTTTTTTTTCATACTAAGAAAACATTAAAGTGTCCACCAGCTCAGTAATTGATTAAAAGAGGGCAAGATTTTTCACTTTCAGGAATTAACTCCAAAACAAAGTATTTTTCTGTGGCATCACTGCAAGTCAATGAAGGGTAAGAAATGTTTCAGAGGAACTCAAATAGAGAGTAGGGAAGGAGTTTGATAAAGGTCGCATTTCAATTAGCTCTAATTTCAACAGTCTTCTCTGTGTTACATCAAAATGTCTAGAAAACAATTGTGTAAGAGTAAGTCTAATGTTTTTCTCTCATGTGCTTGGAAAGGAGACAAAAGAAAAGAAAAAAGATTGCCAGACTTGCTACTGATTATCTACTTCAGCAAAACAGGATTAATGATTTTTTATCAAAATTCTGCCTGAGGAAACCTGACAAGCTGCATGCATTTTTTGTTTTTTTAGCTTATTCCTCTCATTAAGATTCAAAAATATCTATATGAATAAAAGAATGGCTGTTACAACTACAGTATAAGATTATTAATATGGATGCTTGCACATAGCTATTGTAAGATTACTTTAGGCGTCTGAATTGGCACTGTTTGCTGTAATTTGTAATATTGATCCTGAAAGGTAAAGGGGTACCTGCCTGTCTGAGGTCTAAAGGTTGTCTAAGGGAAGACCCAAGGATTTAGAGTACAAATATGTTATCAATCTCTAACCTGTCTGTCAGCATCAGAAATGCTTCATTACTATAGGCAGTAGCCTTAGGCCTCAACAGATATATTCTGTAGTAGGATGCTCCACTCACCCTGTTCAAGAGAATTGTATTGTATTTACAAGTCTGATTCTGTAGAAAGCTATAAAATAAACCCTAATCCCAAATTTTCTATCAAGATTTCAGGATCAGCTGCCATAATAAAACTTCTTCCTATGAGCGGTGTAACCCAGGCATACTTTAACAGGAAAGTCCCTTTGTGGTGGTAAGATCGTTAACAAATAGACTCAAACTATTTTGAGATGTTCTTTTACTTCATTTTTAACCCATTGAAAAAAATTACCCTTTTTTGTTGGATATTCTTTTTATTTCACTAGAGGGCACTATTAAATAGAAAATAGTGTAGCTTATTTTTACCTTGCAGATGAGAAGAGACATTCCCTGTACTCAGTTTCAAAAAATCCTGAGAGAAATTCAGCTTTGAGCAAGCGTTCTTAACTTTTTTTTTTTTAACTGTCCTGTCACTCTGCTATCCTTAGTCTTTGCCACTACCTATAAAAAAACCTACACAATCATGTCAGCCAAACATCAGACCCATTTCACCATTATATGCATTAAGCTATAGCATAAGATGAAAAAAAAAGGAGAGGGGTGCCAAAAGGTTTATGGAAGATAGTAGAGATTATCTTGAAACTCATGCCTTTCTTATGAAAAAAGATTGGCTTCTTGGGATAAGAATCAAACAGTTGTGGATTGAGAACTGCTGAGTACAAGTGTGAAAGCACCTACAGCTTTGAATGCGTTTACATCAGACATTTCCATCCCACTGTTATTACCTTGCAGTGTGACCCACCTTTGTCTTAGAAGCCGTTTAGTGATCAGATGTATTTTCTTATTGAAGATGGGAAAATTCCATATGCCAAAGCCCCTTATACTTTCCTCTAAGAAATGTAATGATGTTTCCTGATATAGGGGGGGAAGAACATTGATGACCTGGGGCATGTATTATTGAAAACATGGATGTGATTTTTTCATCATTGACCACCTGGTGTCTTTTACAACTCTATGTTGAGATAACTAGGTGTGTAGAAGTCTGGAAGTAAAAGCAACTGCTTTGGGAAATGCAATAATGAAACTATGTCGCCACAGTTTTGTTCTTAGCCAACATTCAAAAGCGTCAAAGTAAAGCAAATAAGTGAGGAAGACGTATAGACTGAGGAATACAATAGCGTTTATGAGTGCGACTCCTGCGTTCAACAGGTGCAGACTGAAGAGGGCATGGATAAAAGGAGAACTGCAGAGATCAATGCTCCAAACATCATCTTGCAAGCCACTTTTAACCAAATGTGTTTTCAGTAGTTAGTCTCTCAGCACAAAAATGACACAAATCCCTTTGAATATATTTTGGTAGTTTAAAAATAAATGCTACATTTGCAACAAGTTTTTAGAAAGCGCTGTTTGTTCACAAGCACTTTTTTATGGAGAGCAGTGCAAGTTTTTTGCTGGAAGAGATGGAGTCCACGTGAGGTTTGTATTTACTGCTTTAACTGTTGGACTGGCCAGATTTTGTGCCCACTCACTTTCCCTTGTTGGCCCTATAGAGTAGCAGTCCGTATTGAAGGATGTTTTGCACCTGAAGCAGCCCAGGCCCACAGGGATGCTAAAACTGGGGCTGAGAAGATGAGTGCAGTTGGATGTTCCCACAGTGTGTTGTTTATTAGTCCATATTGTGACTTGCCTGGCTGCAAATGTAGAGGACAATCCGTGTAAAGATGTTAAACTCTCCTCACTCCATACTGCAAAGCAGATTGGGGTGAGAGCCTGCTCATAGGAGAGCCCTGCAGTACTGCATGGTGGAAGGTTTTGTGCAGACGAAGGTGGTTTTGGCTCTCAACACAAATGTATACAATGATGTAAGAGGACACTGAAAGCCCCAGATGATATTTTCAGGGCCATGTACTGAAAATGGGTATCCAGGCCTTTCAGCTTCCTGTGGGCTGATTTGTTTGAACTTCCCTTTCTGTTTCTCTTCGATGGTGTCTGTGACTTGAGGCCTTGGAGAAAGAAAGTGAAAAATACTTACTTGAGAGGAAATAAGAGTGGAAGATCACATGGTTTTTAGGATCCTTTTTAAACAGGTGGATAGATTACAGAAGCATCATAAACCCATGATATATTATATGGAATCTTTTTCTATTCTATGTACAAGGTTATTTGAATGATAAACTTCTGTGTGAGGATCTCTCTGTTATTAACAGCTGTGGAAAATGTGCTTGCCTAATCTGTATGTCTCCTGCATTCCATTTGGTCAATTTAATGTGTGATGTTTGGCTATTGTCCCTTGAATAATACATGTATTTTCTAATAGCATCTATGCTTTTCTTTCTTTTTTCTTTTGTAGGGCTTTTTTTCTTTTGTAGGTGCTGCCAGAAACTAGTCAGAGCTGCTGGTAGGCCTGCACATTTGTGGCGCTGAGAAGAGGCAGGGATGTGAGATCTGACTGCGTGCAGGGCTTTCTGCCACTGCTTCTTGTGTAAGAGCAAATGACACAGTCGTCTAGAGAATCATTGATCAGAGAACAGTGCCTTCACCTTCTTTTAGTTAAGCAGCCAATATATTTGTGTATCAAAAAATGGTAAAATAGTAGCTGAGAAGGGCATTGGAAAATCTCATAGTGATGTGAGACCATCAACCACGTTTGTTCATACCTGCTTTACAGGCACAGAAGTTAATTTTCTTATTTAGTACTAGTTACAACAGATTTCTTTCCAAATGCCCCACAATTTTTTTTTTCCCTTTTCTTTCCTTCTTTTGGATGATAATTTAGTTGCTGAAAGAAGAGTGCCAGGGTCTATTTCTTGTTTTATCTGTGTTTTCTTCTCTGAAGCATCACTGATTTGTACAGGCATTGTCCGCAGTCACATGGTGATCTTCAGCTTAGCTTCCTGCACTCTGGAAGCAGTACCAGCTCACTCAGCTGTGCAGTAGGTCATCCCTCACTTGTACGTAAGGGAAAGAAGGACATCACCCTCTATTGCCTCTATTGCAAATCTAGCTGCAGGATGGAAGCAGAAAGGAGAAAAACTTAGGTGCTGTGCCTGCATGCGTGTATATATAAATGCATGTATATAACTGAACATATATATGTGACTGTACACTTATATATGTGTACATAATGTTTATGTGTGCGTATATATAACCTTTCTGCCACTACAATCTCTGTAGTGCAAGCCATATGCCAGATCTATGTCTTAACCTAATAAAGCAACTGGTTAAATAAAGTTAAGTGCTGTATAATTCTAAACATTCTTCTTGCTGCCTTCCTTGTATCTACCTTCCTTCCAGAAAGTGCTGCTACAATTGCTGATAGAGTTGCTGACTTTGAAAGTGACAGAAATAGCATTTTTTGTTTAGGTGCAGTGCTGTGACAGGAAAGACTGGCTGCCTAGGACGCTTTGTCCTGATAGAAATCCTATACAGTTGCTATAGGTTGTGCCTTCCACCTATATTTCCTAACAGGTGTTTAACTAAGGAAGAATCCAGTCTTGATTTAAATGGCTGGGAGCAATGTCTGGTGATAAACTTACATGGTCGTGCAGCATATCAGTCACTGCTAGGAGAGGGGCTAAATTTTTCCTAGCTATTTGGTAATTCCATGTCCTGTTTAAATGAAGAAGTTGACCCTGAGTTGCACTGAGCTTTGAGGTGGATCTGCTTGAATCTTTTGCTTACAGGGAGCTCTGAAATAGACGATGTATTTTTTTTCAAACAGAAGTCAGTTTTTGACAGAATATAAATGAGGATAAATAAGATTTTTACCCTTAAATAATGAGAACAGAGTGACTAGAAATGCAATAGAAATAAATAGAAATAGAAATAATTCAGTCTACTCCTGCCTCTGTGCCCTTGTAGCTGCACTCTTGTTTTCCAGTACTGGTTTCAGATAGCTTAGTAGTTTCTTGGTCCGTGGAAAGTTTCTTTCCCATTGTTTTAGAAGTTGGAATGTCAGCTCCCTATTTCTCTCAACAGTCTCTTTACTTGGGTTGCAGGCACTCACTCCTTTGCTGAATCCCTTCTGTTCTACAATGTTGGAGTCTTTGCAGTTTGGTGACAAGGTTGTGACACAGACAAGGTAGCAAGTGGGGGTACATTAAAACAGATTAAAATGTGAATCAAAATTGACTAAATTCTGCAAGAGTGCCTACTCTGAAGTAAAGTGATGTCATGCTTGATTTATGGTAGCTCCTTGCCCTGACTACACTAAATCTTCTTCGTTCTATGCAGAAACTCCTAGTATTATTCCTAGCTTTGATCATCAAGTCTGTCCTCTGTGGAGAGATTTTGTAATCTGTCTTTCTGACTAGGACTTCCCTGTGAGTGACTTTTGTAACTCTCCTGTTCTCATTTCCTCTTCTTTTGAAACTTATCCTGAGGCTTTCTCCAGGCTTGAGGATTTTGTCAGTAATTTCTTTCATTGTCATTCATGGTTATAGTTATTCTCTATTCTAAACTATTGTGTAGTTCAATACTTGCTATCAAACATTATCTGGCAGAGGGATATTTTTAATGGCTGCTTTTGGCCCACCTACCAATGTCATGAGTCGCTAAATCTATTGCTGAGGGTGCAGAAGTGCTTTGATACTGTTTGCAACTGTACAGATAGGTACACTTACAGTGGGATTTTTTAATGAATTTTTTCCTAAGGGAAAAAATGGTGAAATTAAAATTGTCTTTACAGGAAATGGATACATTTAAAATATATAATTGTAAACACAAAGGTAATTTGACATTCTGAACACTGAAGTTTTCAAATGCCTTTCGGATTTGTGAATAAAGTCTTGTCTCTTACCCTGTGAGGGCAAATCTGCATGGCCACGTATGGTTGCTGAATTCTCCCAAATTAATCCTTCTGTTCTAAAGAGTGAGTAATTGGAGGTTGAATTTGAGTAATAGGAAAACCAAGTGGAATGGAAATTTGCCAGTCGGCAAGTAACTGCCTGAGAGGGCTTGCAGATGAATTCTTTATTCAGCACCTCAGCATTTCTGTGGCATTTTGGAAAGGCCTCTTTCATATAGAAAAGAGATGGTTACCTGCCTAAAAGCCATTTCCTGGAACTTATGTACACTTGGTGATGTTACTGACTCTGTGAAAGGTGATGGCCCACTCATTGAGTGAATCATCATGTCAGCTTAGAGATTTAAAAGCAAGCTTTAATTTGAATAATGACCTTAGAAAAAAAGAAAAGAAAAAGAAAACTTTTATGGTAAAAGCAGACTATGATGAGAGTTTCTCTATAAAATAAATACCATAAAAGACATTTAATTTGAAAAACAAAAATGACCCACATTTTCTTCCATATTTCTTAAGGGAACTTTCCTTCTAAAAATAAAGTCTGAGTTGAATTTGCCTAAAGACAAATGTGATGATGCATATTTTAGCCTTACCTGAATGTTGTTCTTTAATTCAAAAACAGAGAGCATAATGTTTTAAAAATTACGTTCCAAAAAAATATAACTTTTGGAAAGCTGTATCCTCTCATTGTCTTGTTTAAAATCAGCACCAATCATTTTGAAATAGAAAAACCTTTTGAAGAAATTATCCTTTTTCTTTATTTAGAGATTACATCTGCCAGCCTTCATTCAGCTACATTTCTGCCTTTTTTTGAAATATTGTATTAAATTAAATCAGAAAAAAATGTCGTTTTTTAAGTTAGCAAGAGTTATTCAGTGTTACATTTCTTTTCCCTTTTAATTCCCTTCTGCTTTTTGAAAATGCAAATGCCTTTAGTTTCATAACATGGGTCAAAGTTCAAGCCGACTATGTGAGTGTAAAATTAGAACCCACTGGCAGTGCCAAACACAGTCGGCAGTTCCAGGGTTACATCTTTCACCTGCCAGTATATAATGCTCACAGACAGGGTGAAGTTTTGGGTTGGATTAACCTCGTAAACCTTTACATTCAAAAGTGCAATCAGAGGATTTTTTTTATGAACCGTTGTTCATAAAAGCACTGAGTTGTGGGATTTAATCTTATTACTGTGCTATAACCTACTCAATTTGTTTTGTTAGAGATCCTAATGTAAGAAAGCCTGAGAATAAAATTTAGATTTTGATCTCGCCAAGAGCGTATGTTTGGCTTTTAACATAAGTAATGGTTGAACCCATCTCTTATTGGAGGTGGGGGTTTTGATCAGCTCCTTTTGTTCTGTCCCTTTGTACATATACACATATACATACTCAAGCTAAACCTGGTAATTATCTCTCTGGGCTGATTATTTTGGGGGTGATGATGTGAGAGTCATAAGCATTCATTTCTGTGGTGTTATCCCACTCCTCCTCCTCACCATGTGTTAGATTGCTGTGGTATTTTTGTTTGTCTCTTGTCTAGTCTTCTCCAGCCTTCTCTTTTTTCACCATGGACTTATAAGAACTGAATCTTTTTTATTTTCTCTCTCTTTTTTTTTTTTTTTTTCCTTCTAACTGCATTTGTTTGAGTGAAATGAGGAAAGAAGAACATTGGGCTGCTTGCTCTGCTTTGCGTTGGTGTTTACTATGAGTCATAACAACAGCTTGGTGCTCTTGAAAACTTTTCTGGTGGGAGAATCAACAGCATGGATGCAGCAAAAGAAACAGCAGAATGTACTGTACTTGCAGTTCTCTGACTCAAGGACGTGATTGTGGATGGTGGGAAAGCATTTTGATGGAGGTTTGCACCTACCCATGCTATGGATATATAAAATTTCTGCTAAAGAAGCAAACCTACTCGTTCAAAATTCTTTTGCCCTCAATGAGTTGGAACTGGACCTACTTGGAGAGATTTTGCTGGTATTTCCCTTGCCTTTCCAAAGAGGTGCTAAAATAGAGTGGGTGTGAGAAGCAAGTCTAGAATGGATATTTATACATTGGCAGCACATAGATGCTTCAAATGAGGTGAAGTATGCATCATCCTGTTCTCTGGTAGTTTGCCTGGAATTGCCTAGATTAAGAACTAATTAAATCCTATTCCTAGAATTTCTTTGTTCGCAAAGTGTTCATAATTGCTTACAGTTAGGTCAGAGACGAGGATTTGTCCAGTAGTGATACTGAGTATATTCTGTATCTTAAATGGCTGGTCATATTCTGTATGAAGGCTATGTTGTTTTGATTTTTAATTGAATGTTTAACTATAAAATGTTCTAGCCCATGTTAAGTGACCGAAACTAGCAGCAAGAGGTAGCACTTAGTCCTACAGCTGAAAGTCTCTCTGTAGCAGTAATAAAGGAGACTCCAGATCACTCTTGATGCAAAGTAAATTTGGACCATAAGTTCATGGCTTGCTTGTGTTCAAATAACTTTGTGGTTATACGGTTACAAACCACTTCCAAAGTGGCTAGTCCTGCACTCGGGGCAGAACATACAGAGAGCAACAAATACCAAGACATGATGTTGGTGTACTGGGGTAAGACAGCCATACAATGAAGGCGATTTGAGCCTGGGGAAAGAAAGAAGGGATAAAAGAAGAGGACACAGTCAAATGCACATCAAATTGCACATCATGCACTGCAGTTTTCTACATAAAAATTTAAAAGCTAAGTTTGAACAAAAATTGCCCACACATAATGAGGAAAAATCTTCACTAGACAAATGGTTTCAATGTTAAGCACTGGTGGATCATCAGCATTTACTAATTAAAATGCTTAATGTACACAAGGCATGATTTTGACAAGTGGTAATTTTACGAGTGAACAATGATCTTGGTTCTTAGTAAATCTCAGTTATGCTAAGCTACTAATGAACAGTTTTGACAAATAAAACAAGGAGAAAGATGTTGCTATTCTCATAATAAAAATCCTTTCAAATTGGCAGCTCTGAAACCAGTCTACAGAAAAATATTAGCCAAAAACCTGAAATAGGTAGTACTTTTATAACAGAATAGTAGTAGTGCCTTGTGGAGATGTAAAATTCCATGGTTTCTGCACGGCACATGAGAAATCACTTAGATTTTCTTGGCATATGGGAGATATTAGCTCACAAACCTAACTGCTTAAAGGATAGGTAGAGTAACATGCAAATCTTATCAATGCTAGCAGAATTGTTAAGGATTATCTGGGATCGCTTGCATTGCAAGTTCTAAATGATAACCTCGCTGGAGTACTGGCCTAGAATATACAATACCAGAGTCTATTTTTCAGTAATAAGGCTACAGCCAGCAAGAGCTAGAAATGTCACTGTGTGATTAAAACTCCATGGACTATTTATGTTTCACAGTGGGACATTGTTTTAGGAAAAGTAAAATAGACCAAGAGCTGAGATAAATATAGTATCAAGTTCTGAGTCTAAAGGCTATTATACTAATGCCAGAGTCACACCTGAGCGTGACTGATCTGAACTGCTACAGCAGCCAGGCAGAATCAGGGTGCATGCAAGGTTAATGACTGTGCCAAACCTGCTTTCAGATATTTCAGTGTTAGCTAAATATTAAATAGAAGAAAACAAATGTGAAAACATGACCTCTGTCAAAACAGTTCACTGCCTCTGAACAGAAGACATCACATTGCTTCCTGACTCAGAAGAAAGATTGATCCTAGGAAAAAATTTTGAGTTATAGTAAAGTGATCCATCTCTCACAGGGAGCTCAACTGTAACTTGATATTCATGGTTTTTTAAGATCCAGAGGAGATTTTTAAGGTCTACAGATCGTTCTGTAGGGATCATCTAATTGGACCTACTCTATGATCCAGGATGTGAAACCTTACATAACAGTTCTTGCACATAGCCTTTTTGGTTTTTTTTCCGTGATGTATTTTGTAGAAAAATATCTTGTCCTCATTTGCAGATGGTAACATTCATTTCTAGGTAGAGGTCTCTAGAAATTATTTACCCTTACTATTGTGATGGTGCACCTTGTTTCTAGCCTAGTTCTTTAACTTATATCTCTCACTATGCTTTCCCTCAGACCTATCTTCCTGATGGAGATCCTTGTGTATTCTGATGAAGATGGGTATTAAGCATCTCCTGAATAGATTAAGTGGTTTAGTCTTTCATTATCTGTTGGTATTTGACATATTTTCTGGACTTCTCATCTTTGTTGTAATTTTTCCTTAGTCACATTCTAGTCTTTATTTGCAGCGTAGACACCTTTATCAGTCACAGCATTGCATTTTGAGCTTCATTTCAGTCAGTAATCTAGATCCCCAGCATCCTTCTAAATTTGCAATGTGAGTCCTCCATCTATCACATAATTGGGCTTTTTTTCTTTTTACCTAGATTTGTGTTTGGCCATATTAGAATTGATTTACTTAAATGAGACTATCTCACCAAAGCAATTCAAATCTGTCTGATCAGCTCTCCGCCGTATTTTGTCATCTACAAGTGATGTCAACACTAGCTGTATATTTTCTTCTGGATTATTTAGAAAAACATGGGATTGCGTGGGGACTCGCGATCACTTTAGCAGAGATGCCTGTCAGTCTTGGAAATTCTCATAGCCCAAATTCCCATAGCACAGAGATCTGACTTTTGTGGTTACTGTTGGGACCTGTCCACCAACTGGTTCTCACTCTATAGTAAATTATGTGTTGTACTATTGAAACAACTAAAGAATTTATTACAATATCTCTGAAAAGTTTCATTAACATACTTACTCTAAATGAGTCAAACATATAGTTGCATCAAAATTTAAGACTTATTTTCCATAAAATATTGGTGATTTTGGGTTTTGTATCGTTTCTGTGTCAGTCTCTTCACTGCTTTACTTGTGATGATAATGCACTTAATTGGCTTAGAGCTATCTAGGTCATCATCTTTACTGTTTTTATATTATTAGCCCAACTCTAGGTTTTTTTCCTAGGCATTTGAAACATCTCTAATAGTTACTATTTTTATTACAAATTGCATTTAAGGTAATATGTAAGGAATAATAAAAAGGTGCCAGTTGGGCCAGGCACTGAAGGAACATGAAGCAGATAATCCTTTGTCCTAAACAACTTACCATCCAAGTAGAAGAAAACAGCAGTGCACACAGGGTGAACACTGCATTAGGAATTGCCGTGTTAGTCAGTAATGGGTGGTGGCCCCGTCTGGTAGTCAGTTCCTGAGACCCATACCATTAAATGTCTTCTTTATCAACCTACGTGATGGGACAGAGTACACACTCAGCACACTTATATCTGACAACGAATTGAAATGAAGAGTCAATGAGTCAATGTGCTAAGGCAGGGCGGCTATTCATCTGGACCTGGACAAACTGGAAAATTTGACAGGAACTTCATGAAGGTCAAGAAAAACAAATGCAGAGTCCTGTAACTGGGAGGGAGTAACCACATGCAGGCATAAAGGCTGGGGCCAACTATCTAGGATGCAAATTTGCAGAAAATGATCATAGAGTCCTGGTGAACAAGTGAACCTGCAACAGCAGTGTATTCCTGTAGCGAGAAAGGCCAGCAGCTTCTTTTTTTATTTTTTTTATCCAGCAATTTCAGGGAAATGATCATTTCCCTCTATTTGACACCTGTATGCCACTCTTGGAATAGTATCTCCAGTTTTAGGCATCCCAGTACAGGAAAGACACTGACATGCTGGAGAGAGTTGAGTGGAGTGGCACTGAGGTGTTTGGGAGACTGCTTGCCATACAAAGACAGGCTGAGAAAACTGGCTTCATTCAGCATGGAGAAGCCCCAGGGGATGCCTTGTGGCTGTCTACAACTACTTGATCAGAGGATACAGAGGAGATGGAGCCAGGCTCACCTCTGAGTTGACAGAATGAGAAGAAACAGACACAAGTTGTGGAAAGTGTGATATTAGGATTTTATTTTTTTTAACATGAGGGTTGTTGTCAAGTACTGCAACTGATGCCCGGAAAGCTGTGGAATTTTTGTTCATGGAAGTGTTCAAGACGAGACTGGATGTAGCCATGAGCAAATTGTTCCAATTGCACCTTCCCTAAGCTGGGAGTTCAACTAGGTGATGTCTGGAGCTCCCTTCTGACCTACAGTATTCTATGACACTATGTACTGGACTTCAGAATAATGAAAGGTTATCAACAGTGAGGAGGAGCAAAATGAGGATTATAGTGTGTCAGAAAATCAACATGGCTACGAAGTCCTTTTTCTCTTTCTTTCTTTTTTTTTTTCTGTAACTTTATGGCACCTACAAATCTGTGAATGTTTGTTCCTAAACTCATCATTCTTTGGGGTGGTGTCTCAATTTTCTTGAGGATCAAGCCTGAGAGCAGAGTGGTCTCTGCAAAACATTTCCTCACTTGTAGTAGAGTGTTCCTGTGCTGTGGCTGGGTAAATTCAGGCTGATGAGCAGTGGTGGTTTAATTTCCGTTGTCTCATTTCCTCAAGGCTATCTGGAGTACTTACTAAACTACGGTTTCTTTGATAAGTACAAGACAAACTGAAGTATGATCTAGATAGGTGGTTTGAGAAATGGATGAACTTCCAGACTTGAAAAGTTGTGATCAGTGGCACAAAGTCTGTCAAACAGTAGTGAATACTCGCAGTCCAGCTGGTAGTCAATACTAGGGTTAAACCTGGTGCCCAGGGATCGATACTGGGTCCAAACTGTTTAACATCTTCATTAATGATCTGGATGATGGGACCGAGTGCTTCTTCAGCAGGCGTGCAGAAAATACAAAATGAGGGGGAGCTGTTAACACAGCAGATGGCTGTGGTTCATCATTATTAGATGAACATTAATAACAATATGAAATTTGAGGGCATTACTTACAGTATTTTTTTTAATTCATGATGTAGAATTCTATGTAAACCCAGTATCTCGGCATGCACTGAATGTCTGCAAGAGTTTGGAGGTCAAAATGTTGTGAAAACACACTGAGTCTAGAACTAATCCAAATACACAAGTTCTTTGGATTTGCAAGTATTAAATTGAGATTTTTTTTTCCCTCTGACAAAAACAAGCAAACAAAACCATAATTTATTTTCATAAAATAAATTGCTAAGTAACAGCCCAATCACTTGTGAATATTAATCTACAAAAAGGTGCTTTTCAAAAATGAGAGCTTAAACCTCTCTAAAGTTTCCTACTGAAAAAACAGAACACATATCTGTTATTAAGGCATGGAATACCGATGACTTTAAGTAAACCATCAACAATGACCAAAAAACCCCCTTCTTTTGCCATGAAAGCAGCAACCAAAGGATACAAACCAGAACTAATTGAATAGCACTTGAAACACAAGAGGTGAAATTCTCTGTGCAGTGAGGATAGTCAGCCTTGCATTCATCTGAGGCTCATCATCTGAAAGCAGGATTGAATTAAAGAATTTAACCTTCCAACAGCTGTTTTTATGCTGTCAGTATTTCAATTTGAGTCGTGTTCAGGTGTGCAAGAAGCTCCCTTTTTATATGTGGTCATTGTTCCTCTATTTACCTTCTTTGATTTTATAATCTGGTTTTGTACCCAGTGTCCCCACAAAGGTTTCAGTAGTGCTGTCATCTTTTATAAGGTAATAATTTCTTTAGAAAAGTGGGGTTTTTTTCTGACTCATGCCGTCTGTTTCTATTTATCCAATCATCAAAATCCTAATTTAGTGTTAAACATGGGTCTAATACTCTATGTATGTTTGTACAGTCAGAACTACCCAAGCTCACATAATGCCCGAGTGTTGCATTCACAGTTACATCAGTCATCTAAGAGAAAAGGCTGAACAGATTTACTTTTTGTTACGGGAACTGTGCAGCAAGTAAGGAAGTGATATATCTCCTTTCTGAAATGGCTGGAGATAAATGTGGTGTCACTACTCTGTCAAGTTGGAGCAGCCTTGGGATGCAAGCTGCAGCACAGTCTTTTGGAGAAAGGTACCCGTGGGATAACCTCTTTGTTGCTCCCTATACCATGAAGCATTCATCACTTGTGCTTCATACCGTGTGGTCCTCTGCTTTAAACAAAATAGATTCTCTATTGCATGCACATCTTCCATTTTTTAGTGTCTTAATGGAAAAACATGTTCACGATTGCAGCAGGCAGGTGTTCAGTCTATCACACGTATTTTCATGTATGCTGTTTTCTCCCTTTCAGAGAAGTGGTGCTTGAAAATATATCCTGTGGATAATGAGAGGCAATTATTGGGGAGAGAAAGGAGGCTATGGGAAATTAGAAGTGAAAAATAAGTAGAAAGGGTGACCTCTTGGGTAAATCTTATTTCCTATCTATTGTATATTCCTATAATCGGTGCAGGTAATTATTTAGCTTTCCACAGGTAGCTTACGGAATAAGCATGTGAAAGTGCAGTATTGTTAACAGAAGCCCACTCAGGAAGCATGCTGGAAAGGCTGAAGGATATAGATACCTCCATTTATAAGTACTGAGAAGTAAGAAGTACTGAGAAGGGCAGTGAGTCTCCAGGTATCACTTATCATGTTATTGCCAGAGTCAGTCATAGAACTTTCATATGTGTATATATATATATATATATATTCTTTTTTTTTTCCCAGTGCCTAACCCATTAGATGTCTCTTCTTTAGGTATTTAATATTGACATATTTAATAGAATTATCAACTTCTTTTTATGGTCCTGTAGTGTCTGACACATACCAGTCTGGGTATTTGCTCACGTTTGCATTTGGTCTAAATTATGCAGATCAGACTGGATATTGACAGAATATGTACCTGAGAAAACGCTTTTACATTAACATTGCATACACTGGATGGCTTTAGGTCCTGCCAAGATGTTTATCTTATTCACTAATAGTTGAAAATAATAGCTGCTTTTGAAAGATGATTTTCATGTAGTTTTCAAAGTAGATCTAGCAGGAAATTGTTCTGGAACTTTTACCTAGACTGGTGTTATATAGAAATGTGTAACTAAAATGTATATAAAATCTTGTTGTGCTCAACAGAAGGAGGTGACATTCAGGTTCTACTGCCATGCTGTGTCCCAGGTTGTTTCCTCATGAGTACATAAATTGAGAAAGACCTGCCTAAAAATATCAGCATTTTTTTTTTTTTTTTAAAGTACAGATTATTATCTAGAAGCATGTCTGCAGGAAGCAATTAGCAGAGATTGGATATACCGTTCTTGCAAGGAGGAAATAAGGGACTGCATACATTATTTTTGTGGAAGATACTCCTGTGGAAATCATAATTCACTACTGTTTCTGTTGAGCAGGAAGCCTGCCTGTGTTTTGCTTGTAAAGTGCTTGTAAATTTTATCCATTGACACAAAAGGCATCCCAGTGTCAGTGGCAAGAGAAAGCAGCTGGGCAGCGAAAGAACGGCTGCCATGCACGCAGCAGAAGGCACATCAGCCTGTGCCACAGGAAGGAATTAAATAACGAAATAGAAATCTGGCCTGTGAGGAAACTACTAAAATCACTGAGGAAATGGTGGCTGAAGTCTCCGTCCAAAGAAAACAGCCTTGTTTATCCCAAGGTCTACAAGGTTAATCTATGTTTCTTTAATTGCCAATGAATAGTACTTACAGTTTACGTGTGTACTTCAATATGAATATTTTGTCATGCCCTATGTGCACACAAGCATTGGTTGCCTGGGGTAGGTATGGTGCATTTTCAAGAGAAAAGTTATAAAACTTGTTTATGCTTACACCCACTGGGCCTTCTGATGAGATTCAAAGATAACATGTAAAATATTTCTTTTTGAATTCAGTAGTTACATATGTACCACAAATGCCTGGGTTTAGTAGCAGTTTCCCAAGAGGGAATATTCTATCTGATGTCTGGTTCACTTGGGGAAGCTTGAGGAAACAACTTTCTCCTCTGAAACTTTTCAGAGGCAGGCATGGCTTAGGAAGGCTTTTTTGACCCAAAGCAATCTCCTACAGCTCGCTTAGCCATGTATATTCATCAAGGTAGCTCAGGGATCCCCTTTTATTAAAAGTGATGTGAGAAAACACAAATAACCATTTGCAGAGAAGCCTGTAACTGTACTTCTCTAGGAGATGAAGCAAATATATTATTGAAAAATTGGAAATAATTGCTATACAGAGATTTTTTTTTTTTTTCAGTGATGGGAAAAATAATCAAACTGATTTTGAACCCAAGTATTTAATACCCTGCAACCAAAAACAATGTTTGCATACTACAGGTGGAGCTGGTGCAACTGCCACTGCGTGTGAGTATTAGCAGAGCAGTCACAGGATGCTCGCAATACAGTCTATGTCTGTTGAACTTCTGAGGAACAATGTGCTTTATTGACAGGCCAATACAATTCAAGGCAAAGTGTCTCTAAAGTAAGAATAAAGGTATGTATCACCCTTCCTGAAAATCATACAGATGAAAATGTTTAGTATCTCAGGTAGCTTCTAAGCTTTATTGACTACTCTGAGAAGGGTACTACTCTACATGGAACTAAAGACAATTTTTTTTTGGTATATTTGATTTTAAATGCAAATGTTTTTCTTCCTCAGAAGGTCAAGAAAAGAAGAAAAAAACAAGAAAAGAAGTAGATTGTATGTTAAATAAAATATATTTTCCAGTTATTTACTTAAATTGTGTTGTATTTATGCTTTGTCTTTTGTAATTCAAAGGGAAAACAGCATGTAAACAAAAGTTGCACTTCAGTAGGAACTAATTATTAGATTGATTAAAGGAAGGGCTTTTGGAACAGTTTTTTAAAGTTATATGAGAATTGGGAGAACAGAACTTCCCGCATAAACTAGAACATGAATCTTTGGAGAGAAAGTAAAGAATGCCAGAGAAGCATAGATACGTAGCTCTGAAAAGATGTAATACTTCCTCTTGGGCAAAAAGAATCAAGGCAACTGAAATCACATTGATCGGGAATCGCTGATACTCTCTTGTGCTTTGCATAGCATCATAGAATCATAGAATCCTTAAGGTTGGAAGGGACCTCTAGAGGTCATCTAGTCCAACCCCCTGCACACGCAGGGTCCCCTAGAGCATGTGGCACAGGGTGATGTCCAGGCGGGTTTGGAAGATCTCCAGAGAAGGAGACTCCACCACCTCTCTGGGCAGCCTGTGCCAGGGCTCTGTCACCCTCACCGTTAAGAAATTCTTCCTCAAGTTCTTGTGGAACTTTTAGAACTTCAATTTTTGGCCGTTTCCTCTAGTCCTATCGCTGGCCACCACCGAGATGAGGTGGGCCCCATTCTCCTTACTCCCTCCCTTGAGGTACTTATACACACTGATGAGGTCCCCTCAGTCTTCTCTTCTCCAGGCTGAACAGGCCCAGCTCTCTCAGCCTTTCCTCATAGGGCAGATGGTCCAGGCCCCTAATCATCTTTGTGGCCCTGCGCTGGACTCTCTCTAGCAGCTCCACGTCCCTCCTGCACTGGGGAGCCCAGAACTGCCCACAGGACTCGAGGTGCGGCCTCACCAGGGCTGAGTAGAGGGGCAGAATCACCTCCCTCGACCTGCTGGAGACGCTCTGCTTAATGCACCCCAAGATCCCATTGGCCTTGGCCACGAGGGCACACTGCTGCCTCATGGTCAACTTGTCGTCCACCACGACGCCCAGGTCCCTCTCTGCAGAGCTGCTCTCCAGAAGGTCTCCTTTATAGTTGTGTTTTACTGCATATGGTATATTTGAATTTAATAAATAAGTAAAAAGATTCCAACTATTTAAAATTTTCTTAAAGATGGTTTTGAAAGATGCTCTTTGCTTCTGAAGTTATAATTACTTGTTTAGGACACTAAATACAACAATGATAGCCTTTGCTTATTTTGTTTGGTTTGAGGATATGTGAGTGGTAACATTTACCTGGGTAATTTTTTTTTTGTAAATTAAAATAATTTTCATGTTTTCATAGACTTTATTCCATCATATTCTCCTATTTGCCAACATATACTTCAGTTGTATCCTCTCAAAAAACTGTGTATTTTTCGTCACTCACAGCAATGAACTGTGGAGTTAGTGGTTTGCCACTGAATAGCAGTGGTAATGCAGTACATTTTCTGGTTATGGTTTTCATATACACATATTTTCCTGTGTTTTATATATGAGGTTAGAGCCTTGCCTAAGCTGATGCAAAGGAGAGAGAAAAAATTCTGCCAGTCATCAAGTGAGGTGGTCTCCTGGTGGGACGGATATTTTTCAGAGACGGTCCTTGGGATTTTACAGGCTGGGGAAACCACATAACATTCCAGAAATTTAGTGAATAGCATGATATTACTGACAATTAGCAGAGACTTTGTGAGAAACTTTTTCTCCTATTCTGTTGCTTTCTGTCTTCCACACAGGTGTATTTCTTGACAATTTTGATGTGGAGAATGTGGAGAGGGCACTTGCAACAGATTATAATCCATACAGATGTAGGGTGTTTTGCAGGGAGATTTCGCTGAGACTTTTTTAGCACTTTCTCTGTGTGTGTGTGTGCGCGCGTGCGGGCTTGCATTCTTTGAAAAGACTAAAAAAAAATAGGCTGATATACTTCGTTATTCTTTGTATACAGATAACAGCAAAGAGGAGTGTGGGGGTAGGAAGAGATGCAAAAGAAATTGGGATTCATGCAATAGGTCTTTGGCACTTTGTGGCATGTACTCTTAGCTTTACCAATTTAAACTCCTGTCATCTTAATATAGCCTGTAATTATTCCTTAACGTATTTCAATTACTGACTGCCTATTTAAAGTAACTAATAAGCTATCTTTGACAGCTTTGTAATTCAAGTTCTATTGACATTAGTGTAATGCAACCAGCTCTTTTCCCTCCTTTAATGAATATTTCCCAATAATTTGAAGAAATAAATCCATTTTTCATGATGAAACTGATTTATTATTTATATATTTATGCTTGACTAGAAAAAAAAAGATATATCTACACAAACTTACATAAGTTTAGTACATATTAAATTATAAATTAAACATTAAATCAAACAAATTGTGCATGTATATTTTAAGAAACACAGTTGGATTCTTGTAGTAGGGCTAGTTACTGTTGCAAAGTAAAATGATCAAAAGCAGCAAATTATTGATTAGAAATGTGTTGCTGCATTGAAAACTCATTTTCAAGATGGATGCAATTAGTAGTATGTCTGCATTGTGGATTAAGAAGTAGTTTTCTACAGTCTTGCAAGGCAGTGGCCACTCAGTTTCCTATAACTGTAATTTGGTGGAAAATATTTTATGATCAAGCTAAATGTGTTCACAGGTGTTTATATAATATGCATCATATATGTTGTATGAGCTGCTAAATTACTTTTCAGGCACGTGTGACAGAAGCAGTATCGGCTGAAGTTGTGTGGGCATTGGTAAGTATGGTGAGAGCCGTACCATTCTGCTCAGGTATGTAGGAGGAGCTCTAGGTACCTGGTCTCTTTTAGATTACATACTGGGATGACCATCTCTGTGCAGGGAGACTTCTGGTTGAGGCCACCTCCAGAGGGATGTGCTGCCATCCAGAGGGACCTGGACAGGCTGGAGAGTTGGGCAGAGAGGAACCTCATGAGGTTCAACAAGGACAAGTGCAGGGTCCTGCACCTGAGCAGGCACCAGTACAGATTAGGGGCTGACCTGCTGGAAGCAGCTCTGTGGAGAGGGATTTGGGAGTCCTGGTTGACAACAAGTTGGCCATGAGTCAGCAATGCGCCCTCGTGGCCAAGAAGACCAATGAGATCCTGGCTGCATCAGGAGGAGCGTTGCCAGCAGGTGGAAGGAGGGGATCCTGCACTCCTGCACCTGCACTCAGCCCTAGTGAGGCTGCACCTGCAGTGTTGGGTGCAGTTCTGGGCTGCCCAGTACAAGAGGGACATGGAGCTAGAAAGAGTCCAGCGTCAGGCAACAAAGATGATTAAAGGACTAGAATATCTATCTTATGAGGAAAGACTAAGTGAGCTGTGCCTGTTTAGCCTGGAGAAGAGAAGGCTGAGAGGGGATCTGATCAAAATGTATAAGTACCTGAGTTGAGAATGCGAAGAGAATGGTGCCAAATTCTTCTCAGTGATGGCCACTGGCAGGGCAAGGAATAATGGTTATAAATGAAAACATAGGAAGTTCCATCTCCACGTGAGGAAGAACTTCTTTCCTGTGAGGGTGACAAAGCCCTGGCACAGGCTGCCCAGAGAGGCTGTGGAGTCTCCTTCTCTGGAGATCTTCCAAACCCACCTGGATGCCACCCTGTGCCCCGTGCTCTAGATGCCCCTGCTGGAGCAGGGGGGTTGGACTAGATGATCTGTAGAGGTCCCTCCTTCCAACCTCAACCATTCTGTGATTTGTAATCCACTCTCCTCTCATTTTTCTTCTGTATAAAACAAACAGCCCTGTGATATCTATGGTTCATCATAAAATATATTGTGAATAGCTTCCCTTTGTTTGTCTCTGGTTTCCCTTCCTTTTTTCCAGGAATGGAAAAAGATTAAAAAATGGCAGATGATGGCACTAGAAAACAGGAGATTTAAAAAACAATGTGTAAGGACATGCTGGTCTGTTAGTTCCTGGCTGTGCTTTTCATCCTTGTACTGCCCCTGGTGGTGGCATCGTTTAATGCCATCAGCACCACAAGCTGGTTGTGGCAACTGGTGGTGGCAACCACTGGTGAACTTGGAGTATCTGTAGGAATAAGTCCTGTGCCCTGGAATAAACTTGGTTGGCCAACTTGTTCATCAAGATCTCATCGTCTTAGGATGCTAGCGTGTAACTGGAGGGCCTATTCAGAAACAAGCATAACTGCTGTAGAAATCAGCCTCAGTCTTGTGGGAAGAGGCTTAAAAGAGGAGGTCTTTTAGCCTAATAGTCACTGAGAAATGCAGGAGGAGGAATGGATGGTTAGCAAGTTCATAAAGATATGAAAAAAGCAAGGAGCCAAGGAGGGAAAAAAGAAAAACTTCTGGAGGGTTCTCTTCTGAAGAAACTACATCTAGCACAGGGAAAGCGTGCAGCAAAATAATGCAACTGAATAAAAAAAAATCATTACAGCTGTTAGAGGCAAGTGTTTAATTATCTCCAACAACAAGTAGCATTTCAGTCCTAATTATCTTCTGAACAAGAAGCAAATGAGGTAGATAAGCATCCCTTTTAATGTTATTTGTGGTGGCAAAGCATAGGCAAAACATTTCAGATGTTTCTTATTTTCTGAAGCTACGACTGGCATCATCTGAGAACTGCCCAAGGGAAAAAACATCAGACTAGAATGTGTCTGGAGAAAATGGTGCCTGGGCAGAGACTAGTTTCAGGCTGCAATCAGCAACTCAGGTTCTTCTGTTTGTGAAAGGTAAACCATCCATTAAAGCTTTGTTTACCTTGTGGGGCAGATCAATAGCTGAATAATTGATTGACTAACTAATTGAACAACTAAATTATTGAACGTTTTAAATGTGGGTTTCATGATATGAGATGGCTCTGGGACAGGTGCCAGTGGAAGTTTTAAGCAAATGAGGGGAAGTAATCAGGTAGAGTTAGTGGAGACTCTAATGAATTTAGGATTCTGCCTGTCAGTTCTTGCTCTGTGGATCGTCCACCTGTTTTTCTCCTCAGAAATAAGCCTGTTTGTCCCCCGTCACAGGGGTCCTAGCTTTCCCCTTTCTCAGCAAGTATGGCTGCCAGCACCTCTCAGCACACAGAAACACTATATGTTTTTCTAACAAACAAAATGTCATGAAACTGTTCAAAATGTCAAACATGACAGGATCTGATTTTGCAAAAGCTTTACTCTTTTGTGCCTTGACTCAGTCTTTCTTACAATCAGGGAACTGGATTAGAGGCCAACTGCCTCTGGCTGGAGAAAGCTCATGCGTGATATTAAAATGCTTCTTCTAACCATCACTTTTGTGGTACAAGTTTAAGATGAGTATCTTCATGTTTGACTATGTCTTTAAGGTACAGCTTGTTATTAGGGTCAGAACAAGGCTTTTGGAATGGACACAGGAACAATCTTACATCAGCCCTTTGTGCAATTGGATGGATTCTTCATTTTTGTAACCCAAAAGCTGCCCAACATTCTCAGCTAGGACGTAAAGTGGTGCATCTTAGCAGGCAGTGAAATGGAGGGGCTATGGCTCGAGACATACGGCCTTCTTTCTGGTGCACATTTATGCAAGACTTTCAGAAATCCCTCCAAAATACACATTAATGTTTCTCTTTTACCTGTAGAAATTGGAGGAAAATTGCAAGTATTGTAAGTAAATATTTCCTTGCAAGTAAATATTGCAAGTAAATATTTCTCTGTATTTAGGTCAGCTGGTGCTTTCCATTAGGAAGACAGCCTTTTCTTTGAGAGCTCTCTAAGACAGCTATTTATAACTTGTCTTCAGTGATCAGCAGCAGAAGGACTTTCTGTTTTAGAAGTGATTGTTGTTTGCTTTTCTCAGAAGAGCTTTTTAGCTTGCCAAAATATTTGAATATTGCAGCTTAAGTGGAATACTGGAAACAACAAAATCATAAAGGAATATTAAGTCTGCAAACACTCAGCCTCTAACAGTAGATAGGAAATGCCACATTTATGGTGCCTCAGACCTTACACTGAGAAAGGGAAGACTGCTGGGAAAGCATTTGTTGTTTAATTGTTGTTGTTTAACTTTTTTTTCCTCAGTTAAATTTAAGCTTCTTGGAACAAATATATTTACAGTGTTCTGTTTTAACAATGAGAAAAAAAAAGGAAGGCTGACATCGTTGATGCTGTGAGCACAAAGGACAGATGAGAATTATTAACTGAAGATGCAAAAGATACTGATATACTGGGAAAAATAATAGGAGGCACTGAACTTGCACAGCAGTGTAGTTTTTGTTTAGTGACATAGGCACCTCTGCTAATTAGTAACGTTATTTGCTGGACTAACAAATTTGTTAATTACAGCATCTGAAAAGTGAATAATTTCATAAAATTCATTTATGTATTGTACAGATTTCCCTTTGGGAGTTTTCTAATTAGAGGATTAGAGACTTTTAGGGAATAGTAATTGGGAACTGAAGTGTGTCAGGAGACAAGGGTGATAAATGTAATGGGGACTCTTACTTTGTTTTGGGATGGTCTTAAATGGAACTTTTGTTATATTAGATAAGGGATCACAAAATCCCCATTTAATATCATGTGTGGGAACCTAACGTAATATCAGATCTGTAGTAGCTTTTGACATAGGGAGGTAGCTTATTTTAGATAGAAGCTAAATTATTATTTAGACTGAAGAAATTCTCCCTAGTTACCGAAGTCCCGAGTCCTGGCTCTCTGTGAGTGAGGATGAAGTGCATAGAGGTCATTTCTCCAAGCTGTCTGGCACCTCCAGATTTTGGAGGACCATCATATGGCTTGTCTGTCATCTTGTGAAACTGCAGCTTTACATAAGGTGTGTAAGGGATCCTGTAGTTGAATGGAGTTCCACAATTCCATTCTGAAAGCAAAAAGGGTAAAGGATAAATGGAAACTAGCACTTTATTGGGAACTAACTAACACTAAGGAGACTTTTAATTTAAAATTGGTTATTTGGCAAAGTTTTGTTTTCTGCATTGGTGTGGCACATAGTGTAGCAAGTATTACGCTTCTAGATACTGTTGCAGTAATGGTAATAATGGTAATAACAACCAAACCTCAAGAGTGAAATTAGGCTGTAATTTCTGCTCTGTCTTCCTGTGACAATGTGTTATTTAACAGTCAGCTGAATTCCTATAGATGCGGTTTTATATGAAGTGTGGTAGATTTCAACATTTTTTTTCCCAGGTTTTTCCCTTATGAGCACTATGTAAAGTATCACAAAAACTATGCAAGTACTTAGCAAACTCTGGTTCTTAGTTTTAGCACCTATTTTTAAAGAATGAAGTTTGATTACACTCTGCTTTGATTTCCTTTACAGTTTCTAGTTAGCGAAGTTATGTGGCTTCTCTTCATCGAATTCTAGCCTTGAATATAGTAAGAGGTAACTGAAAGTTGAAACCTTTCTCTGGGCTAACCTATGCTGACGATACCCTATCTGTACACTAAGTATATTTTTGTGCTAAGTGTCCTAATTCAATTCAAAATGCATAATCCAGTTGTAATTGTACTATCCCAGAGAAAGACATCTTAATACAGAAGGGTATCCATTGCAGAAAGAAGTGCAAAACAGCATCCTTGTTTAAATTTTGTGATTCCTAGCTAAAAAATCCTCTGAGGGAGGAAAAAAAAAAAACCAAACTGTACCACTTAGCTGTAAGTCATGAAGCTTTCTATGTATTGTATCTCACTATAAGAGTCTGTATGATCTTAGAAATATATATACAATGTTAAACAATTATAATGACATTCATCGATGAAGGAAAATCTACAAGTAAGTTTTATAGTTTTGGAAGGATTTGTATTTTATTTCAATACTTATTTAATAGTCTCTCAACTAGGTCATATCACATTGAATGTGAAAACTATAAATTAATATATGAAGCTTTATATAGGTAGTTTCTTTCATAAATCTCGAAAACAGAAGCTGTTGACAGAGACTTTTCATTCCAATATTGGAATGAAAACTGCAATTGAATGGCAGAACTCAGATGGCTGTGATCAGTGGGGCAAGTCTAGTGACAGACCTGTAGCTATAGGGGCCCCACTGGGACCATATTGGATCCAGTATTGTTCAACTTCTTCATTGATGCCCTGGACAGTGTGACCTTCAGCAAGTTTGCTGTTGGCACAAACCTGGGAGCAGTTGCTGATAAACCAGAGAGCTGTGCTGGGACCTTGACAGGATTGAGATGGACATAAAGGAACCTCATGAAGTTCAACATAGGCAAGTACAAGGTCCTGCACCTATAGGGAGCAATAACTCCATGCACCAGTACAGCTGGGGAGCAGCTCTGCAGAGAAGGACCTGGGAGTTCTGGTGAATGAGAAGTTGGCTGAGTTGACAAAGGCCAGCAATGTGGCTTTGCTGCCAAGAAGACCAGTGGTATCCTGGGGTGTATGAGGAAGATCATTGCCAGAAGGTTGAAGAAGCTAAGTGTCCCCCTCTACACATTCCTGGTGAGGCCACGTCAGGAGTACTGGGTCCAGTTCTGGGCTCTCCAGTACCAGAGAAATGTGGAGATCCTGGAGCAAGTCCAGTGGAGAACTATTAAGATGATTCATGGACTGGAGTATCTCTCCTATGAGGAGAGGCTGTGACAGCTGGGACTGTTCAGCTTGGAGAAGACTGAGAAGGATCTGATCAATATGTATTAATGTCTCACAGCAGGGATGGAGCCTGATTCTTTACCATGGTACTCAACGATAAGATGAGCAGCAATGGGCACAAGTTGCAACACAGGCAGGTTTTTTTGAACATAAGGAAAAAAAAATTACTGTGAGGGTAACTGATCATTGGAACAAGTTTCCTGGAGAGGTTGTGGAGTCTCCTTCCTTGGAGCTTTTCAAAAGCTGTCTGGGTATAGTCCTGGGCAACCTGTTGTAGGTGACCCTACTTGGCCTAAATGATCTCCAGAAGTCCCTTCCAACCTCAATCATTCTCTGATCCTGTGGTTCTGTAATTGGTAAGGAAATATTTTTCTTAGTAGTGATTTTGTCCAATGTTTTTAATACAGATCATTTCCCCCCTTATTCACACAGGAGAAGCAATTAGACACCACAGAGAAAATTCCCATGCATCCTGGACCCCTAGTTTCTCTCTTCTCTCTTCCTTTTCTTGCAGATCTTTAGAGAGCATCAGCATTGAGCTTCAGGAATTCCTCCACCAGCAGAAACTATAAAGCTATTTATTTAGGATTTCAGAGAACAGCATTTCTTCTGCTTGCATTGCCGCTCCTCATGCAGCACAATGGACCTCTGAAAGTCTTTTTCTAATTTATGGAAACAGGACAAATAGCTCTTATATGTGCTGAATCATGCAAAAATTCTGCCCTTTGTCACTGACCTCATACAAAAACGCCTGTCTTTGCCAAAGAGCTGTCCAGAGGACCAGTCTTCACTCTCAGTGGCTTTCAAGGTCTTACATTTTGTTATCACTCCAGGGCACATTGTTATTACTGCACGACCAAAATCTTTCAAAGAGTATTTGGAAACAGAATTGTGATTTTGCATTTTGGCTTGTAATCAGGGCAATTTTACAGAGAAAGGCTTCTTACATCTTTCTCTTGGTCAACATTGGCTTTAAAACCCTTTCTTGACAACACTCCCACAAGCCTATGAAACATTTAATTTCAACAAAGCCACCAGACAGCTCTATTATCCAGGCCCATGGTAAGGGAGTGAATTGTTACGTTGAAAAACAAATTTATAAGGATGAGAAAATAATTAGATTGTTCTGCTTATTCCTAAAATGCAATAAAAGCTATTAGCAGAAATCTCTATAATGAAAAATGTATATATTTCACAAATGCTAAATATTCCTCTTTAAAGATGAAAAGTGAATGTGTGGAGAATAAAAATATCATGGGGGAAAAAGAAGGAGAAGGGGAGTAGAACTGCATCACAACTACTTTGTTACTGTTACTTTGAATGCTGTGTTTCTAGAAGCTTGCCAGATGTGCTAATTAGTCTGTAAATGCATGTCAGAGTAAAGGTCTATTACTAGAAACATATTGTTATCTGTACTACCAGTATATCTAATTGGCAGCTAATCATTTGTAATATGTATGGGCAGATCATTTAGTTAAAATGTATTACCTGTCAGATTAGCAGTGAAAATACTTGCAGGTCTGCTATGCTTGTCCAGGGCTGAATTACGGGATAATATATTTGGACTGAAAGCCCCTCTATTTCAGTATTGCCAGTTGTTGAATCAGACACAAAAATCATCAGACCACGAAAATGATGGCACATCATAATATATATCTTAGAGTTTCACCTGGTATAAGATTATTGATTACTGTACAGACTTTGTGATTTAGTTCAGATTTTACACATCATAGCATTTTTCCATTCCTTTAGTGCTACAGATCTAGTGCAGGCACAGCTGCGAGCTGCAGCTTAGTAGAGACACATTTGTGCTGGTTTTGAATATAGTGGCTCACGTACTGGTAGTTGTCTAAGTACACCTTAGCCTAGGGCATGTGGCCAGATAGCTGGTAGGTGAGCCTTGTTGCACCTTGTGTTGCATAGCTAGGATGCTCCTCTTCAGCAAGCTTCAGCAGGTAGCTACCTGGGCATAGCTATGTTCTTGCCTGTTGCTGCAGGAATTAGTCTTTTCCTACTGTTTGTGAGCTGATATTTTGGAAGAGAGTTTAACTGGGTCTGTCAGAACCATTTAATCCATCCTTCCTCCTTATTTGTAATACTTTGAGCACACTAATGGTATCCACAATGTCCTTGCTCATGGGAATTCAGCATATATATATTTTTTTTTCACTATTCTTGTCTATGAAGTATGTCATTCAGCAGGGTTTCAGAATCAGTCTCGACTACAGGTGCAGACATTTCTCTTCTACAGGCAATGAAAAAGAATTAGAAGAAAGTGAGATATCTAGAGATGTGTTGACTGAAATTCATTTCACACCACTAACCAGAGTTGTATTGTTATGCTTATTTTCATATGCTTTATCCACAAGCTATGGAACGCACAAATTACATTGGTGCTGCTTATATAATTCCATAACTATTGATAGAGGAGTTGCATTCTTCTTTCCATTCTGCTTTGGAGAGGCTGTCTTCATATTTTGTGTACACAATAGCCACAGCTTTCTTGTAAAATCTAGTAGATGTATCTAGTTCTGTTCTTAAAGCAGGATTCTCACAGAGTTTTCTTTCAGTCTTTTCTATCTCTAGAGAGACATTCCCTGCATTTTAGCCTTTAGACAGAGGCTATACTGTCAGTATACAGAGTCACGGAATGGTTGAGGTTGGAAGGGTCCCCTGGAGATCATCTAGTCCTCCTCAGGCAGGGTGTCCTACAGCATGTGGCACAGGGTGGCATCCAGGCGGGTTTTGAAGATCTCCAGAGGAGTCTCCACAACCTCTTTAGCCAACCTGGTCCAATGCTCTGTTACTACCACAGTTAAGAGACATTTTTAATGTTCAGAAGGAACTTCCCGTGCTTCAGTTTGTGGCCATTTCCTCTTATCCTGTCACTGGGCACCACTGAAAAGAGTTTGGCCCCATCCGCTTTACATCCTCCCTTACACATTGATAAGATCCCTTCTCAGTCTTCTCTTTTCCAGGCTAAAAAAGCCCATCTCTCATCCTCTCCTCAAAGGGAAGATGTGCAAGTCCCTTAATAATCTTTGTGTACTGTACAGTGGACTTACTCCAATTCATATTGTACTGGGGAGCCTATAACTGCACCCATTACTCTGAATGTTGCCTCATTCAGGGCTGAGTAGAGGGGGAGCATCACCTTCCTTGACCTGCTGGCAATGGTCTTCCTAATGTACTCCAGGATATCGTTGACTTTCTTAGTGACAAATGCATTTTGCTGGCTCATGGTCAGGTTGTCCACCAGGATGCCCTGGTCCTTCTCTGCAGAGCTGCTCTCCAGCAGGTCAGCCTTAGCCTGTGCTGGTGCCTGAGGTTATTCTTCCATATGTGCAGGACCCTGCACTTGCCTTTGTTGAAATTTATGAGGTTAGCACGAGGTCACAGAGGGATGACTGGCTCTCAGCAACTCATGCTGGGATGAGAATGTTGGATCACATGGAGAGTACAGCAATATCTGCCCACATGGCCCAGTGAGGTGGATGTGCAGGATGGGGAACTGTTGCAGAGAGTGTTTGAGAATGGATTATTCAAGAGATAGCAGCCCATTCTGGCAGCCCATTCATTAAATACAGGGCTCTTTATGACTTGTGCTTGCCTAAAGCTACTCCTGCATCTATTTCCTAGAAAATATGCAGTAAATTGATAGCATCTGTCTGAATGAATCAACAGGTATCAATTAGCTGCTCCCTGAAGGGTTCATGCATTAGAATGCATGTTAATGAGAGCTCTGCTGAAGATCCCTGGCTCTTGTTAGGGGTTTCTTCTCTACTTTACTGTGAAGACAAAAAAGAATCAGCCTAGTAGTGTTCCTACTGGCAAATGACAGCTCTATTTGCAGAGCCGTATTTATTACCTTTAGTCAGGACACAAGCTTCTGTTGGCATCACTGACACTCACAGTGACCAAAAGTGATAAAAACTTTGACTCCTTATGATTGCTTGTAGCTTTTCCATGAATAGGATGTCCTGAGTTTCATTTTTTGACCCAGGTTCAGCTTAAGACACATGTAAGAATGCTCATTCCAAAGCTTTTTTTTTTTTATCTTTGAATGGCATCTTTGCAAATAATGTTAGTTTCAACAGATCTTCTTAAATCACATCAGCTACCTATGCAGAGTGGCCTACACACACAGTTTTTCTTAAATTATGATTATTTAGTGTCCTAAGTACTACCATAAATAGAACGTAATCTGAGTTCATTAGGACAGATAAACTTTGAATGGTGGATTCTGTGCTTGAATTTCCTCTTTGGCTTTGTATCTTTATAAATAAACAAAAACCTGTTCATGTTTCAGATCATCTTCCAGAAGTCCTGTTGTCTGGGGTTCACCTTACCAACTTCAGATATCTCTAACACTAAAATCTGCCCCTGAGCCGGTTCATATTTGATGCTGGATTTATGCCATTTTATAGGTTCAAGATATCCTTAGATAAATAGTAGATTTGTGCCACTTACACTGCATGAGATATCGGTTCATCCCACACTGTAGATCTGAAAACCCCTTGTGTTTTTTCATGGTTATTTATCTGAAGATTAAGTGTTTCTGAGGATGACATCTGTGCTCTGCAAGAGGGGTATATGTACCCTGACCTTATGCTGTACGGCAGACAGGACACAGACAAAGGATGTGACTACGGGTATAAATTTCATAGCTAAAGCTTGATTGGTTTCCTACCACACTGCTGTACTGTGCCTTGCCTCTTCATGCTACGTGATTACTCTACGTAGAAAAGCCTTGCGCTTTTTGTGAGAGAGAGGTGGTTCCAGTTCATGCTTCCTCTGAGCAGCCGTCTTGCGGTGTGAACAGAGAGCTTTTATCCTAAAACCAGGCAAGATCTTTGTTGAGGGTCTTTGTCACTAAACACAGATGAAACCACATCATTTTCGTTAAGATACTTTAAAAAATATACTATTTTGATGTCTAAAAGAAATCTGTCAGATAAACCTCGATTCTCTTTGTGTTTACAAAGTGTCATCTTATTGTGTTGCTGTCTGTTAGGTTTACAGCAGGGAACCTCTGAAATCTCTTGTCAGATCTTCATGGGGACATAATAATTTTTCTGCTTCAAGGGGATGAGAGATGAATAATTTTCATCTGGAAACACTAAATACAATATTTAGATATTCAGACTCCAGGAACTGAGCAGGAAAAGGTGACTGAGTTAAAAAATTTTAGAGATAGAAAAGTATTTATTGCTACCTAAGGCAAAAATACTGTGCATTGTTAGGATTGATTTCTTCTTCCATGTTAGTTTTGTTGGCTTGGAAAACACCTAAAATTCTTTTAGACATCTTCTAAATGTTTCTGTTTTCCTTTTTAATGTTATTTCAGGCAATAATTTTGAATCAATACTTAGAGTTTACTTATTTTTAATTTAATCAGATAGTCTGGATTACCTGTTTTTCATAGTCCATGATTTTCATCCTCTTACACTTTTATCCAGTTTCCATTGAAAAAGGCATCATCATAAGGAAGCAGAGTTTGATTGAAGATGCTTTAATTTTTATGAAGTAGCTAGAATATTATTGCAAGTGTTGCTTTGGAGGTAGGCAACAGTGAATATTTTAATCTGTAATTGAAATCTGATGCACCTGAAGATATTCAGCACTTCTTCTAATTAGGTCAGATATAAATAACACTTCTTTTTTTTTTTTTCTTTTATTTAGAAAGGATCTGTAGCTGATTTTATTGTTTGTTCGTAATTTGTCCCTCTTCCCCAAAACCAAGGGAATGTGAATGCAAACAAATTCTGGTTTTGACCATCTTTTGCATCATTGTATTCTACTGGTGAATCTAAAGTTATTTCTCAGTGCTGTGGAGAAATTCTCTGTACATCCTTACTGTATATGTGAAACACTGAACTATGGAACATGAGTCAGGGATGGACTTTGGCAGATCACCTGGCCTGTTAGGTTGGTGCTTTCCTCATCAAGTCCAGCTTAAGTAACTACCATTTGCTGTCATTTCTGGACATAGTTAGCGAGATCAAGATAGTGCTATATGCTAATAAAGTAGGCTAAAGGGCATATACTTATAAAATATGGTAATATTTGGGGAATACTGCTAGGAGGATTTTCCAGATACCTGATTCGCTAAAATACCACAGTACTTCAGACAGATCACTTCCACCACCATCTGGATCATATAGATAGGGATCTTCCATTGATTTCACAGTGGTTCAGTATTAACCATGGCCATGAAACTGCCTCTGGAATCTATCCCATCTATCTCATCAACCTTCTGAGTTCCACAAACATCACAAAAATGGCAACTTAGGCTGTATTTTATGCAGAACACCTACGTAACCAAAGCATGTTTTCTCACAAAAGTAAAAACTGAAACACCCCAAAACCAGGATTGTATCTGACAATTTGACTGTTTATCACATCTGTCCATAAAAATCACACCAAAAAGGACCACATCAAAACTGTTCCTCTGGGCAAGTATATCATATCTTTGAATAAACCAAGTTCCTGCCATTAGGATGCAAAAAGACAAGTCGCACAAAACATCCAAGCAACATTTTTACATACTATCTGATGTTGAGATCTCTGTATAGAAGACATTAACTCATGTATGTAGAGGAAGATAAGAATTACAAAAACATTTTCCTGCATTCCTTCTCTCAACCTTCAGCCTCCTAACATGGACAAACGTGTTACCAGGAACAAGCTTGCTGTAGAACAACAAACGTTAAATGAAGCCAGACCAGTAAGAATGACAAACACATTTTCATTGCAATGAAATTTTCTTCTGCAAGGGCACTTGTTCAAGTCATGCACAAGAATGTCTTTTATGATCTATTTCCCTCACCAAATTCTTAGAAGTTGTGAGTGAAAATGAACAGCCTCTATTCAGTAGAATCCATTTACATTTACTATTGATAAAGAACAGAAAACAGTAGTTATTAGCAGGAATACGATCTTCAAGAAACACTTTCTTCATCTCCGACTTCTTGGTCCTGATCCTTGATGAAGGTTTACAGAAAACATCCTTAAAAAATTAAGATTAAAAATCATATTATGGATTAATAAAAATTTAAGGTTTGATGGGCATGTTTTTCACAAACCCAGATTTTGTCCTTGTAGAATAATTTATGCTATATCTTGATGTAATCTACTATCTCGATCTACTATCTTATCTAGTCGCTAAATTCACACATAGAATGATGTCTCAGCAAGCACAGAGTCTCATGTTTGTTTTGTTGTTTTCATATACTGTTGTCCCCAAGACATGCTCATTTTTTTAACCAATTTTATCACTCGGTCTATCAAAGAGTGGTTGTTGCCACCTAAAGGCTGCAACTCTGGTTTCCATATGTGGTGTCCTCCAGTGCTTCACTGTTCTCATAATCAGAGAGGCTTTCTTCTAAAGGTCTATCCCAAACCTTATGTAATGTGATTTAAGCCTTTTACTCCTTTCTGTGTGTTCAGTGGATAGAACATGGGAAAGCAGCTGTCATTTGCATCTTTTAAGAAGAAATAGAAATATAATTCTAATAGTTGGAGATACAATTAGTTAAAAAATTGGAATTCATTTCAGATTTTGTGATGCTTAGTACTAAAGGTCCAAGATGGCAAACTTGAAAGTAACAGTCTTCCAAAGGCAGCTTTTTCCACTTAGTCTGTTAGGTATCAAGCTAACTGTCAGAGCAGTGGGCAAACCCTAAGCAGCAACCAACACTATTTATCCTTTCATATCTACCAGCTAGGAAACAACATCATTATCTGCCAAGAAATGGTCAAGTTGAAGATGTGCATCAGACACAGACAGAGTGCATCAGACACTCTCTAAAGCAGCCATAAGAACATAGGGTGTAAAGACATATCTTTATGTGCAATACAAGCAATGCCATTAGGAGGATAAAGCAGAGCACTCTATGTCCTTCTATAATTAGTAAAGTAAAAAGCTATGTAGTGATGGAGAAACTAATACTCTAACTCATGTTTATTAGTCACTTTTAGTTTATGATGGCTGAAGAGGGATCTCATAAATCTCTATATATGTCTATGTAGAAATAGACATGATTCTTTGAGGTATTGAGTGTTCATAACTAAGTTTCTGGGTTATTTTTCAGAAATACTAAGCACCCCCATTTTTCTGTGAAGGTCGCAGGTCCCCAGGTGGTAATAGGACAACATACTCTCAGAAAAAAAACCCATTGCAGAGAGAAAACGAACTGTTCTATACCAGAAAATTTAACAGCATGTGGAAAACTCGTGCAAACAAGAATTACTGCAAGTGAGTTGACAGATGGGCTTGGCAGTCTGTCCTTAAAATGATATTTAGAGAAATAAAAACACTCATAACTTGGACTGCATGTGAATGAGGATGGGAGATTACTGGGGAATTCATGGCCAGTATCCTTGTTTTTATAAAAAGAAAAGCTTCATGCTGAATTTCTTTTGTTTTTTGTTAACTGCTTGAAATGTTCTTGAACTGCTTCAGCTAAAGCTGAACACAGTTATTGCTCTGCTCTTCATTCTACTTAACTAAAAATGGCCTATGCATATCATACTTACAGTTTTCTTTGTCTGACCTGAAAACAGAACAATTAGTTGAAGAGAAGTTCCCCTTCAAAGAGACACTGCCCAGCTCTGGCAATCACACCGTAGATCTGGTATTCAGTCACGTGCCTGAGTGTAAGGAGTGATTAGTCATAGCCAGGCCTCTACCAGAGCAACTCAGGACACAGGAACACTCTAGAAAATGGCATTGTGTATTCCTGTGGTTAACTTTAGCTCTTGTTTCATCCATCCTGATACTGCGCACAGTCTATAAGAAAATACCTATAGGGATTCCTGCCAGAGAACAAGATAAAGCAAAAGCAATCCACTTTAGCTGTCATGTATATGTGATATGCTCTTTTTAAATTGTTGGGTACAGTCTGTCTTGCAGAAATCAGTGTACTGCAAGAAAAATCCATTAGTGTTTATGCTGCAATGAAACCCAAAACATTTTTTATTAAGAACTCAATAAAATAACCCAAAACCAAGTATACAAATCTAAAAGAAATTAAAAAAAAATAAAAAAAAGCAGAGAAAGGGAAAATGAAAAGGAATTTTCTTTTATACTTCCAGGAATCAAAAATGAATATGAACAGACTGTCAGGGTGAGTTTTTGCTGTAGACCCCACATCAGTTTTGGCAATAAATAATAAATGACACTGCTCAGTAAGAACTCATCATAAGCACCTTCATAGCCGGGGATCCTTGATTATGATCAATAGCCCAACTTCTGTTTGGGAAAAGTTGTTGTTAAGATGAACTAGCAGATGGTCTAATAAGTCAAAGAACCTGGAGGCCAGGTGCCAAAGAGGTGATTTCCTGTGTATTGTACAAGCTCGACTATGCGATAGGACCACAAAAAACCAGTGAGGAGCTGCCTTGCATGGAAGGAATCAACAGGCAACTCTAGGGGCACATTGCCTCCTTGACTCTAGAACATACATACCTATATTATCTGCAGAGTAAGCCATGGCCCCATCCTTAAACCTCCCTTTCTCAAACTTTATGTGCCTCAAAGGAGACAAAGATGCAGTAGACTTTGTGTAGCCTTTTGGGGTAGACTGGCAATTCTGTCTGTCTGTCTTGGTACTAACATCAGCTGTGTATATAGTACACTGTCAATGGACAGAGACTGGGAGAAATATGAGCTTAAGTCCCTGAATTTGGTATTGTGTGAACAAAACATCCCAAGGGTTATGAGAGCAGTACAAGTTCAATGCTGCTCTGCAGATAACAGGCTGTTTTTGCATGGCTTAGTGTTATAGATGCTGCTGGGAGGGATAGGGAATGGAATGGGGACATACCCCCGTTAGCCTGTCAAGTAAATCTCGACCTAGTTTTACTATATTTTCTCAGATTTGTACCAAGCTTTTTTTTTTTCATTGGTGTGTATTAAGTCTGTGCACCATCTGACTTTTAATAAAGCAATGAAACTTAAAACGAGACTCTGAGTGGAATGGGAATTGTTTACTGTCTGGCATATTTATAAGAAATTTCCACCAGAGAGCTTTGAAGTAGGAGCTATTGTCTGCACAGTTGCTGTCAATAGTTCTACACACATAGACAGCTTTTAGCTTAAATCTTCTATTTCTAAGAAACCTAAATTGAAGGCCAAAATGCCCCACAAATTGTGTGTTTTTTTCTATGTGCAGACAAAACCAAAACTAGGACAAATAGAGCTGCATGTGTTCCTCTCATGTGAATAGTAAATTAAAGAAGTTTTCCTCAAAAAGTGAAACATTTTTGTCTTTCCCCTGTCTGCAAATGTGAGTGCTTATTGAACCATTTCATCACCTTCCTGCTTATTCCTTAATAATGTACAGCCTTCACCTAAGCAAATCTGCACCTTTCTGCAGCTGCATTATTAATGAAGGGATGGTCCATGTTTAAACATGACTAAATGTGTGTAAAGCTTTAAAAACTATACCTGTTGCTCAAACTGAGAATTTTATAGACACTCTGCAAGAAAAATAAAATGAGATGGATCAGGCATGTATCTCCCTTGCAGACTGCAAAATAGTAAGGAAAACAGAGCTGGTAATGCCATTAAAAAGCCATATTAACAAATGAGAGACTGCAGCTAACATAATACACCAACAACTTCTGCATATTTCTTAGGCAGAGCTCAGAGTTACTCATCTTACAGTAGACTTTGCTACATATTGGTATATATCTATAACCTCAGAATCACAGAATCACAAAATGGTTGAGGTTGGAAGGGACCCCATTCAAATCCCTTCCATAATAATAATGAAACATTCAGTATTCTTTTTTAAATCAGTATAGGTCATCAGTTTTTGCCTTGTCTTTGAAAATCAATAGCCCAATTGTATAGTTTTTTTTCTAAGCATCTTCATGGTCACTTATGTCCTTGCTTGTCCCACAGCAGTGGAGATGAGATAGATCCCTGCAGGAGAAGGACAGAACATGCAGGAAGCATTGATAATATTGCTTTAGGTGCTGCCAAATACGATTTGTAGGTAAAAAGGAAACTTTTTTCTATCACAGTTGCATTTACTGTTTGTCTTGCAGCTGTTCCCCTGCACTGCAGAGCAGTTTTGGGGGAGAGGAAGGACTGCAGAGTTATGTTACAGTCTGGAAACTGCTACATCCTGCTCTTCACATTCTTTGCAAACCATGTGTACCACATTGCTCTCGTGACGCAGAGGCTATTAGATGCCACGGGAAGGATTTGCATTTTTAAAATATGAACATTCCCATATGTGTCCTCCCGGAGTGTCTCGTATTCTTCCATCTGTGACACTTTCAAACTGCTGAACTGACAGTGATCATTTATAGCACTCTGGGTGATTGGAGGTCTTAGTGGTAACCCTGGTTCCATCAGTCTCTCATCTAGTACAAATCTTGGGACGTGTCTTACTCATATTCTCATGTTCTACTAGAATAATATTTTTTAAAGTATTACCTAGATAATGGCTGTGATTCTTGATAGAGCTGGTTTGATATTTCTTGTTGGGGAATGTAAAAGGTATATGCAGGCTGTGAGCTACAGAAGGGAAGGGCAAGAAAGGAGCAAGCCAGGGAGAGACTAGCTGATTTAGTGCTAGACATTTTTCTAAGAAAAACCCCCTCTGTTGTAATGACAGTTCCTGCATTATCCTGAGCACTAAGTTGCCCTCTACTACTGTCTCAATAATGGACCGTCTTTGAAAATTTCTAAGATAAAACTGTTTTTCTGAACTGGGAAATGCAGCAGATGTGGAGCTAGTGAAGTTCCAGCAGGGTAGGGGAAGGGGAAGAGTCTAATAGGAAGAGTTAATACCATTGCAACTTTTTGTGTGTGTTAGTGCTGAATAAGTTAAAAATGAAACTATCATCAGCTCTACAAATGTTTCTTTTCAAGTATAGCTGATAGTTTCACTTTTAAATACATAATTGTTAAATGGCACCAAAATTTGCCCAAGTGTTGTAGCTGTGTATTTTTGATTTAAAAAGAAATGTGTGACAACTAAGTTTTAACAGTTTTGTGCATTTTCATGTTCCACTCATGAAATACCTTTCAGAAAATATTTTCAGCTTCAAAAATGTATATTTGAAAAGCAAACATATCTCTGCAATCAGTTTTCAGTTCACAACTTAAAGGTTGTGATTTGCACAGCATAGTCCTATTCTTAATAAAGTGAAGACATTTTTAAATAAAACAATTTCATTTTTGTGAAGACACTCTGACACATTCGGTTTCACCTTCTTGTGACATCTTAAGTGATTTCATCAAGTGCATACTTCATTTTAACAAGATGGGATAGGGAAGAGAGAGAGGCTATTTGGGTTGCGAATATCAGAGGACGGTTTCAAATACCCTGTAGTTTTATAAAGAAGACTTTTGATCTAACCAGATCATAGCCTTTTGTCAGAAGACCTGAATAACCTGTATAATGTCCTGAATTTTGAAGTATGATGAAGGATCACAGGTGCCATATGGTCCTCTGCTTGACATTCTGTTTGAAAGCAATGTGCTTTATCCTGCTTCTAAACGTTTCTTGTGTCTTATTCTATATGAAAGGGTCAGTTGTGAGACAGATTTGGTTCTCCTGGGAATTCACAGACAGTGAAGTGCTTCAATTAAATCGTTAATGGAAGTGCAGTTGTATTGCCGGAGATGTGGCGAGTGGCAGGGGGAGAAGGAAGAATTGTACCTTCTTTCCAGTCCTTAACACCATGCCTCTCTTTCTTGACATACTGAGCACCTGCTCAGTTATCTTGCCCAGGTGCCTTCTTCTAGAGGTAGGGCTGATGCAAGTAGTCCCTTGTCTTGGAGCTCTCCTACTACATTTGGAGAGGACTTAATATCCAGATTGGCAGAGAAGAAGAAGAGTGAGGTAGATTCCATCCACTATGGCACTTAAGGAAAATGAAACCTCAATAAACCAGGCACTGCACATTGGATCCCAAAGAATCCATACCTCTTTTGATCTTTCCTTAAAAATTCAGATACTGTCTTACCATGTAATGCAACCGATGATAACTTAGTGCAGTATAATGGAGAACAACTGTGCTTTGAAAGAGCAGAAGTGCATGTGCCACTGATGTTAAGGGTAAGTGATTTACCCTGTCTTAAGAAGGAACTTCACTAATGTACAACTGGGATTATATAGCACAGCTGTTTCTGTCAGCCAGCTAGAAGGGTGATAACAATTTCACAGTGGTAAGCTGTGACCTTTGGTAAATCTATTTGAAGCAGGTTTCAGAGAGTGGAGACAGTTTGCATGGACTGCTGTGTTGTGATCCTAGTAACACTAGTGGAAGGAAATACATAGTGAAGATGTTGTTAGCTAAAATAAGGCAAAATATCTTTATTTATAAAGTAAACATAGTTTTTGGTCATTAACCAAACTCTTCCAAATGTTTTCCAATTTTGTAAGCAGAGTTCAAATTTAGAGTAAGCAGTTCAAAGAGTATTCTTTCAATGTTCCACCCAAAAAAACATGAAGGAAAATGTTTGACAGTGACATCAGAATTGAAGCAAAATAGGTGGTTTTTTTTTTTTTTACTTAATCTCAAATTGTGACAAATTTGAGTCAAGTAAGGAGGGTCAGTGTAAGGACTATGTAATGTAAGAAATGCATGGCCTTTAAACATCTGAAGAAAATTTCTCATACAAGGGACTTAGCACATACAGCTGAAGGCATTTTACAGTTAAGGAGACAGGTGATAACCTTTCTCTTACTAATTTTATTTATTAATAAATTCCTGTCACACTTTTGTGAGTTGTCATGTTTGGAATTTATAAGGCTTGTACAGGGAGAAAATGCTAGGCAACCAGCTGTAATTTCTGTGTGACCTTAACTTGCCCAATGCTAGTAAAACTGCAGTCTGAATGATTGAGGAGAGAGAAGTAGGACCATGGAAAGCATACCCAAATATGATATACCTCTATACGGACTCTAAAGGGCTCCAGGATCCATGCCTTCACTTACTTACGAAGGGAGGTCTGTTGGTCAGTCCCAGCTGGTGTAGCTGTAGGAGATTCACTTTGCCACAGACAGCTGTTATTTTGGGCAATTTCACTTGCAACATGACAGACTTTTCTGAAAGTGCTAGCCAATGGGGATAGCAGCTTGCTGGGGAATGGTGCCTCATGCTCTCTGCTGACTGGAGCATTTTAGGATATATGAAGCAGGGAATCTGAAGGATTTCATAGTTACTGATCAGCTTTAGAAAGGTGTGAGCCTGCCTTGCCTTGCCAGGTTCAAGTCACCCATGTGTGTGCGTGAGGGTTACTCATTCTCTTGCGTGCTACAGAGACCCTATGATGATAAATGCACCGAGGAGAAGTGAGGCTGGAGCACAAGTAAGAACGTCTTTGGGAATTTCATTTCCTTCCTGAACTGTGGAGAAAATATCAGTCCAAATAATTTAACTCTGGTGTCCTTTGGCTTCACAGACACTACTGTATTTTTCTGCAAAGACAGCATGCGGCACCCAGCAGGGGAGCTGAATCCAAGACCTAGAGAAACACTTGCATCGCTCTGTGGCAGTATAACTGGCAAGTTTGCAGATGAAAAAGTCAGGCATCCTCTTATCCTTTCACATGCTGAGAGAGTAGCAGCTGTTGGCTGAAAACAGAAATTAGTGCCACAGTGAGCTTATATACAAAAATAAGTGGCCATGCTTGAAAAATTTACATTTCCCATTTTCAGTATGGGAAGTGTTTTGCAAACTGTAGCGTGTTTTAGAATAGAAGAAACTTTCCTAGTGCAAATCTCTCTGTAAAATAATATTTTATCTAGCTGTCATTACAGATGTGACTGTCATGTACAGTGAGAAGTTTTCTCACTGTAATTTGGGGATGCTAACCTGCAGGCTGTATTATCCCTTTTGTAAACATAATTAATGTCTTTGATTACAATGTCATGGGATTTAAGCTGGTAGATTTTACATTATAGCCTTTATTTTAGTAGCCTTTGACCATTCTTTGGAAATCCTGAGTACTGAATATCTAAGATGTGGCTTGAATTTTCAGGTTACGTCATTCTCAAGAGTGGACTGAATATTATTAAAAAAAAAAATCCACAGAGTTTTATGTAGTTTTTATATAATTTTATTAAATGCATGAGTGTGTTTGGGAAAGCCTAACCTGATTAGTACCCACAGGAAAACAGAACAGTAATTAGTCTAGAAGAAGCTTTGACTTTTATGGCAAGCTGGATTTAATTTTTTCTTACTGCCCATTAGGCAACAAGGGAGTCAAAGGCAACTCAGTTGCCTCATGAAATAGGACAGGAAGCCTGTGCTACAAAAATAGCTTGGCTGCACTTGTGATTCATATTTCACTCTCACAGAAATTGTGACACAAGTGGTTCATCTCTTTCAGGACTCCCTCCCAGGTACTTTAGTATGTGGCTGTACTAAGCCCTGCAGACCTCTCCAAGCATTTTCAGGGAAAAGGGTAGTACTTGGCAGGTCTTTCCGCTGCCTATTTGAGGCAGACAAACCATCTCCTGAGGCTTCAGGACGTTTAGAACTGCTGAGACTGTTGGAACTTAAGAGGAAACCTGGGAGCTGCAGGGTCCAGCTAAATCAAAAGCAAACAAACTAACAAACAAGCAAATAAATAAATAAATTATAGTACCTTGTTGTGTCACGCTGCTCCTCAGCTGCAGGGATTTCAGCTCCCTCACAGTTCAGGACGCCCGTTACGGAGCCCGTGTGAGGCACGGCCTCGGGTGTCCTGTGCGTACTTGGCACGTGGGTGAACAGCTGTACAGGAGGCAGCGAGGAAGCAGGCTGTGTTCTGCAGTGTCACAGTGCCGCTCAACTTGCAATATATGCGGGGTCTGGGCGAGAAGAGGAGCTTTGATTTTCCTTCTGAGATTGCCCTAATTAATGCAATTCTTTTAATAATATTCTACTGAAAATGACCAAAGTCCTCCCCATTCTTCCCACTGAGATCCCACCAGGATTTTGCATGACCTTTGAAGAAAAGCTAACATGCTTCATGTACACTAATAAGAAGCCCTTCTGTTAGATGTGAACAGATCTTCTATACTGACTGTGGGCAGCACTCACTTTCCTTTCTAAGTAAAGCAGAATCAAGCCCAGCTGCTTTTTAATGGGATACCACAAAGAGTCCATGCTGAGCGCCGGGGCAGTCAGGCTTGTGAGGGTGTAAAACCTAGAGAGAGGTTTGTTTAGGCTGCTCAAACATTTGTGGAGCTTTGCATAAGAGCGGAAGTGTAAAACTGCACGCTGGCCAAATGTCAAGGAGATTCTTATTTACCAGGCACTTTAATTCCTCTTGCAGTTGTTCTTCACTCTTTGCCCTAAACTGTTGTGTACTGTTGCTAGGTGTTGCTAAGTGTTTATTGTGTTTTACCTCCATGGGGAATTGTAGAAGTGATAACTGCAGGATAGCGCTGGTATCTAATAAACCTGTAATTCTAAAATGAGCTCTGCTTTCTCTCGCTTATTACTTTTTCAGAAATTCTTCCTGTGGGATAAAAATAATGTCGAGTCAGAAAGAGATGAGGACAATTGATGCAGGTTTAGATACAAAATACTCTATTCAAAGGATATCACTTGGCAAAGAAGTTATTCTCTTCCCATTTCCCACAATATCTTGCCTGTCCTTTTTCTTTTACTGGAATGGTTGGAGGTGCACAGCCACAGAATCAGGATGTAATGGGGACAGATATCCCCAGCAATAAAACAGGAAAGCAATATTGACAAAAAGTAATGAAAATAGTACCCCTTAGGTTATGGTCAAGCTAAAAATTGTGCTTTCCGTTTTGTATGGGTTGCATGCCTAAAGACAGGTGATATTAAATACTGGGAGAATCACAGGTACAAATGGAGATACCTTTTTGTATATGCATCTGCAACTTCTGAATAAAACTCTAGTATCTAGAGACTAGATGAATAGATATGAATAGATAGTATGAATAGGTATTCATAGAATTCACTAGAATTCTAGTATGAATAGATATTTTGCAACAGCTGAAAAGGAAAAGCTGCTGACACTGGGAGAGTTTTTCACCTTGTTTTTGTGCATTTTGGATGTCAGTAACTCAAGGGAACTCCAGGCCTCAGGGGGTTTGACAATATTTCTAGTAATCAGCTAACGTGCTTACAGGCACCCGTTTGTGGAGCACCAACTGCTACAGCTTCTGACAAGGTCTGCATGTCCTGTCATTTTGTTGTCTGAGCCAACGGCGATCCTGTGTACATCTGGAAGAAGGCCAGGCTGCATTTGTCCATAAACACAACTAAAACTCCACAGTTTTTTTTTTATAATAAAGTGAGGACAGGTTGTATTTGTTTGCAGAAGGCTCAGGGGCTTTGGAGACCCACTGAAGAGTGAGCCAGGGACACATTGTACAGAGTGTGAGTGCAGGCCCAGGCAACTGCAGGAGGGCCTAGACAGACAGGGAGCAGAGAGACAAAAGTTGGTGGGAAAGATTCTGACCTGAGAAAACTGATAGTGAGAGCTATGTATAGATGCATGCTAGGGCAGAAAATGGTTTTAATAATTAATGATGGCCATAAAGCACAATGTAGCCCAATTATAGCACCAAAAAAAAAAAAAGTAATTATATGGGCTCTGCCACAATATATTGATTGACTGACTTGATGTATAGTTTGGGCTTTCTCCTTTGAAAAGTGTTTTATGTGGCTATATGAAAAAAAAAAAAAAGAGTTATGTTTCTGCCTTTGGCCACTATAGAATTTACAAACTATGCAGCCTTTCAAGCCCATTAAAATCCACTTTTGCAAGAGAACAAAGATTTAAAACTGAGACGGAGGATAAAAAGGTGTAAAGAATGAAAAATAAACTGGTGATGGCTGAAAATCTGAGAGTGTAGGACTATTGCATGCTTCTTGCTCAGTTCATAATTGCAAACTATGTTCCTTTCCCCCTGTTCCAATCCATTTGCTAACTTTTTTTTTTTAAATTTAGGTAAAATAATTCCTCTGTATTGCTTGCAAAGGTGCTTTTCAGAAGTTGTGACTAGGCATTCTTGCCTTTTTTTTTCCTTGTGGTAACAAGGAAAGGTAGACAAGGAACAAGTGTTGAAGCCCATGGAATAGTGTGTGTGCAGCTCACTAGATCATTAGCTATGTAAGTAAGTCCCATTTATTTTAATTTAGCTCCATTTAACCTTAAGTCTGCTCTCTTAAAAATAAACTTCCAGACTGCCCTTCAAGTATCTTGGAACTGGTTCCATGCTTGTTTCCGTTCAGTTCACTGCTGTACACACAGTTTGTGAAGACATAGCTGAGTTAACATTAACCTAGCCAACCCAAACGTTGCGAGATTGACGCCATGGGCATGGCTGCAAATGCCCAGAAGAGAGAGAGGCCGTGAGTGATTCTGGTGCTGGCTTGCAATTGTAGGGGCTGCACCTCACAAAGCTCGAGGAAAGAGGACTCGAGGTCCTACTCAGGAGCTGCCATCGTGGCTGTGTCCGTACTAGGTGCCATTCATGTTCAATGCTGTGGAACGGTAGGGCATAGTTTTCTTTCTATGGAAAATAAAATACGTGATGGAGAGTTGAACCGGGCCAGTGTGAGCTCAGCCCTAATCCTGCCCTACGACTGCCAAGTCGTATGGCCAGCACTGGAAACTAGGAAGCAGACTTTGGCCAGGAACACAGACTAAAGCTCCTGATAATAGGACTCTGCTTCAGACTCCTTTGCTCTCCTTTACAGCCAGTGAAGAGAGATAGGCAGGTCCAAAAGAAGCTGAGCTTGTCCGTACTTCTCTTTGAAGGTGCCTGTTGTGTATAAAAGGAACTTTGGGCAACTGAACTCACATCATATGTACCAGAAGATAGGTAGGATGGTCTGAGGCCGACAGTCCTATTGTGGGGCCTGAGTGTGTGTCTCTCCTTTGACAACTTCACGGTCCTGAAGAATTGGTGCAGAAGGCCCAGACCCGCAGAGAGAACCCATCATAGGTGAGGAAGAGGAGGAGAGGTTCACTCATTAGATTTTAAACAGAAGGGGGAAAGGGAAATAGATGCAGTCATCACTCAGATATTTGTGGGATAACTGGAAAAAATCTAGAGACTAGATGAATAAATCGTATTTTAACTTGCTGCTGGTGTGCTGCTATGTAATCCTTTATGATGTACGGTTTTAGCCAGAGGGGACAGGAAATTAATCAATTCTAACATGTGAATGTCAGTAATTGTTTTTCCTAATACGAATTTGAAATGAAATGTACTGCAAAGCATGTTTCAGCTATGGGAAAGATCAATCTACTCCTGAGGCCCCCGTGCTTGTTAATAAGTTACTTCCCTGTGAATAGAATCTCACTGATTCTTAAAAAGTCCGGAGGCTCGTATTTTAAAAACATTGATGCTGCTGCAGGCAAGGTGATTGCAGCCATTAGCTCCTCTTTACATCAGGGGAGGATCTGGCATCAATTTAGGAACCCAGAGGATTCCTAAATTGCTTTGCCGATGCCTTAAAAGCAAAAAGTCCTTATTACATTCACAGGCGGATTATTGCTATAGTGGGAAAATTCACCTTTATTAATCAGTGTGATGAATTGGAAAATCAAAGCAATTGTAAATAAAAAGTATTGTATTATTTTTTAAAGGTATTTTACACTCTTCATTCCTGCGTTATATTTCATATATTCTTCTTGGCAGCCATGAAGAGCAAGCTGAGAGATAACTAAACTGGGATCATACAACTTTATGCTTTCTTTTTTGTTCATCTGATGTTTTATATAGTGTCAAAAATGTTTATAAAATGAATGTCTAGCTTTTCTGCAGCAGTACCAATCCTTTTGATCTAAGCAGATGCACTGTTAGTGCTAACCATAATTATTAAATAACAATTGTGTTGGCTAACATCTTTAATAATATTTAAACTTTAAATTATCATGAAAAGTGCCAGCAGCAAAAAAAAATAGGAGAAACAGTCTTTCAAATCTGAATTACAGAAGGCTGAGTCTTCAATGATCTATACCTAGGGAAGTCAGAAGTGCACAGCCAATTTGTTGCTGATTTGTCCTAGTTTATCTGAGCTAACACATACACAATAGGAAAAGTCATTCTGGAAACATCAGAATCCATCTGCAGAGTTTTAAAACAATTCATGAGAGAAAGACTATTTGGGGATGTAGAAGAAAATAAAAATGAGCAGGAAATGCAACATGGGTTTCTCAGAGAAAAACTGTTGCTCATTACTCTTGCTGTTTGTCTGACAAGACGGTAATAGGTAGTACCATGTTGGGGAAATGCTAAAGATGGAGAAATTGGGCACAAAGGACAAATGAAGGAACTTTTCACCTAGGTCTTCCAGTAGTGTTACATTAGCAGGTAGTTCCCAACTCGGTCAATACGCTTTTACACTAAGTGCTAATTCAAAAACTAGCTGGTGAAGGGTTAAACTATTTTTTCAATTGCTGTTTGAAGAGAAGTTGGCAATTGTATTTTAGTTTAAACCAAATCTGACCAAATTCCACTCAGACTTCCAACCCAGTGACTTTTCTACAGCAATCTATCATTATACTTTGAATCTGCATGAGAAATAGACAAACAAACAAACAAACAAGTAAACAAAAAACCAAAAAGTGAACCAGCTGGATTCCCTGCATCCAGAAATTGTCTGAAATTCTTAAATAAACTTTAACAAAGATTGCTGTTTCCTTGCTTGAAATGAGCTTTTATTCCTTATCTTGACTTCATGCAGGAACAGGTAAAGACAGTGCCAAGTATATTTAGTTTTTGAATAAAATGAGAGAAAGGAGATGTGTGTAGGACTTGGTTAAAGAGGATATTTTATAAGAACTCAGCATGTGTGTTAGCAGAGATGACAAACTGTTACTGATGACTTCATTCAGACTTGTTGAAGCTAGTCTGGGCAAGTGCATTGATGAGGAGAATTTTTGCTCAACAAATATGTAGATATGTAGTTCAAATTGATAGGCAGTAATAGTTTCTAAGCTAGTAGATAGATGATTTTTACAAGTATAATTCCAAATCAAGCATAATATTTTCCTCTAGGCTATCATGTTTATGTGACCTTTAAGTGATTAGACTATGTGACTACTCATATCCCAGTGACATGACTGAGAAAAACCTCTGGTTGATGGTCTCCCTCAGTGTGTCTGCACTGGAGAGGCACTCAAGCTGGCTGTAGTTAAGATGGAGTAGCAGAAGCAGCCTAGGTGTTGCAATGAAGAAACTACTACATGCTGTGAGGATAGTGCTTCCAAAAGGCTGTCAGTTTAGTTTTAGTTCTAGTTTAGTTTAGTTTAGAGATGGTTGTGCTTTGTTCCATCAGCGTGTCCTCCTGCTAATCCAAAGATGCTTCTTGAGACACCAGATTTGCTCCATGGAATGATTGGAATTGTATGTTCTCCAAACAAATGTGTGCTTCTACACAAAACGGTGAGGGGAAATAAAAGTAATGCGTGAACACTCACAGCGTGCTCTACTTTTCAGCTAACTGTAAATTAACAATTGCAGCAGCATAATGAATTGCTGTGGCATGGGATGGGCAATCATTTCTCAGGTTAAAAAAGGCTATGGAAGATTGTACAACATGAGACTTATATATCCTCCTAGAAGATAAATGTATTTTTAAAACCTGATTGTGAGAAAAAAAGAAGGGTGTCGATAGTGGAAAATATGTCTCCGTGCAGTTTTTAATAAGCAAGTACTTGGATTTTTTTCTTGCAGGGATTATTTTTGCATTAATTACCATACAAAACCAAATGAAGAATGGCAGGGCAAGGGACACTTTGTGAGCCTTTTCTGGCTCTCCTTAGTTCTCTTATCATTTGCCACTGAGCTGTCAGCTCTTGTGGTATTGAAATAGCATTTCTAGGACCTCTGCTTTGGGGTAAGGGAAGTAGCTATTCCTCTGAAGGAAAATGGAGTTTTCCCAGGAGTTTAGAAAGGACTATAGAAACCACTGGGCCTATCTCAACTTAATTGTCTGTCAGGGCACTTTTTTCTCTCTTTCTATTTTTTTTTTTTTTTTTTTTTTCCTGTGGAGTGTGCAATGAGTGGGGAAGCAAAAATTGACTTACATTTACAGATTGCATCATCACTGCTGAATACCCAAGGCTAGGACACTGCCCTCAGTGAAATGCAGCCTTTTCTGAATGGCCTGCATTTCTTCTGCCACTAGTTCTCCTTCAGCTTTTTCTGCTTGTCTGTTTCCCTTTGCTCATCTAGGAACCTAGGCTAATGTTAGTTACCTCCCTCAGGTCTTTTTGATTTTAGATTTTTCCCTACGATTAGTCATCTGTGTCAAGAGGAAAAAAATAAAGCAGGTTTACAGTGGGGCCACTGCAAAGGCGGCTCATGCAAAAGGAGAGATCTAGCTGCTGGATTCATTGACATTATGGAAATTTCCTTGATGAAGATGTTGCTCGCAAGTCTTGTTGTTGCATTAGTCTCCCTTTACACCTTCTTTCTTAATTTTAACTTGAATATTTCCTCTATTATTCTGTCATGTGGGTCCGTGCAGCCCACTGCAGAATGTATCGCACATTAAATCCAGAACATGCAATGACTTTTAGGCACACTTGCCCGGCTTCAGCAAAAGGATAAGAGGCCTGAGGAGCTCCTGGTTTTGATTTTGAGCCAAATTTTTGAGTCAAATTTTAATTGTAGAGAGTTTTCCTTTAAATGTAGATATAAGTAGTAAACTTGAAAAGATTGGAAGAGTTTCCCAGGAGGATGAAACAATTTTTTTTTATTTTTTATGGTATCCCTACTGGTCAAAGTAAGTGACAAGTAACCTGCAGTGGAAAGTAGAAAGGCGGGGGAAGTTCCACAGTAACTTTTTTACTGTGACCTTATGGTAATCTATACAAAGGAATAGATGTCTGGAGCTTCTAGGCAGTATGATAATAATCACTGTTTAAAAAATGTTTGTTTACTCCAGTAAAATTTTATGCATAGAAATTTTCCCTCTCATCTCCTTAATCTTACCTTCTATCTAGGCAGGTTGATATAATGCTCTTTTCTACATGTTCAGCAGTAGTTGCAAGAAAGGCAAGACATGGAAATAGTGCTCTGATATAGATTTGCTTGGTTGGATGAGTGACCTGAAATGCCAGAGAAAGCTTTATACTCACATCCTGAGGAAAGTGTTCCCACCTCTAGCCACGGGGCACAGAACTAAAACACTGAGCGTATGGGTTCTTATCACTGCGGACGATAAGAAGACTGAGCCCATGACAAGGTATCAGAGTGAGGCTGTGCATGAGTATTCTACTCATGGGACCAGGTAATGGCTCTGTGTCCTTCATCCTTTGAAAATGAGGTTAGCATGGCCCACAGTTCTTACATTATAATTCCGGCCTGCAGTTTGCCCTTGTGCTTTTCTGGTTTACCCATAGTAGGAAGCTGACTGAAATGTCTTGCATAGGCCGACTGCAGTATTACTGGCCCAGATGACACTACAGAATGTAAACTCACATTAATGCTTTTTTTTTCTTATTTTCTTTTGTCTTCTGTTTTTGCATCTTCCCCTTGATAGGGATGTTCAGTGCATTTTTTTCCACCTAATCTTGTGAGCTTTAAAACTTTAAAGGAGGAGGCCTTGAGAAAGACTTCATTCAGGATCCTGGGAATAGCAATGACATGAGTAGCCTGTACTACTGTGCTCACCATCCTAGCTGGAAGGGTAAGAATGACCGTGGATGAAAGATAGGAATGATGGACTGATGGAATGATAAGAAGATAGGAAGAGGTCCTGCAGGGACCAGCACCGAAGTGCAGCAGCTACCTCTTTCCATAAGCTTCACTCCCCTTCTCCTAAGCTCTCCAATGCTATTACATGCCTGAAGACAGCTGTCTGATCCCTGTGAACTTCCTAGAGGGCTGCTAACCCCAGGAGATTACTGTGTTGCTGTTGCAGAATGAATACAGTTTATCACTATTTACATCATTTTTTCCTTTGCATGTCCATTTTATGGCATGCTTTGCAAAACTATCCAATTGTTTCATCAACACCTAACATTGCCAGCTTTCCTGCATTTAACTGTGGAGCCCATGCTACATAATTTCAGTTCAATGAGTACTGGCATTTTATACCTTGACCAAAAGAATCCTCTCATTCTATTTTGCCCTGAACGCTTGTGTCCTCTGCTGTCCAGGGCAGGATATCAGTTTGTACAAAAGAGACAGCACAAAATATATGGAAATTGGAAAAGGTGGTGGATTCAAGTGCACAGTCGCCTTCTATTTCTGCACTCACTGAAAAAGGAAGTAGGCAAATCAAACCAGAACTCATCAGTGTTTGAAAGGATAGCACACAAAAAGCGTGCAAGGTGAAGGGAGTTTATTGAAATCTGATGCTGGTGGCAATGAGCACTGAGCGTTGGAGGGGATAGGAAGACTCCAGCAGATGCTGCAATGGTATCAGGGTCTACTGCTTCCTTGCTGAGGTGGGTGAGCTAGAGCTCGGCAGCTGGGCTTTCCTGCAAGATGGTTCCACTTGTGGCTACAGTTGGGAATGTTGTTGTTCCAAAGATAATAAAAGAACTATTTAATCTCAAAGATGATTTGGCACAAGAACAAATAGGTACAAAACTGGCCCTGAATCAGCTGAGACAGAAAATTTATAAGAGCCTCTAATGATTAGAATAGGCAGATTCTGGAACAACTCTCATGTAGAGGCATCGAGGAAGAAGAAAGGGGATGCAGTGATTTCTGAACATGGCGTTGCTGCTGCTCATTGAGTGGTCTAACACGTTATCATCTCTTTAACAAGGGACTGGGCTCCGAGGCAGGTACAGGATTCCCATATTGGCTTCTGGGTTCTCATTTCTTTTCCTCATTCTGTCCCATTCCCTTTCTCAGCCAGAATAATAATTATGATCAAGCTTAATAATTATGATTAAGCTTTTCTAACTTTTTCTTTCTTTTCTTTTTTTTTTTTTTTTTTTTTTTCCCCCCGAGAGAATTTTACTCAAGATACCTCAACTATGAATTAACCTCTTAGGCTTTTTAGGTATCCATTATTGGAACAATATGACATCCTCATGAAGTCCTGCTCACTGGCTGACTCTAAAGTATGGTGGTCAGTTGTATTATTTAAAACATGTTGCAGCAACACTAGTGCCTTCTGTTTGCTTGCCCAGCTTTGCTGCCAGGCAGGCAGAACAGGCTTAACTGTCTGGTAGTCTTACTGATAAAATGTGATATTTCCAAATTCTCCCTACAAATCTTGTAGAAAATGAAAATGTCCCAGGTCTTCTCACTATAAAAACTTGAAATACATGTAAATCTGCCTGTAATTGGATGGGATGATAATATCTCCTGTAAAAATTCAGGGGGCAAGACGACAGTCCATTTTTTACCATGATATCTTATGTTCTTGTTTTTGTGAAATACTTATTTTTCAAACACAAAGAAAAGAAAATACCTGCATCCTCATTCTCTTCTCAGAAAATTATAACGTCAAGTCCCACCCATTTCAAGGCACGTTTGTATAAGGCAGGGAGGGTCAATGGACTCTAGTATGGTATTTAAATTCTGTGCTTTCAGATAAAGAGCAAGGCTTCTATCAACTTAGTACCATTCCATATTCAACAATAGCTTTTTTTTTTTTAACCACAATGAAATATGCCTATTGTGCTTAAAAATGGGTTATTTTGGCTCCGAATTGCTGCTTCCCTCCTACTCAGTATTCTGACACTTGAGATTACTTCTGCCTCATCATTGAAGGATTTCCCAGTACTTATTAGGCAAGCTGAAACTCATAACCAAAGCCCTGTCCTTGCATGACCTTCGTCTCTCATTTAAAAAAAAAAAAAAAAATTTGTTCCTCTTTCCTGATGAGGATCCACATTAGCTGACTCCTAAATTTGATGTCTCAGGCTTTTCATTCGATATCTTATCAATCAAGTTTGTGCTTCCCCCTTGTTCAAACACAAAGGGGAAGTGACGTATGCTGAAAGGCTAAACCTCCTAGTTCGAATTTATGCCACTCCATAACGTGAGCCAGATCACCTTAAGAGCAATTACTTCACAAAGTCCAACTGTCTGAATGCTTCTACTTCTGACAGTCTTCTGGTAAACACTTCTATCATGCAAGCATTGCACCATATAATTTCCCTTTTTTATCTCTGTATCTGTGCCCGTACTCAGATTTCTGTTTTCCCACTCATCTTAAGATTTGGTTTTGCCTTTCATCCCTGTGTAACTTTCCAGAGAGAGTTTCCAGAGCTGTAGTTTTTATGCCTCAGCCAAATATTTAGGTCTAGTGCCTCAGGCTAAGAATAACTTAATGCTCCCCATATAAGATCAGAGAATGGACAGCAGAGAAAAATCCCCCCTTATTTGTTGTCTAGCATGCTCCTTTTTTTTTTTTTAAAAGGTCCTTGTTGCAGACTCAGCTCTCCTATCATGACTACAAACCTAAATGGGTTAAGGTTCCAAATTTTGAGAAGCTTGAACATATTTGAAGAGTTTCCCTTACAGTCATATCAAAACACTTAAACAGGATTTTTTTTGGGGACGAGACAAGCTGTTTAGCTATTTGCTCTCAGATAATGCAGGATAAATCTACAGGGTAAGTTAGAGAGCGGCTGTGTCCATCTGGCATAACAGATAAGAACCTTCCTTAACATTAGAAATTTTCAAAATTCTAACTTTTCTCCATGTAATGAAATGTTTTTGAAAGCCATGCTGCTCTTTTTTCGTGCCTTCCCCTCAAATATTGAATGAAGCGCTTTCATAAACTTCAATGTGCTAATTCTCAGAGTGCTACAGATAGGTAGAAAAAAGGTGAGAAGACAGAGTCCTATCACTGCCACAGAATATTTAAAGGCTCTTTCTTAGACTTGGTTAAAAAGAGAAGCCATTAGGTAGTCTGTCAAGAGAGTTAGGTAGCTACTTGTCAGTGAAACTCAGTGTGGTCTGAAAACTCTTCCTTTTTTTAGCCTCCTGAAAAGCCCAGCTTTAAATCTTATTTTTGCTGGTTTCTTTTTCCATAGCTGGATTCAGAAAGTCCAGACTAATTACTGTTTTCCTCCTCCTACACCCTGTCACTTCTTGGAGTGACTGTGATTTCTACTGTCACGCAAGTGCTACATTTTTATGAGATATGTTCTCCTTCTCTGAGTGTGTGGAAAAGAAGAGGGATCATTTTGGGTGGATTTCTAACTTGTTTTCTCAGAGTTGTTGCATTTCACTTTCTTAAAACTGTTTGCTTGGACTGCTCTATCTTTCCAGTGTGTTCAACATACAAGGCAAATTTCATTTTTTTTTTTCCCTAAAATAAATGTTCTGAAGAAACACACAGGCTTTTAATGTAGTTTCTATTTTCTTACAGCTCAGATAACACACCTGAGGAAACCAGGCCTGGAAGCGTCCTTGTTTTATTGAGAGACTATTTTTTTTCTATTTTTTTTTCCTGTGTTCCCTGAATTTTATTTCAAACAGTATCTGCATGTAAACAGATTAGGAGAGTCAAGATTCCCTATAGCAGATACAGATGACTTCTCTGTTTTATAATCTTTGTTCTCCCCAAGAAAATAGATCAGAAGAAGCACAGATGCAACAGGATGACCATGTAGCCAGCTCTCCACCATCCAAGGTATGTGGGGACTGACATAATCTAATTGATGGAACAATCAGGCTAACACACGATAGATGGGAAGCACTAAGGTGCACACTTGCCTATCTGAAGTCTATTAGGGATGATTAGTTCAGGTTCAGCACCAACCCCACAGTGATAGTTGTTGCTTTCACTATTGCTTTCACCTGTTTCTACACTAAGTTCCAAGCTCTGATTCTGGCAGGACTTCCAAGCTTAAGAATAGTGTAACAAGAGTGTGTGGCACAAGTCATCCCCATGGCTCTGTGTGGAACCGCTTTTTGTCTACCAGTCGTTATTAGCTTTGGTTATTGCCCAGAAGAGCCCAGTGTGTCTCGCATGCTCCCTCTTAGATTTTCATACCCTCCTGATCCTCCCACTGGACAAACAGGTTGTTGTACAGCCTGTCTTTGGCATTCATGGGGACAAGGTGCAACTTCCTCACAGCCTGGATCCTGGGGCTCTTGCCTGCTCCTTGGTTATTCCTCCCTAATATCACCTTATATTAAATAAGATTAATATTAATTGCTTGAGGCACTTGGGTAAGTGCATCTACTTAGCTGAGTGTCTGTTACACTGCTTTCCTCTTCCACAGTCAAAATAAAGAATGAACAGACTTACAAGGCGCAATCTTTCCCTGTTTGCAGGCCAATGCAAAACTCCCATTGACTTTATCTGGTCTAAGGCTTTTCACTATGTTTGTTTGTTTGCTGTTTCTGATGTTTTCAAGGATGTTTCAAGGAGAATGTCATAGGCAGAAGCAATAACCACAAAAGATAGGTAACAGTCTGGAAGTGATTCCAGCTCAGAGAGGCAAGTGTTAGTATTGCAGACCTACTACAAAAAGGGCTTGACAGGCTTTTCTTAGCAATATTTATATGCAGTGATAGTTGAGCATTGGTCCACCTTACTGCCTTCTGTGAGTCACTGGGAAAACAGCAGTTTCTTTCTTATGAAAGTTCATTTGAAACGTTGAGATGACTGCTAACTGCATACACTGGAGCATGTATGGTCCTCTGCTGCACTCATTTGTTGTCACCGCTGGTCATTTATACTGATCATTTATATCTTCTTTCCTCTGTTGCAACATCATGATGTAAGAACAAGTCACAAGAATGGACGTAAGCTTTGATTCAGTGGTCCTTCATACCTGTGGTTCTTTACAGATTCTTTTGCTATGGAGTGAAACATTCTGGAAAGGACTTGGAGGGATGGTCTGACTAGTGCATCGTCACTGGGTGACCTCTTAGTCCTGCAGCCAAGATTCTTGGCAAGTGAAGGCAGCTGCTGCGCGTGACAGATCTTTCTGATCAGGTTTTGAGACAAAGGAAGTAGTTAATAGAAATTATGTTTAAAATAGGGATTTTGCTACTCTTTAGCTACTTTGAATCCTGTTATATCCTCAAACATCCATCCGGTGCTTGCAGCTGTAATTTCCCAAAGGCCCTGGCAATTCTAAACTTCTGTAAGCTGGATTCAAGTTAAATAAGAATGAATACAGGTTGTGAAGAAAAAAATCTAGTGTGGGTGGAAAAGTATTATTGTGTACCTTTTTGAAGTCATACTGACATTTTTCATTAATTAGCAAAAGATTAATGTGAGATGTGTTTTGTTTTCAGGGACTAACTAATCCAGAGATTTTCTGGCAGGATTAATGATGCTTTCTGCTTTAACCGACTGAACATTTGCTGCCCAGGTAACAGACCTGATACAGAGAATGGATGTTACAAACCAGTCTTCTTGCTCGTGCTTATGACTGGGACCTGAACTCAGACCAGACAAGAGAGGCAGATTATGCTGATGCGGATTTTCTTTTATTGACATTTTTGGGGGGATGAAAGAAATACCTGCTTCACATAGTGCTCTCCATGGTCAATAGGAGGGTAATGGAGGTTGGAGAGTGCAGTCAGTAATTCTTTTGGGGTGGCACAGCTTGTTAAGCTTAAAGAGGTTGTGGAGTTACATGAATGACAGTTGACAGTCCCACTTGTATTTTTTGCTTCGAAATTTTGGATGCTCGTTCACAGCTGAACTTTAAATGCTGGTTAATTGAGTGCTGAATCAATCAGTTTTGAGGTTTTGAAGTAGATTTGGAGGGGAGGAAGTTGGGGAGGAAAGGATCCCTTCCCTCCCTTCCACTTCCTCCCACCCCCATTARAAAAAAAAAAAAAAAAAAAGAGGTATGAAGAGGAAGGAATTCTCAGTATTTAGTCCTTGGCAAAAGTAGCATTTCTCTGGGTGTACAGCAGTTTTGAAACACAGATGAATGAAATGTCTCCTTTTCTTGAAATCTCCTTAGAGTGAATCCCAACTGTATATCTAAGTCCCAGTGCTCCCTTTGCAAATGAAGCGTTGGGTAGATCAAAAAATCCACTTGAAAAAGAAGTGTCCTAATTAGTCACTTTCTGCATCCCTGTGGCACTAATCTAGTGGTGACATTGAGGCAGAAGTCAAGTCTGTCCAGCAGCATCTCAAACCATCTGCTTTAGTATGCCTGGTTCTGCTTCATTTATTTTGACTCTTTGCCTTCCTTCTGACTTCCAATTTTGTCTTTGGCTCAGACTATTACAGTACATGGCTAGACATGTGAGTATATTCTGGTAATGACGTGTGCTTTTCCTGGTGATGATGTAATTATCTTATTGGTCCCAGTTTTGGTATCGAATTTAGTCCTACCAGTCATACAGATGAAGCATCGATATCATCTGTTCTTCCCATTTTTTTCTTGTCATCTCTTTTTCCAAGACCCATCTGTTTCAGAATACTTGCACTCTTCTGAAATGGTCTCATTCCTTCTAATTTTTGTTTCAGATCCTGTAGACTCCTCTCTCTCCACAGAGCTCCATTGGCTTGTATTTTATCCTAGTTCTGATATCTGTCTACTGGATTTGGATCTTTCTACTTTCTTATGATTCTGATGTGTTGTTAGTTGTTCATTCTCTTGCAGCCCTTTGCATCTACTTGGCCTTTCTCATTCTCTCTGCTCCCAGAAAATTCTTCTCACGACTGTTCGTGAGGCGTCTGATCATAACGTTTAGTTCTATCAGTGACACTGTTGACACTGCATGCAGATGGATCCATCCCAGGTGAAGTACAAATGGTGTATGTTGCTATAACCAGTGAATCAGTGTTGTTTCAATTCTTTTTGTCCTGCTCTGCTATCTTCAAGTAACTATATATTCGCAATCACTATTGAAAATATTGTGGTATTGCTGAAAAATAGAAATCTGTTCTTCAGAAATATTTTCAGGACTGCTTGAGTGACTATTGAAACCTACTAGACACATTCTCTTAATACAACCTTGAATAAGCCAAGAAATTATGCTCAAAATTTTAAATTAACCATTAAGATTTTTTGCCTTTTTCCTGCTAAAAACTGTGCTATAGGCTCTTCATAGATTAGTCACTGATAGAAAAACGTATATTATTATCTGTTTCACTTTTCACATTGTTTTGCTCTTGGAGAGGAACTTGTCTTTATACCCAAAGAGTATGTTTGGAAATCATGAGAATTAGGTTTAGTGCTCAGTGTGCCCCGAAATGTACTTTGTGATCTTTGGCTTGCCATGTGCTAGGCACAACAGTAATACTACCTTCGGCCACCAAATGTTCAAAGGTGATTTTTTGAAGCATTTGAAGATTATGCAATGGAAAGTCCTAGGTGAAGATAATGATTGACAATGATGTCCAAAAACATGTTCTCTTCAGCAGTTCTTGCAGATAGAGTCCTGGATGCACCCTAATGCAAGAGCTATCTGAATTGTGTTTATTTACATTAGCACAAACGCTTAAATTCAGTGTCATGCAGGGAATATTCACAGCCTGGGAATAACTGACATATGTGAAACAAAGAGGAAAATCTAGGATACAGAGAAATACATCAGAAGTGGTACTTTCTCTGGTGAATAACAGCCAAAATGAGCTGTGATCTTTTTACTGTTGCCAAGCCGTGGCCAAGTCACCAAATTCTCCCTCTTCTCTTCTTCCGGGGCACTGAACACCAGACCTCACCTCTTCTGAAGCACAATATTGTCCTGTTCTGGGTGTAGAGATTAATGCAGAAAAATTACAAAGCAGTGAGGAAGACAGATGGAAACATTACAGGATGCGTTTTGTTTATGTAGTTAAACCATGGGTTTGTTTCCTTGATGCCATCTCCACTCTCTCTGGACTCTTGGTTCTGGTTCATCTCTTTTCCCATCTGGACATGTCCTGATTTTCCTATGGAGCTGCCAAGTTTCAGCCTAAGACTGGGCTGAAACTTGAAGCTCTTCCACATCTCCAGGCTGCCATATGAAGTTGTGTTGGTGGGAATGTGCTCTATGTGAACTAATGTCAGCCTACTGGAAAGTTAATCTCTTCTCTCATCTTCCTCTTCCTCATACTTCCTATTTGTTCTCTTCACAGAGTATCTCAAAGCAGTTTTGGAGATCCAGGGAATCCAGGACTCATGAGGAAGTCTTCTCTGCCCTCTGTATGACCTCACCTAAGAGGTCTTGAATATTTGCTATGATACCTAGTTCAAGAGAACAAAATTTGTGTTCTTTTCAGTGACAAGGGACAAAATTGTCATGTATACCAAGGTGCTAAGGGAGCCTAACAGACTGTAAAGATTTGCAAGTGAGGTCCTGGGAATGAACCATCCAATGTTAAGTAAATAAGACATAACCTTTCCAGCTATTTTCTCCAATGACAAATTAAAGAGCAGAAAGATGCAATGAAGTAGAAATAACGTTCTTCAAAAGGCCTAAACAAATAAAGGTTTAAAGCAGGATAATATAATTCACATGAGACATTTTGACATATTTTATAAGGCAATTCTTCTCTAGTTCCAACACAGACACATTCATCTGTTAGCTTGAGGGCTTCAGTCCATTCATAGTATGCGTTAACAGCTTGTATAGCATATACTTATATTTTGTTACTGTTGCTTAAACAGGTCTTCTACAGGAAAGTTTTACCAATATTTTTTTCAGATGGCACTGGTCATATAAAGTTCACTACTCTGGCTTATGTGGGCAAAGAGATGCATAAACAGAAATAATTTAAAAGGATAAAAAGATGAGCCTGTATGGGGATAGTAATAGATAGCCTGATGAGTGAAAGACTAATGGTTATTTAGTTTAGTTCCATTGAGTATGAGGTAAGAGTGAAAGTTCCCTCTGTCTGTTCTAGCAATTGAGAATTACAGGATGTAGGGTTGTTTCAGCCAATGATCTATGTACCTAGTCATGCACTGGAGGCTTCCCTAAAGCTTTGAGGAAAGACATTCTTCACCATCCAAGAATATCCTTCTAAAAGAGTAATTTCTGGAAGGAGACAGCCTACCAGCTCCTTTGCATTCCTGTTTTGGGTTCTTGGTACCATTTGCTGAGCATACTGCTATTCTCATCAGCCAGTGGGCACAGTTTTACCAGTAGGAGGGCTGGAGCACCATGCCGAGTCACAGGATGCTGGGTGACTTTCACAGGTCCTTGTACCTCCTCAGACCTGTGGTATGCCATGTCATCTCCTGCTTAGTCTCAATATCTTTTGCAAATGAATCCTTTGTAGTTCTGCTGTATTGTGAGCTCTCTCATACAAGGCAAAGGGGTGGGGGGTTGTTTCACATTTGAATATCACTAATTATGCTCTTGGATGTTCCTGAAAACTGTGGACCTGCAGACTCAGAAAACAAAACAAAGGTGAGAGGTATTAGGGAGAAAGGATAAAGGTGAAAAGGGGAATCCAAAAGGAATGTGAAGAAGTTTTCTCTCAGTAGGATAGATCTGAATCGATTGTTACTGTGCTGCACAGATAGGGAAACAAAGGTGCAAGGTGCAAAGGAAGCATCATGGTTTCATAATTTGGACAAAATATTTTGTTGTCTGTGAGTAAAAAGGGTTTTTTTATTATTTTCTGATCAGATGGAATATTAATACTTTTGAAAAATATCCACAAACTTTTCATTTCATGCTTTCTGTCTTTCCTTTTGGTAGTTACTGTTTTCACATGGAAAGAAGGGCTATTACAGAAAAGGTTTTGTACCTTATGTGATTTTTCTTTAAAAGTCATTTCAATTGATATGACCAAGAGAAGCTGCAGGTTTGTGTGTGATGTTGCATTGTAATCTACTGAGACTACTGTTATATTTTGCCCATCTTTCAGTCTAGAATGTATGTTGTTCAACACCACACTACTTTTTCGTTGCATAAGGTCTTAACCTGAGAAGAATTTCACAATAAACCTTTATTCCTCCTTTCTACTTTCATTCCTTCTTTGTCTTCAACGGCTGTTAAATCTCTAAAAGTAAGGTGGAAGGGGCTGCTTAGTGCTGAGCAACACATCATCTTAGTCCTGTCTCTACACGTGACCCCATTTCAAAACAGTTTGTTCCTGCGTTGAAAGGTTTTGATCCATTGACAGTTTCAAGTTCTAACCTGAAATGTGTTGGGGCAGGTCCTGAATTATGATTTTTTTTGTATTACAAATCCATTGCCTGTGGATGCTTGTCCTGCTGTAATGTTCCTTCACAGAGATGACAAGATTCAACTTTTGACTGTTTTTGTTGGCTTCCAGTGCTAAAAAGCAATGTTTTGTGTGTGTGTGTGTGTGTTCATGAAGGGTTCCCATTTAGGTATGTGAAATGTGCTGGGCAGAAACAAAACACAATACGTTCTAATTCACTGGGATATTGTGTGTCCTTCTGGCAAGCAGTGTGACAGTCATTGCCCCCTCTCTACTGGGTGTCTGTGAGTCTGTGCCTCCCCTCTCTTCTTCTGGTCATTTGTTGTTATTCAAGAACTGCCAGATATATTTGTAACTGCAATATGTGGTACATTCCTCCCTCAGTCAGAATACAAGTTTATTCTATGATATGTTCTCCAATGACGTGTCTCATTCAATTTTAAGTGTCCCATATAAAGGAGCTCTGCTTTGAAGACCCTTTAGTACTATTTTGGGGCCTAGAATTTGGGCCTATAAATCAAATAAGCAACTGATTCTTGGTTTTAGGCATAGAGAATTTCCACTACTGTCTTCCAAGAGCATATACAAAAAGGATGTAGGAAATGCTTCGACTTTTCGATTCACTGTGTTAGCTTAGAGGCCAGAGCACCAGTGCAAGAGCAAGATAACTGCTTGCGCAATGGTCAGCAGTAAGTGTGGGAAAGAGGCACTGTGACAAAGAAACGACTATGATTCCTAATACTTCCTGTGGTTTCTCTGGCATTTTTGGTCATTCTTGTTCAGTCAGGATTAAAAATAACAGTTGTGCTGGTGATCATCCCTGTCTATTTATCCTCTGAATATCATCCCTTGAATTCTCAAAAAAAAAAAGAGATTTCTTTTTGCTAGTTACACACTTTCATCTAAGTTTGAGAATTTGCTGAAGGAAAAAAGGCCTTGCCTGTCCCACGTTAAATTGGGCAGCAGACACCTAATTTAGGCTGTAACGTTACATGACATAGCTAAACTCTGTATAACCTTAAGATGGAAGCTAGTGCCAGTGAGTTCTTCATTTTCCATTTAGATTCTGCAACAGCTGTCAATGGACTGTAAGCTTAGCTGTATCATCTTGGTTACTAGATACTAAAATCTGTTCTGTAAGACTGATAGATCCTCTCAGTCATTGTGGCTTCCTTCTCAGGAGCAGGATACGGCAAGGTGGTTTTGCACTATTTTGCCTTGTGGAATACAGTGTTTGAAATTAGTCTGAAAGTTTTCAGTATTATTTTAGATATATTTTGATATCTATATTTTAGATATATTTTTTAGATATATATTTTAACTGATGTAAACAAATAAAATATAACTGTAAGGACTACTGAAAAACTGTATTGTCCTTGTTTCATTAGAGAAATGGTAGCTGTGTGTCTTCAACTAGACTTTGTTTCTGATAGATTTTTCAACCCAGAGGCTCGAGTTGACTAAAATTCGCTGGTTTTTAAATCGTGGCAAGGAAGATTAAATCAAATCATGGTATAAATTTATTTGCTACTGGTCTGACTGAGTCTCATTCGACTCTTCCCTCACCCTTCTCCAAATTCCTGTGCCCCGGGTGTGAATAGGGTTCATGACCTGTATTCTCCTTGGGGCTAGTCTTTATTGGTTTAACTTATCATAAACCTTGCCTCTCTTGTTTTCACTGTTGTTTGCCTCAGGACAGCTACCCCGGGGGTGAAAAATACTTGGCTTTTATTATTCTTTAGCTATGAAAACAAGGTGATGCAGCATTAATGGATTCACCTGCCATGTGTCATGTCAGCTTTCATTCTTTTTAGATACTGAGCAAGATCACAGAAATTCAAATGCCTTCTAAATAATTTTATTTTTATTTTACGATGAATATTTTGCTTTGGTGGGGTTTCAAACAAGCCCATAGATAAAAAGAATTTCTTCATATGGGCCATTATTTTTTGCTTCTGCTACAGGAGGATATTGTGTATTTAAAGACTGATTTGTAGTTGTGTTTATTTTGGCTTTAATAACTTCACAGAGCAGCAGACAAAATTAATCCTTTCCAGGTGAAATGAGAAGGCAAAGTTCTGATTATTGTCATTCTGGCTGTGAGTGTAGTGAAATGTCAAGGAAAAAATTGATTCTTGGTATGAATACAGACAATCTCAATCTGGTTGTATTCAGTTCAAGAATAGCTTATTCTGGAATAACACAAATCTCTCGATTAGCCTTTCAAAATGACTAAAAAGTGAGCTACCTATACGTAATGTCAAAAAGCTTCCACATACAAAGACACTGCATTGAGAACTCATTTGGGGCCAAGAAATACTGTGATTTTTTTTGTTGTTTGATTTCTTTTTTTTATAGTGTTCCTTCCTCTTGTTTGAGTATATATATATATAGTGTATATGTATACACTATATATACACTGCATATAAATCTGAGTGTGAAGACTTTTCTTCTCCCTTTAAATGTAGTTAGTGGGGACTTGTTTATTATCATCAGAAATTAGTGTCAAGAACTCCTGAGAGATAAAGGCTTCATTTTAAGAGATTTTGATCTGACTGTCTGTGAGAATTTGAGGGCATTCAATCACTGCTCCTGACCCTATTTGACTCCTGAGAGTCCAGGAGTCCAGAGACTAAATAGCACAAACATTCAATGGAGAATTTGTTCTCTGTAGTTAATATAGATGATGCTTGTCTCATAGTTCTTTTATATCTAGCTTCCCATCATCAAGCAAAGCAGAGTTTTTTGTTTTTTCTAGAGTTAAGATCTAAAAATCAAATATTTGCAAATAAATAGGATCAACTAGTCTTGGTAGCCAACTGTAAAATCATAATGCAATATGAATGAGTAGATTGTTTTTTGTTTTATATACTTCCTGGTTCCTAGTCTCTTGTTTCTTCTTAAAATAAGCTGCTTCTTTTCTTGACAAATGATGAGGCCAGCAAATGATCATGCTGACCTGCTTGTTTTGATTCTGAACTTGCTTCTTCTCAAGATGATAGCAAAAGTGCTGTTGACTTCAAAGGAACATGGTCAGGGTCTGCATAAACAGTGAATAAGCCAGCTGTACATCATCAACTCTTGAGTTTGTGTATTAATACTGAAAACCATAACTGCTGTGCCTGCACCTGCAGTTTGAGCAGTAAGGGAAAGATGTCTTGACCATGAGAAACTGCTTTGATGAAGGTCCTGGCAGTGGAATGACAACAATATAGATGCAGCATTATGAAAACATTACAAAGCTCTTTGTATCTGGCAAGGTTAAGCAGTCCCCCCAGGATGGGTTAGAACACCAGGCTGACGCATCATGACTTGGTCCTGTATTGCACAGTTCAGGGTAATTCAGTTTTACCAGATGTTCATCAGGAATGAGGACTTGCTCTCATCTGTGGCTATTGTTTTTGCTCTAACCTAAGAAATATATATTTTTAAAATAATAAACAATCTCTCTGTTAATAAAAATCTGAATTTATAAAATTTCCTAGGATTCTTGCAGTCAGTTTCACTGACTATGCTAAAAATTTTCTGTTACCATGCCCCTGCTTCAGGAAAGGTTGAGTATATTGCAACTGCCATGCAGGAGAGCATAGCCACCTCCCTTTTGTTCTCTCTCTCTCTTTTTTTCCTATGTACAACATTAGAAATGAATTCTGTCTCTCCACTGTATTTGCTTGAACAGTGATATCCGGACTTTACCCAACGAACTTTGAGGTTGCAGTTTTTAAATGCCTACAAGAGTTAAATCAGTGCAGTAATTTGTATATATGGAAAACTTCAGAAGCCAAGTCAGAATAAATTTTTTCTAATTTTTCTTTTGCATTTTAAAGCAAAATCTAAGATCATCCTAAAAGGATATATTAGCAATAAGGAAATACAGATGAAAATATACAAAAGTATATTTTGATATTTTGATATTATAAAAGACTGTCTCTGGTAAGATTCACAACGGGTAAAGGCTTAAAGTACAAAACTAGAATAATTTGGGTTCTGGTAAATGATGTGGTCACTTGTCTTTCAGGTATGTTAGGCTGAGATAAGTCTTATTGAATCAAACTTGTTCAGAAAAAAATAGTAAGAAAGAGAAGGTTCAGGATCCGTGGAAGATCTCAAAAAGCAGCCTATTTACTAAAGTTATTCAGAATAAACAATACATCTGTGGTAGTGCTGCTGGATCCAATCAAACTACCTGGGAAGTAAAGGATGATTCAATGTGAATAAAGATACTGCATTTTTACCATTTAAACTGAACATCAAAACTTCATTTCAAGTTTATTGAAATCAGTCAAGAGGCTGCTTATTACAGAGAATGTAAAGACTCTTCACTGATTTCAATAAATGTTATTACATTCTCTGTATTTTTTCTGTTATTACATTTTCTCTGTATTTTGATTTTTTCTCTCTTTTGATATAGAATGATTCTTGCAAATATTTTCCGTTGTTCTTAAAGTCCACAAATGCATACCTGCTAAAATGCATCAGACCTTGATGACTGTTTTCAAGCTCTATTTATATGTCTTTGAGCATCTCTGGGTCTTGGCAGGTTTGAGATCTGGATCTGAAGCTTCCAGCCTGAAATCGCTTTGTAAGAATTAGAAGAGGATAAAAAACAGTGTCCCGGGGATAGACGTATGTTGTATAAGTGATATTAGCAAATGTCTCAACTCAGCAACAGGACTCAGTCCTCAGTCCCTGTGCCTACAAATACGGACTTCTCACAGCACTACCTAATGACTGGGGAGCATGGACACCAAGCCAAACTCGGCATCTTACCTATTTTAAGGTGAATTAATAAGTTTAGTAGTAGAACAGCAGCTGATCCTATCTTTGTTAACAACATTTCATTTTTTCCCCAGATGCTATTAAACACTTTCTTTAAGCTTGGATAAAGATACCAACTGACTCCTAAGCCCCCCAAAAAACCAAATATTCCAGATACGTTTTTCCCTGGTTCTAATGGTAAAGAACAATGTAGACTACTGTGACAGTACTGCCTTCTGTATTGATAAACAAATCTTTGGTTAATAACTGTCATGTGATTCCCCTCTTTCAGGGTCAGTGGAACCCTGAACACCAGAATTCATAAAAATGTAAAGTCATGAGTTAGAGCATAAATATATTCACATACACAGTGAATACACTTCTGAAATCTAGCCAGCTACACCCGCTTTTGCTTCTGCACCGTTAGCCCCAGACGAACGATCACTTGCATAGCTGATGGCAAGAATATATTCTTCAGATAAAACGTCAGTTCAGAAAACAGTGCTGATTAGAAATTGTTTCATACCACTGGAGTGCACAAAAACTGCAATGAGTCAGACAACTAGAGGACACAGTATCAGGGAAAAGTGTGACTGAACTGGCCTATCGACAGTGTCAATACTTGAAAAAAATGTAAATATATATTGTGAAGATTGAAATTTGGAACAATAAAAAAAAAAGATTAGGAAAAAAACAGATAAGAACTATGAAAAAGTTGTCTCTTCTAAAATTTTGAAGTGAGTTTTTATTTTCTCTGAGCTATTTCTGCTGAAACTGTATTATGTGCTAGTAGATTAATGTCATGCAGAGACTGACCAGTGGGACCGAGTTTCTTAGCTCATGTGCATGACTTGATTGCTTTAAGGTCTGCTCCAGGACCAGTGCAACAGAATAGGATCTATCTGCACTGTCTGTGCACCAGGTATCGTATAATCTACTTGGTTGACTGTATCCCAGCTACAGTCAGTTGACTGTAAAGGGTCATCTTTTATTCATGCTGTGGCAGACCTTGCAAGTCCCCACCAGGGCTCAGCCCTCGACGGTGTGAGCGCTGTGCATATGGAAAAAAACCCTGTATACAGACCAAAGAACATGGAGTTCATCTCACATTAGCCAAGGAAATGCGCTGGGGCACTCCTGTGCCCAAGTTCAGTTCACAGTGCCCCACTCCCCATGCAACCTTTGGTACCGTTCAAATAATAGTTGATCTGCTCCTCTTGCTTTGTTGCAGTCTCTTATCTGTCTCTGATGGCATTTGAACCTACCAAACAGTTTCCTCAGGTCTGGCCAGCACATGTTTTAGCACAGCAGCCTCATTAAGTTCTAGACTGCCTTTACCACCTCTCCGAGGGAAGGGATGGTTCATATGTTAGGGTGCGTACTCCACATTTCCAGGCAGACCAGTTGCTGCCAGCAAAGCATATGTAATGCCAGAGCACTCCCCTCTAGACTGCTTGTCTGCCACAGACAAGCCGTGTTGTGTCAGCACGTATCTGTGATACACAGCACAACTGGATCAATAGCAAACCTCTGTGTTACCAGTGAAAAAAAGCAATTTATGGCTACTTTACAATTCTAGTGCCCAGGGCTTATGCCTCACAGTCCAATGAAAATGACAAAGATGAGACTCCTGCCGATCAGTAAACTTCTAGTCTTTTGTTTTATAATTGTATTGCTCAAAACAGCGTGGAAGTGTCACTGTGAGAAAAGTTTGTTTCTGTTGTGACATAGTGTCCAAAAGATTTCCCTTTCTCAGCCTCTTCTTTGAAATGGAAAACCTGCACTGGAGTTCATTTTCGATGCAAGGCCCTGTGTAGCACTTGCGGAGTGCAAATCACTAAGGAGAGACTTTAGGAAGAGTTTAAAACAGTGCTGGCACTGCTACCATCTTTGTTTTCACCTGGGAAGGCAAGTGGCCCCATTCATTTTTAGTATATGTTTTTCTAGTGGCAGCCAATGGTAAGGTAGCAGTAACTTTAATTTGCTTAAGAACTAGACCCTAACATGATTCTACCCTAAAAATGCCTCTTTGTGGTGAATATTGCTCTAGGCATTAAGAAACAATATATTTTTCTCTAAAAGTCTTTTGGAAATTGCATGTTCTGTCTCTGTGCCGACCTTCAACCCTGTTTCTAGCTCTGCTTCCTAACCTCTCTTTAAAGTTACCGCTACCTCTGCGACTGACGGCTCTTCCTCATTCCATTACCTGCAGGACCCCGTGATTATTAAACCAAGGGCTCTATTTGCTCTGTTTCACACAGTATGGCTACAAGTCGCTGTTTTTTTGTTATTAAAGCTGTCATCTTCTCTTGCATACATACAGGCAGGTGAGTGTTTCACTTACACGAAATGCATACAAAATATCAATTTAGAACGGCTTTTTAAATTTTTTTTTCTCCTACTGAAAAGCTGAGGTTTGGTGACTAAGTTAGATTTTGTTTTTTAACTGCCGTTGCAATGGTTACTCAAATTTGTGAGAGATCTTTTAGGTGATGCACTCAAGGATTACATTTCCAAACAGACGTCCCCCAGTGAGAGCAGCTATCCTGAGCTGGGAGCTGGGGAAGAGGTAATGTACCTGCTCTTAGGAAGAAATGGTTTTCTGACTTCTCAATTTTCTTCTCATGCAGAGGCACAGGCAGCAGCACCTCCGCCAGGCTGCATGCAAGGCTGTTTCTAGAAATATATAGATGGATTTCCCATTTTTGATGGGGTAAAAGAAGACAGGGCAGATACCGAGGATGGCCACAGATGGGGTGTTTATGCCCTCTCTGGTACCTTCCTTCTGGATAAATAAGACACCTCCTCGCACTTGGAACAGAACAAGCTTTTACATACTGACAAATCTTTCTCGTTCTTTCCAGATTGCTAACGCTTATTTTCAAAGGGCTCATTATTGGAGATCTTCCATTGCGTATTTAAAGCCATTGATATCTTGCTGTCAATTATACGAAAACAAATCACTGTTACTTTGTAGTTTAAGGGGCACCTCACAAGGAAAATATGATTATTGACGGTTACACATATGGAAGTGTTCTAAAAATATTTTAAGTGCACTGCATTGACTAGAGGTGTGAATAAAGTTGCTGGCATTTATTTATTTGTAAACAAGGCCTTTAATCTGGGGGACTATCTGGGTTGCTAGGCTGTTTCCCTCTCTATATATGTATACGGTCAATGAAATTAGAAGCTCTATCTCTAGGCAAAAAAGATTTTGGTTTATGTAATTCTTAGAGGTTTGAAATATGAAGTATGAGTAGTTTAAACAAATGTCTGTCTCTTTATATTTGCAGTGAAAATACTGATGTGTGCAACTTTAATGCACCGTTCAACACTTTTTAGTAATGATACAATCTACCAATGCATAACACGGAGAATTCTGAAAAGCTACTGTGGATTTCTGAGAAGCGCTATTACTTTTAGCTCAGAGAAACGGTGTTGTGGTATATGCAGTCACAGTATAAAAAAAAAAAAAGGCTATTTTTTGAGGGAGGAAATGTGTTCATATTTGAACACATGAGTCTAATTATAAATACAAGCCTCCTGCAGTTGAAGAAGCTAAAATATTTGGTGCACAATTGTGATAATAGGTTTTTGCAGAAACAGGAGTGCTGAAACACATGTACATTTTTGCATATGAATTTTGCATTCATACCAGAAAAACTGGTTAACTTTTTTTGTAACAGGTGTCTGTGTTGTGATATTGTTACTCTTCTCCTGAGTTTCACAATGGGGGGAGCCTCCTCGCTTCCTCTGAGGCTTTCTTTGTCATCTCTGAATGACATGAATAGGTTCTAGTGGATTTCTACAATTGTTTAAATACGAGTTAAAAGATGGAGACTTGGCATTCATGGTACTTCAGGAAGGCTGGGAACTACAACTGAGGCTGCAGAGGCTTTATTCCGTAAACAAGGCCATATGTTCTCCAAGAGGTCTTTGATATTTTGAAGCGTTTCACATCATTGCAGGTATAAGCTTAGTTCTTCCTTGCTGCTATTGTTAATGTCAGATTTTTTTTCTTCCTCATCATCTTGTTGAGATCACTTGGACAGCTAGAGAGCCTTGCAGGTGCCCCTAGTAACATCTGCCAATAGCTTTGCCCAGTTTACATTGATACAGGAAGCTGACTTTTGTATCTTGGGAGAAATACTGTCCTTCTTTAAAAACGTATTTTTCTGATATTCTCTCTTTGTGTCCTTGGCATAAGTGTAAGAGTAACCTGGAGGAGCCTGCTTCTTACATGCAAACTCATTGTTTGCTTTGCTTCTCTTCCTCGCCCATAGCCACGCAGATGCAGCCAGAAATTCTTTAGTACGTCTGGCAAACACATGTGTGGGAGAGTGAAGGGAAGGAGGAGGGAGGGAGTTGAAATGGGAGGGGACCTTCGGAGATCATCTAATCAGTACCTCTCCCGAGGCAGGATCAGCTAGGGTAGGTTCCCCGTGGCCATGTCCAGTCAGGTTTTGAATATCTCCAAAATGGAGGCTCCACAGGCTCTCTAGTTGATCTGCTGCAGTGTACAACTACCCTCACAGAGAAGAAGTGCTTCCTTATGTTGACACAGGATTTCCTGTGTTTCTGTTTATGCACATTTCCCCTAGTCCCATCACTGGACATCACAGAAAGGAGTCCAGACTCTATTGTCTCCAAAGCCTTCCATCAGGTATTGATCAGACATTGATCGGGCACCCCAACTCTTCTTGCTACATGAGCTGCTGTATCTGCTGGCTGCACCCTGGGCTGAAGGAGTGCTTGACCCTCCCTAATTAGGTCAGCTGAAACGAAGGTCCTAAGCACCCTTTCATCGAAGACAGTTGGTAGAGCTTATGAGAAGCAGCTAGAGCTTGCCAGCAGTTTGCCAGAAGTCAAAGTTTCCTTTGGCTGTCCTGAGTTTGAAGCAGCAGCCTCCTTCTGGGACACGCTCAAACCCCTCAGGAGGTCCCAAGGCTCTCCTGACAATCTTCAAGTCCCCAGAAGATAAAGGAGATCTTACCCTAGAGCCCGAAAAGTGCTGTGCATGCTGATGCATTCACTGCCTGCCTTTGTCAGCTACTTGGAGCTGAGATAAAGACACTCTGACACAATCTGTTTCTATTGTATTCCAGTGAGAACATTAGATTATTATAAGATACTCAAGAATTTTCAAGGAGTGAAATTTGCTTCAACGCTCCTCCCCGATAGCCAAGGTCTCCTTTGTTACTTGTGTTGCCACAGCGTCTATAGACCCCAGCTGTGACCAAGCTCTTATTGTGTGAGGCTCCATAGAAACGCATCCTACGTCACAGTTCTTTCCACAGTACAGCTTAGTTTGAGAAGACAAAAAGGGGTAGCTGAGGTAACAGAGCCCTGTTGTGACTTGTGTAAAGTCACCCAGCGAGTAGCAGGCAGGATCAGAGTAGGAGCATGGTCTCCAAGTCCCAGTGCCTCACCAAAATCATGTAATTTTTTTGTTTGTTTTTTAAAGAAAGACTTTCATTACAGGAGAATGTGATTGTGGAGATTTTCCGGACTTCTGGGAATACCAAATAGAAAAAGGGCTGAACCAATCTAGGTGAATCGTTGGGTAAATTTGGTATAAATCTCTCTGAAATTGTTTGGAAACAGCATTTAGCCTGCTGTTAGTTACTTTCTCACAGTTGTCAGAAGATACAGTGGGAGCTTTATTTCCTTTCCCCACATATAACAAACTCAGCTGTACCCTACTATCCTACTGCTTAAGAAGTTATAAAGATAAAATTTCCACTTAACATTCACTACAGTTTTAATAAAAACACATCTCTTACTATTGCAAACATTGTTTTCAGGTGTGTCAGAAAATTTATTAATTTATATCAAGGAAAATCTGACCTCTTATTCTGTGATTTCCTTTTTTTCTCTGTTTAACTTCTGTCTGATCAATACAGGAATTCATTAACAGATTGCAAAGACAAGAAGAGAAAGAAACAGGAGACATATTAGTTCTTGAAAAAACCTTCTAGGAATCTGCAACAAGTCCACAGTTTGTCTATTATAATGACATAATAGACAAATTAATGAAGAAAACAGATAGAAAGACAAGAAATGCTTAATATTGAATGATGTGAGCCGGTCTAGAACAAATCTTAAGGAACTCCAAGCCTTGGTAAGAACAAATATCCAATCATCTAGATACTTTCCCAGTCATCTAACCTGTTCCCTGTTCCTCATATTTTAACTGACTTTTCCTCATATTTTAAACATATATTTTCCATATAATGATTGTAGATATAACACATAACAATATCCTACATAAATTCTGTTAAAAAAATTCATTTTTCCTACTCTTGTCTACTAAGTTTGACTGAAATGTGTTGACTTTCTTGGCAGTTTCAAGTAAAATTAAAAAATCTTAACTCCTGCATTTTTTAGATTTATGCTGTATTTTTATCAATACAAGTTGAAGGAAAATTAGTAGGAAATTACCAACTGCGAGTTTTGAGTCCCAAACTTTCATTCTTGTTATTAGTATGCCATGGAGCAATCAAAAAAAGAAGTTGACATATCATTTAGAATGAACCATTTCTTCAATATCTATAATGATTGCCATTTAGAATATCAATACACTCCTACTAAATATTCTTATTATTATTTAATGTATTCTTTTAAATATTCTATTCTACTCAATTAATATCTTTATTATTCTTATTCAATATTGGTGTATTATTGAAAACTCATTTTAGATGTTTTGGTAGTCAAACTGTTTATTGTAAAGAACAGGCAGAATAGATCTCAAAAATACTTCTAATCTTCTTTTAGTAAAATGAGTCCATGTCTTTGAGTTGAAATTATTTCATTCAAATATATATATCTTTCTGAGGCAATATGAACACTTTGATTAATTTTTTTCTTATTCAGAGTGGAAAAGAAAAAGACAGAATTTCCACCATATGTCAACACTAGCTTCTGAGCAGTTTTTGTGCTAGGCACTTCCCTGCCTTTCCTACTCTTTCGTGAAGATGTTACAGTTTAATAGAACAATAGAACACTACTTCCATTTGCTCTTCTAATTTTAGTTCAAGCAAGCAAGATAGGCAGATAACAAAGCAGAGGAATAGCAACGTCCTGTTACGCAGAAGTGGAGGAATAGTCTGTACAAGAGGGGTTTTTCTTTTTCCCCCATGTAATTAGAATCCTACAAAACACACTGCAGCAGAGAATAAGTCAGAGTAATGCACTGGCCACAAAACATTTTTCCTCAAGGTACCTTAGGGTGATTGTGAGCAGAAAAGAGCTATTCTCCTCATGGGGACAGTGCAAGGCTCCATACCCCGCAGGGCGCCGGCTTCTCTGCTAGGGTTGATCCGTGAGAGAACAGAGCTCATAGAAAATGATCCCTAAGACTGTCGCTCCCATCCCTATCACAATGCTGCCTAGGATAAGATTTGGTCTAGAGTACAGATGTAGTTATATATCTGGCAACACGGTCTATGTATTTGGGTGCTGGGTCACATTTTTTTTCTAATTTCCTTTGAGTTTGATTGTTTTGCCGTGCATTGAAGAGGACAGCATGCGTGTTCCACGGTTTGGACTTGGAATACTATAATTTTTTGAACAATTTCTATTATTTGGATAATTTGTTCAAATGTAAGCTTTTTATTTTATTTTTAAAAAAGGAGAAAGTAACATCACCTCAATATGTGAAAAAATTTAAATCCTCTGCATGCAGACAAGAAACCCAAGGAGCCTTCTGATACATCACTAGAACAAGTTTATCTTCAGAAAATAGTGATAGCATCTACCAACTGTCTGTTTTCCTTCTCTGACTTCTCCCCAGAAGTCCCTAGCACTGCTGTAGAGATGACTGAGTGACTCATGAATCAGCTGCTGAAGAGTTGCTATAGGAGCCTGAAGAAAAATGCATCATTTTGGTGTTCCATAATAGGCCATAGTGTCTGGCAGGTCAGTAAAGGCTTTACAAGCAGCTTCCCAGCTTCAAGCCCTTCAAGCTTTTGCATCAGTGCTGTTAAACTGGCTAGTATTCTGCTGATAGTGGAACTGTGGAAAATGGGAGCCCAGAGCAAGGCAGCAGGCAAAATACATGCCCAGGAAGAGTCTGTAACTGCGCTGTGCTCCAAGCTACTGCACACAGACTGCTGGAAGCATCTGGGCTAAAATGTTGACTCCTGTGAGCAGCAACGGAACCAGCATCTAGCTTGCAGAAGACCTAAGTTGCAAGGCAAGCTTTCGAAGCTGAAAAGAAATTAATACTTCCATCTAAAATGACTTGTCCCTGATCAAGATTCCAACTTGCAGAATGGGTAGGTAGTTATCGAACACCTTGCAAATTCTTCTGGGAGAAGTGAGCCTTGTCAGAGCCCATACTGCTCTGTAGGAGGTAATAAACTGTGTGGAGAATACACACTTCATGCAGACTCTCTGATGCAGAACTCTTCAGTTCCTGCCAAACATTGTGGTGGTTTCCTAGCACATAAGAGCAAATATGATTCAACTTCATGTCTGCTTCCTGAAGCTTCTACAGATCTTGAGAGAGAGATCATCTTCACTTTGCCCACTGTGCTGGTGTTCCTATAGAAAGAACTTTCTGCGCTAGAGAGCTATGTGTCTGAATCCCTTAAACTGATGAAAGATGGTCATGTCTCTCTGAGAGCAAATCTGCAGCCCACGTTACTACTTCAGGAGTGAGCTCCATCATAGAGAATCCAGATAAAATGGAGATTGTGTTTTGGATAATTTGTTCATGAAGCTATAATACCTGGGCTATACAGTTTTGCAGAATATTGCAGCTCTCTTCAAGGCAAGGCCATTTAAAGTGCGGAACAATAGTATAAGGTTGTGAATGAAAGATTATAAAGCCAAGCCCAGCAAGGCCCCTGCTTGCCGCATTATAAGTGAAAGAGACGGCGAAGGGAATCCATCTTAAAAAAGGAAACAGGAAAGTAAAGCCTCTGTAAGCTCCCAGGTGCAAGTTCCTTGTGAGAAGCAGCAGCCAGGGCCCATCTGATGAGAAGCTATAATCATAACAGCTATATATCAGCTTACATGGCCTCCAGTTGTTGTATGCAAACTGAGAATTTGTAGTTCAAAGGCCGTTATACTCAGAAAGGCTATTATTTCTACAGTAAAAAGTAGATTTTCTTACATAGTATTTTGTAAACAGTAGATATTATTTAGGTAATATGGATGCTATATTTATTATTTCTAAATGGATAAATAAGGACGTATGAATGTTCTGAATATATGAAAACTATGTTTACAGAGTCTTTTTAGGTAAGTGGCATTGAAATAGAACATTTTTGCAAAGGAAGGTGAAAGAACTGGCTTTATGGTCAGACAAAATAAATGCTGCCTTCTTGGGAAGAGGCTTCAAGATGCCTCAAGAAAGCAAATGCTGTTATTTCTTAGTAATTGGTTCCTAATTTGGATTTTTCTCAGCAGGATGTACAAATAGGGGGTTGCCGTATCTAGCAGTAGAGATAGTTCCAGAAATCCAAGGCAATCTGATTTGACACTCTAGACTTCCGTGCTGTTCGGAGCGGGAGTTTGAGCTTGGAGGTGTTTCTGCAGAGGAGAGCTCCAGGCACCGCGGGGCAGAAAGCTGGTCGTGAGGTGGCGGGTCGCTGGAATCTCTGACACAAGGGAGAGGTCACTGAATTATGGGTGTTTCATTTGACAAGGACAACCTATTATGGAACCTCTTTTTTCTCCTTCTCTCTTAAATGTATTTTCATAAGGATAGTGTGATAAAAAAGAATAAATGGTCTAATGAAAAGGTGATTTGTTCTACCTTCAGAAACATTTCCACTTCACTGTGCAGTGGACAGAGATAGTACATACAGCACAACCTCATTGATTACTTCAGAAAAGTAATTTTGTGTTAGACTGCGATCTGACTGACTGAACTTCCCAAGCTTGGATCCAAAACTCTCTGCAGTATAACCCAGCTGGCTGATTGCCCCCACATGTGTGGTTAGCCTATCTTGATCGTTTTGTGTTTCTGTGCTGTTCTATCTTTATTCTTAATTTTATCTTGTTTTTATTTTTATTTTTTAGAAGTGACTGCTATCCTAAAAGTCATTCTCTCATTCCTGAATGTGAGTTGCATTTTAGTAAAGCAGTTATGAAGTCTTCCTGCTGTTGTTTCTCATTCAGTGACTGAAAATAATTCTTGAGATGAGTTATTCAAAATCAACTTGGTCAAAGCCACTGTTCCACCACCTTTATCACCAGAGTACTAAGTTTGATGTGATCCTTGTGTTAAAACTCTAGTAGAATACAGTGTTATGTTGCAGTGCTGGTTCATGCTCCTTTGGCTTTGCTTTCATTTATTTTAACAAGTATTTTTGAATCTGTTCTCACTTGCAAAATAAATTTTATGTTGAAGGAATGTGGGATTTTATCATTGTTCCTGTGGTCTGGGCACTGGTGACACTATTTCAGAGGCATTCTTTTATTATCCCAGTTCTGGTAAAGGTAGTCTTTCCATTTAAAGCATCTGTCAAAATTAGCAGTTGATCAAAGAGCTGATAGAGCTACAGAATCGTGTGAGCTCGCTGTCTAGGATAGCAAGTATTCTTGCTGGTCATGTGAAGAGAGAGGTGCTGGTGGTGTTAGGGCATGAGGAAGCTCCCTACTCAGGAATTCTAGACCCCCTCAATTTTTTGGCTTTTAATTTTTTCATCCAGTATAAATTTTAATAAAACCAATCAGTAAGGCGTGTTCATTAGCAAAACTCTACCTAAAACATAGATAATTTTTAGACTCCATATGCATTTCATTAATGCTTGAAAAAATGAATTCCATGTGCAAAGAGTCTGAGTCAGTTTGCAATGAACAAGCTGTTATTTATGCATTAACATTTCCTGAAGAGGCAGTTTCTATAGAACATCAGGAAGAAGCCATTCAAGTGAATATGGGAAAAGTCTGGGACAGAAACAAGTGGATGCACTTTGCAATTTCCTGTAAAGAAACATTCCATAGCAAAGGTAGGGTCACATGCAGTACAAATCGCTTGCCTTTGTGAGCTGGCACAAAATATAATTAAAATGAAAAAGTGACATCTTATGTGACAGAACCTGAGTAGGCAGCACAGCATTTATCACCTCCTGTTCACTAGCTTTTCTTTTTTAAAATTAGTGAGATTTATCTTGTATGACGCCTACTCATGGGTCTTATTGGCATGAACGAAAACAAAAAAAAAAGAGATGTAATTACGTAGAATAATATCATGACTTGCTGTAGCCAACAAATAACCAGGAGGAAACAAGGTCATTCCCTGATGCTGTAGGAAAATAACCGTACAAGGGTGGATACAGGCGTGTGTATTGCTTTCTGGGTCTATATTTATTTAGTTTTGTGCTCACAAATTCCACTTGGGAAAAAGCTGTACATTGAGCTATTTGCCACAAAATGAGGATTGGATTGAGGTCTTGATTTTGTCTGTGTAAATGTGAAGTTATTCTGCCAACGCCAATGAAGTCATTCTGGGTTTATACTTGTAAGCCTTTAATCAGAATATGCCAGTGAACAGGAAGATGTGACACATGAAAACCAATGGTTGGTGCTGCTGTTTTTCTTTGAGGCAGAACATTTTGATGTCTTGTTTCCTCGGTTTTGTGTGCTGAGTTTTCAGATTCAGACAGGCTATGCACTGAGACCAATAATAATCTCTCTTAAGAAATGTGGAATCTAAGATGTTTCTGAAAACAAAATCAAATGAAATAAAGCATAATCAATCAAACCTAGTTCAGTTTAATTATAAAAGACACAAAGTGATCAAGTATTTTGAATTTTGAATGCCAGGTTTTGAACAGAGAAATGAAGAGTGCTATCACAGGGAAATCTTCCTTTAAGAAGAGGAGCAAGCCAGAGAAGAAGATGAATTGTTTTATGGCTATATTTATTAAATCAGAGCTTGCAGCAGAACTCAAACAAAATCACACAGACTGGGTTGAAGGCGGGGAATCACAAGCCATACAGTAACTATATACACAGTTCTAAAATCCTACTTTTAGCAGAGGATGGACTGAGTACTTTTTAAAAGTAAGCAGAAAAGAGTGATCACTGTTTAAATTTTACTTTGTGATGTCTTTTCCGATGAGTCAGTTTTTAATACCTACACTTGAAGAATCTAAATGTACCACTGAGCTCAGTGGGAGCACACACGTAACTACCCCTGGAGTCGATGTAGTGGTCCCATCCTGGGCAGATGGGAAAGAGGTCAAGATCCCATCTCCTCTCACTGTCCTTACGTTGCCAGTTGCCCTCCAAAAGCAGAGACAACCATCATTTACAGTCCAGAGAAGCAAGAATAGCTATTCTCCCTTTCTCCTTTCCTGCCTGGTACACCCACATCATCTGACCCTCATTTATTTAGGACACCAACACACCAAATCCATCCTAGAATTTGTGCGAGCTTTGCACAGAGAGTAATAGTATGTGGGTTGTTCTTTTTTGAGCTCTTCTTATTCCAGCAACAAATATCTGTGGTGTGAGTGTACCCAGTTTGTCTGCACACAGTGTCATGTACTGCACGTTGTGTTCTCTGGTGCTTCAGTAAATAGGAAAGTTACCATAACACAGGCTTGGGGGAAAGGAGGGTGTATGAATGCAGCAGTGTACCTCGTACAGCTTCATGGTGCAAATTTCACCCTGCAAAAGGAATAGCTAATCATTTATGTTAAGGAGCTAACTGGATGGTTTTGTTGTTTGTTTGTTTGCAAGTACAATGAGAAATCTGAGGGACCAATTGCTATTCTACTGTATAATTCCATTGCCTTTTGCTTATTATCTTGCCTGCCTTTTCTATAAATCGAGTGATCTTTTGATCTGTTTTGTTTTGTAGCACCAGCTGATAGCCTTGGGGTTAAATCTCATACAAGCATAACGAAACGCCACTGGTTATTTGCTAGCTATTTGGGGTCATTAAACACCAAATTGGATAGATAGAACAAGGTTGTGAAATGTGTGATTTTAAGATGACTAACCCTATTAGACTGAGCATGCAGTATGATCTAATGTATATCAGAGCGCTCTTTTGATGAGTCTAACTGTATACCAGAGCACTCTTTTGATGCATCTGTCTAGGAGCGGTCTAAGTGCTTGAGTATCAATAACACACGTCATTGACTGTGAACTTAAATATAGATGTAACTTTGCTATAGGTTACCAGTCTTGTTGTCTTTCACATTCATTCATGTTTTCATCATTAGCGTATTGGCAACAATGAAGCATTTACCAAGGGGGAAAAAAAAAAAAAAGGCATTTGCAACTGGAAGTTATTAACTGACACTTCTCATTCAAGCAATGTCACTTAAACCCAAATATTTAGACTTCAAATCAGGATAATGAAAAAAAACATTCTCAGAAGTGTGATGGAGCTTCATTCTAATTGACACTTGTACTTCCCTGCAGCTGATGAGGATCAAGTTGCACAGAAGCAGGAGGAAACTGCCAATCCACATTCTGCAGCCTTAACTCGCACTGCGCGGACAACATTTAAATCAGTAATGCTTTTTACTGCTTACTAAATTCTCTGTGTTCATTAATAAAGAGATAGGTGAATATATGCCATGTCACCTAGCAACCACAGATGAATATTCTGAACAGTTTTTGAAAGAATGTTTGCTGTCAGATTCTTAAAAATAGCTTTTCTATTGTTTCTGCAGTTGGAAGGTGTGGTCCTCCATATGTGTTTGTGTGAAATGATAAGAAGGCAACTGAAAGGACAGTGACAGAAGAGGAAATAAATATGGAATCATATGGTGTAATTAGCATGTATCTATATTTAGAGATTTTATATTTCTATTCTTTTAAGTTGGATCTGCATAATTTTCCATGACATACCGCAAGTTCCCTGTCTCTTCCATTGCATGCTAGTCACAGTCTTTCTTACAGGAGATATGGGCACATATATCCTTTGGTATCCTCAACAACCCACCCTCTATAAGATAAAAAAAAATGGTGCTGGGACTCATTGTTTACTTATGTGGGGTTATAATATTATTATTCTTTGGCTGTAGAGGGGTGTCTGCTCTAGACTTCACCCTTGCACCTTAGAGCTAAGTAGCAACTGGTAGCAATAGGTGAAAAGTGTTAATGACAGAAGCTTGAGGGCCTGTTGATTGGACCAGGGTAGATGTGGCCATATGCAATCTGATTGGAGTGGGGCAGCTATGGGGCCATGACAGCCTTTGTAGCATGTCCTCTAAGCAGTGTTCATGGATCAGGGAGAGGGACACAGCACCTTCACCCTCTGTAGTAAACACACACCTGAACAGGGCAGAGTCACTGCTAATCCCAAGACAGACCAAGATTCTGCAGTAATTCAAAGCACTGTCAGGTCTTGATGACTGGATTTCCTTAATATTGTGTCTGTAACGACCAACTTGATGATACAGAGCACCTACAGTAGCACTTGTGATTTCCACCTAGCAGTGAGTTCCTCCCTACAGCGTCATCTCTTAGTGACGAACTAAGAGAGCAGTTTTGTGTGGCTGTGCTGCCGGTTTACATGTCACAGGACATTTTTTGGAGAAAAGAAGCTGAACCAGGCTGTACTGAGGCTAACTTCTGTCTAAACATGACTACTGGAGAGGTTTGTCTGAGACAAAGCTTACTCCCAGTTCAATAGCTTGACAGAATGTGCTAATAAATTAAAGTCCTATTGTAAGTAGGCCCTGTGCTGAGGGTATAATTTTGCATGATTGTTCCCAGCAACAAAGAGAAAGGTTGATTTCTTAAGAAACCAAAAGTATCTGTTTTCTCCAAATTTAAAAGCCAAAAGTATTGCAACAGCTATTTATTTTTGTAAGTGGGGGTACGTCTTCCATTCATGTGATAATTTAAAGCACATTATTTTTGTTCAGTGTAGGCACTGAAATACATTAAAAATAAAGACAGCACCACAAAATGCTGCTGAGTTTGTTAAAAGCTTTCTTGGCTTTCTCCCTCAGCTTGCCACTTTTTGTCTGAAAAGTAAGAAACACAGTTTAGTGATGAAACCCATAGTATGAAGAGTAAAATGGAGAACAAGAGGAAATCACTACAAGAAGTGTGAGAGAGGTCAGTCAGGTGGGTTAATAAACTTTCATTAACGATATTTACCTTGCTGTCTCTGGGATTATGTTTGTCATGGCATAAGCCTTGCCTTTATTTAGTTACTTTCAACACCGAATAAACCAGTTGCCGTTTAGCTTCAGACTATGCCCATGTCTGCAAAGGTCATTCTGTTATGATGTTGTCCATGTTTTTGTTCCAAGATGCCTGTGTCTTATGGTGGGCTCTTACAGCTGCTAGACGAGAAGACGGGTGCAAGCTGCGCACCATTAGTGTCCAGGTCCCTGAGCGTCCAGACCAGAGACGTGCTATTGATGCACTGGAAAGGGCACGTGGGGCTCACTCGAGTGAGCCGGCTAGCAAAAGTCCCTGTGTGAGATGCAGGAAAGATGTCCCCAAAGCTCATACGGCTGGAGGCCCCGCTAACACACTGCAGATGTAGCCTGAGAAATGCCTGCAGCTTGAACAAAGAGAGGTGGTGAAATCCAATGGCCTTTTACAGCCTGTTCACTGCCCTTAGGATTTTGCAAAAGAAGTGGGAGTGCCAGATTTCAGGTTTTCTCTGATTTTGCTTCATTATTTCAGGTTTTCCTGTTATTTCATGTTTTTCTCTTTTTCTTCCCCTCTAATACTTTCAGAACAGAACCAAAAGTGCATAAACTAACAGCCCTCTGTGCAGAGTGGGAAGTTTTTCTTTACATGGTTTTCAGCCGTGTTTATTTGTGCAAGCTGCCATCTGACTTTCCATCGCTGTTGTTTGGCAGCGTGTTTTGAGACAACCTACTGCAAGTAAATTGTGCTAGTGTTTGCAGGGATGTGGATATAAAACAGCACATGCAAGGCAGGGGCTTCAGTTCTCCAAGTTGAAAGAACCCCCAGGATCAATCAGCCAGGGAAACCTGTCAATTGCTTTTGCGTTGCGTGGTATTATGTGCATCCTGTGTGAAAGATATGCGGAATATAGCTTCTTTTTTCCCCCTCTGTTCACACAACTTAGGTCATCTGCTGTATGGATACTCAGCAGCTCAAGCTGCTTGAAAGTCGGAAAAACGGTGGTTGTGTGTCTTGAGATAACATGCCTGTCCAGTTGATCTGCCGTCACCACATAAAATCCAGAGTGATTTGATTTTATGTCACACTGTTAAGGACCTGACTGGCCTCACTCACCAAGTGATGTGAAATCACTTTGTAGGGGCAGTTTCTTGCTCCTTGGCTGGGAGTGAGCGTGGAGAGGTGCTGTATGGAACTGTACTGATGGCCTCCCAAACCCTCACTATGCCTTCGCTCATGTTATAGAATTTACAGCTCTCGACTATATGACCCTTCTAGCTGTGGCTGGTGCTTATAATCTTCTCTCTTTATTGCATACCAATTAATTCATCTCTGAAATCTCTCTTTGCATGGGAAAATCTTTCAATTGCTAATCTGCCAAAGATGCTAAGTGCATGTTTTAGAAGTCCCACGGTATTAATTGTTCCCCCAGTGGATTTTAATGTCTAAAATCTAGCTGCTGTCTCGATTGAATTCTGCAGCTTTGTCTTCCTCTTGACAAAACACAATACTGCATATTCGTTTGTTATCAGTATAATGCAGAAATAGTGCTAACGCAATATTATGACAGGTGTACAACTAGTAGAAAATAAGAGCTGAGTGTTCAGGTCTCAGTAGCAGACAGGAAGATAAGGATTCAGTTTTGTTTGTTGCTTAGTGTGTGAAGTCATAGGAATATGAGCGACTTTCTGATTCAGACCAGAAGTCAACCTAGTGCAGCCTTCTGTCTTTAGCAATGACCGAGAGAAAGCGAGAAACAGCGAAGGACAAGCCTACCCTCCTGAGTACGGCTGCTGAGCTTCTGGACAGTGTGGCTTAGGGTTTCAACAGCTAGAGTGCCTTTTTGTGCTTAGCAATCCTCTGTGGATCCTTTTTTTCCCTTTTTTTTTTTCTTCCAGAAATATGTCTCAATGCTTCTTGAATTCATGTAAACTTCTCCCTGGGCAGTGTCCAGTGTCAGTGAGTTCCAAAGTTGAACCACATCCCATTTGAAAAACTATCTCTATTATTTTGAACCTGTCCTCTAGACGTTCCATTAGACATTTTATATTATTATTTTATAGGCCTCTGTCACATCCATCTTCAGTTTTGTCCTTCCAGGCTGAAGACCTCTAGTCTCTTTACTGTTTCCATGTACAGATGCTGTTCTTGCCTTGAATATTATGGCTTTGTATATCTTTCTCAGTGTCTATTTCTATTGTATCATTCTTTAGACAGCATATAGCTGTGACGAGTGACTGTTATCTGAACATAGATTTCTCATTGATATGTGAACTGGTTCCTCTTCATTCCAGTGAGGGATGAGCTTCTCACTTCCTTTTTTCGGCTGCATGAATGCATTTGAATTTTAATCCTCCAAGCTTTTATACCATATTTATTTTCTGTTGGGTTTATTCGTACCTATAATAGTTCTTGGCATATAACCATGGCATTTTTGGGAAAGAGAATCTTCTCCCTTTTCCTGTGTCTCTTTATTCAAGCTGTTTGTGTGCTGGAATCCACTAACACCGAGCCAGAGTTTTATATTACTTTCTAATTAGAGTGTGTATGAACCATAATCAAAAATTTGGAGCTGCAATTAAGGATGGTCCATTTAGTGCGTTACAAGGAAACAAATACAAAATGGAAGACCAAAATACTATAAAAATGTGTTGCTTCACTGAGCAGGGAAAGAAGCCTATTGCTGAGAAAAAGCTAATGGATGTACATTAGCAAACAGCTAAATGCCCAGGAGACAATGAGTAAAGAACTTCTGAGACATTTTTTTTTTTTGCAATGTGGGTTTTGTCTGTAATAACTATCAGCAATCACTCCTACATATGGAGAAGGGTCTGGCAGCAACACTTCACTTTTTGATTCTTTTTTTGTGGATTTCAATGGTTGTTATGGAATAAAGGATCAAAGTTCAATAAACCAGGGATTTTACAAACGTTTCTTGTTCTATATCTCACCACTGCATTAAAAGTACCTCCATGTTCTTTAAGAAAAAAATGTATCACCCCTGAGAATCCCAGCTGGACGTGGTACCATGAGGCAATACATACAAAGCAAAAACAATCTTTATCTCCTTCCACTTTGCCTGCCTCTGTACTTCAAAAGTTAATGATTCACAGCTTTGTGCTCAGCTGTTCAAACTGAATTATATTTTTATTCCTTTCTTTCCTTGTACTCTGTGAATGCTTGTTTGAATGTGCTTAAAATTTTCTTTCTCTTATATCCTTGCGGAAATAATATTGAGGTACTATAGATGCACACATACCTGTTTCTTTTTGCTCAAGAGCTTAAATGCTCAGAAACATTTTGTTCTATTTCTTCTCTCATGAAACAGCTGTTGGTTTTGCTTTGCAGTCCAACCTCATTCACAGTGGTACGCAACGGGCTCTTGAGGGAATGGGAGGGAGCCAGGAGGGCCTTGGGAAGCGGGGCTCATTGTCCCACTCTTGACAGAGCAATAGGAAAGGTCAGCATGGCCTGCTCTTTCCAAATGATGTCCTTGCATCAAGTGTCTCTTTAGGACTAGCTCCATGCTTATCAGTCAAGCCTAGGTGGCACAGGCAGCAGCCAGTCTGGCTTTCTGAAGCTGTATTGGAGGCAAATCAGGCAGTGGGAAAGTAGGGCCAGTGGTGGAGTCCGTTTTCACCTTCTACCGCTGTTCCCCTGGGGCATGGCTGAAGCTGATTATGGCTCAATCCTGAAAGATATAAACACAACGCAGGCATTTTGTCACATCCTGCAGCCTTTCCCCACCCAACCTGGATCACCTCAAAAAATGAGCAATATAGATCCAGAATGAGGAAAAGTATACTGTGTGAAGTCTCTTATAAGAGCCGTAATGATCTCATGGAATTTGGTAAAAATTGCTGTGTACTTCTCTTGGACTTTAAAAATAGAAAATGAAGTGTATTTCATACACTTATTTAGGTGAAGGAGAGTGAACTTGGTGACTGGGTGACTGCAGAGAAGGTGTTTTCATGCCAACTGAAATTAGATAGGAAATTAGATAGGAAATTTCTCAAAGGACTAGAGTTTAGTTATACAAACTTAAAATTAGAAGAACATTCTGTACTGTATGAAGGAAAACATATCTGTAACATTTTGTACAAGCTAACATTAGTCAGGGTAATTAAATTCAATGTTTTTAAAAGATTAATAGATGTTTTACTTCAATTGCTTTAGCAACACAAAAATGGGAGGAAAAGAATATTATTCTACTCCATTTGCTTCTTTCATATATTTCGATGTGTCACTTTGCCAGCCAGTGTCAGAGAGGCATCTAAATGGATAGATTTTCTTGATTTTAGATAGTGTTTTCAGAAGCAAATCACCGCCTTAAAAAGATAAACTCCACTTTTGAAAGCCATATAAGAGTTTAGAAATAGAACTGCCTGAAAAATGGATTTGGAGTCCCAAGGGAAGTATTGACTGATTGTTTACCTCGCAAATCACCAGGAAGGAGAAAAAAGAACCCAATCCCTTCACCACGGTATTTCAAGGAGATTGACACTATTTTGCTGCAAGGCAAAGCTCTGCATAGGAAGAACTGAAAGAGAAGTGGTGTAAAGTGATGCTCCTCTGCTTCCTGCCTCCCAGGGACTTGGGCAGTTGGGTAGCCATCAAAATGCTGAGGCCGGCAGGAAGGGTGTCATGTTTGCTTGGTCGACCAAGCTGTTACAACCTGCCTCCTGGGATGCGAAGGTTACTTCTGGGGTACATGAGGTAATTCCTCCAGTTGGCTTTGAGAAACTGGAATTTAGACACAATTTAGGAATCTTCAGAGTCTGCATCTTCTGTGCAGTCTAGCAGGACGCAAAAGGTGGGACAAACACCTTATGAGGCAGCCTGCTCACACCAAATCCCCAGCACAACAGTCACCACAGCTACTGGGAAAGCAATAAGGGCAGCAGATAGACATCTGACCAACTTCGCATGTGAGATGAAGGAGCTTCTCTGTTGTTCTGCTTTGTTTTGTTACATGATGACTGGATTTTTATTGATGTTTATTTTTAAGAAAACATTGTTTAAAGTATAATAGTTTAGTGACCATAGGCGAAAATATCATATGGAAAATATTGAGAAATATTTTACTCTTTGTGGGACTGAAGGGGTTTATACTCTGATGCCCTTGTGGTAGCATTGGTTTGGCAGATGCCTCCCGGAATTACCTGATCACATAAGGAAATGCTGAAAATGCATGGTATAGAGTTTTCCCTTCAACCATGTAGTAATAGGCCGAGTGTTTGCTTAGGAGTTTGTGCTATGTCTGGAACCCCCCCAAACAAAGCATTAATTCTCTGTGATGCACCACAGCAGACTGGCCTTTTATCCCCTCTCTTCAGCTGTTTGTAAGAGTCAAACATAAGTTAGCCCACCATGTGCCAGAAGTATGTGCTATTTATTCACACAGATCTATAAAAAGAAAAATTACACTCTACAAAATTTGCTATCTAAATTAGACTCCTAGCAGTGTGAATACTGACAATAAGCCGCACTAGATAAGATGAGGTGAGAGTGGTAAATGTTTTTGAAAGTAATTTTATTTTAAGAAATGAATCCTATAATTAATTTTATGTTATATGCCATATTTCTTTTTTTAAACACAATTATTCCTTACCTATCTGTTTCTAATGGGCAGACGGGAGTGGGAGTAGATTGTGCTGCAGGAGAACTCAGTGGAGTAAAGCTCATTAACTGGAAACTCTAGTTACACAGAGATCAAGCCTAGCTGTAGAACTCATCTTGGCAAGCATAACTTGGGCTCACGCAACCCCCTTTTGTGACTGCCAAATCTTTGCATTTGGAGTATTGCATCATATTCTTAGAGGGTGAGTAGTCACCTTCTATATTTGGGACTCTACCAGTACACTGATGGTTTCAGAGGGTGTCAGGAAAGGTGTGTGCAACAACCTTGCTCTGAGAACAGCTTAAACTATCAGATTTTCCAACCCAGATGATCGGCAAAAGAAGTGACAATAAAACATTTTGTAGAATGTGTGCGGTGTTACATAGGATCACCTCTGTTAATCAACGAGAAAGTGTAGAATAGATCCAGATTTAAAAATAATTTCACAAAATAAAGAAGCAATTATTCAGACAGTGAGTCTTTATTTGGAAAGATAGAAGGTTTTTGGCTAGTAAGAACTAACTCATTAGCAAATATAGGAACTGTAAGTAGCAATTCTACAGAGATGAATCAGATAGCAGCAGCTAGTGAGTGCTTCTACAGAGCACCTCTATTCTTTATGCAAATCATTTTAGTAGAAAACAGGTGTGGATCTTGAAAAGATTTTTATGCAGGCAGTTCTGAGAATGATATTGAAGATATATGTCCTTTTCTTGACACTATATAAGGCTAATCACTGAAAGAAGTCAGAACTGATGTCATTCTCATAAGTTTGAATATCAACATTTTTGTTCTAAAAGGCTTTAGAAGTATTTCTGAAGGAAATACTAATGTAAGTATGTAAATTCTGACAAATAAAAATACTGCCAAAAATTGCTGATGAAAGAGTAATAGAAAGCAAGCTTGATTTTTCACAGAAAATTAGAAAATGGTGGTAACAAAACTGGATCAAACAGACATGTTTCAAAATCACAGAACATTACCAAATGGAGAAGTTTTACTGAAGCAACAGAAAGGAGAAGTGGGCATGATTGTAGCTGAAGATTTTTGAGGACTGTGAAGTTAAAGCTGCTTCTGGGTTTAATTTTATTCTTGCAGTGTTCAGTAGATTTATTTTGACATTCTAAAGCCAAAGAAAGGAGAAAAAGGCTCTTTGTAAAAATGATTAGAAATTACTGCCCATTATTGAAGTCTTGGTTAGTCTTTACCTTTGACCTTGAAATGCAAAGAAGACATAGGTCTGTGTAGGAGTCAGGAGTGCTCTATCATGAATTGACAACCACCTACTCATTTAGACGTATTTTAGGTGTACATTATATTGTCATTTGGAAATCCGCCTGTTTGGGGGTCTGCTTCCTCAAAATGCAGTTAAAATTCCTCAAAATCCTAGTGTTCTATAGGAAGAGGATATATCAGGAGAAGAAAAGGGGATGTTGTTAAGATTGCCTTGGCTACATAGCACTCAGGATACAGTAAAATATCCATGTCAGCTATTATTTGTTTATTAAACACTTAAGGACTGACTGTGACATTGATTTTAATATGCAAACTAAGGTACATGTGTTTAGTGTCAGCAGAGAAAAATGATAAAGAGAACCAGCGATGATTAGAAATCTCGTACCATAATTGGGGAGGAAAGATATGTGACAGGTATGGCTGACAGAACGTGTGTAAAGAGCACAAAGAAAGAAGAACTATTATGCTTTGTTTCTTCTGCAGAAAAAGGAGGTATGGTATGAATGGAAGGAGAAGAGTGTAAGAAGACAGTTGTTCTCTTTGGTCTGACATACATGATATTTTCATTGCACATGTCTATGAATAGAAGAAACTTAAGTGTATATATATACAGAGGCTATGTGTAGCTTTATTACATTGTATAGATATACAGTATTCAAGTGGTAAAATCAAGTGGCACTGAAAAAATTGCCTTTTAATTTTGTTGTCTCTGTGCTGTAACTATTTATATAAAAAATCATTCAGTCCTAATGGAATTAGATCTATTTCCTATTGCAAGGTGATCTGAACTTCTTATGTTGCCTTGTAAGTTTGTTAGACGTGAAATGCTCTAGTCAATTAATCTAATTAAATTTTCTTGCTTTCAAATTTATGTTGTTTCTGTGCTACTAACTAGGCTTCTATCAAGGGATATCATGCATGCATATATAAATATATTTTGTTATGTGATATACTGATTACATAAAACATCTGTATTCGATATAGGTTAATTAAGCTTTGGATGGTTGGCATTTACCTCTCTTCAGAGTGAAGCAAAGACTCCTACATGGTGTGATGTGACAGCCCTGAATGCTGTGCTGGGGGCTGCAAGGGTTTTTTGCCTTCCTAGGGGCACATCATTGAAAAGACAGAGCCAGAGTTTCAACAAGCTGACTGTTTACACTTGGAAGACTTGATGTCCTCCTCCTTTAATAGTCAAGAATGTAGACATCACCTCCAGGACAACTAGGAAGTCAGGGGAGACAGCAGAGTGCCTCCACTCCCTCCTAGGGATAGGACATGGAGGCTATACTGCTTATTGCAGTTTATAGCTATATACCACAGTCTATTCCCGAGCAAAATCACAGCCTATTCCTGAGCAAACGCCCTGTACATTTGCTTGGCAGATGGTGACTGCTACAGATAGAATGATGATTCCAGTTAGGATATTTCCACAGATGTTTGTGAGTAATGCAAAATATGTTGTACTTTTCATGAGTTTTTTTTCCACTACCCAGTAAAAATTGCCTTAACTTATTGCAGGGCAATAAGAGAAATATCTGCTTCAGAGGTCTTAAAGACTGAACTGCTGTATTATTCTAGAAAAACGCATCATAGAGAACTTTGATTTTGGAGTTACGATTAGGAACATCTCTATTTGAAACAATTTGTTATTATTTTGTAAAAGGTGTCTTTTGTAAAGGTATTAATGATGGGCTATCCATGAAATTGATCACATTTAACATCTCCATGATTTAAAGCTTCCATTGCTACTTATGCTACTAGTGGGACTGCACATATTCCATGGCATGCATTTAATTAACTAGTCTTTATCCATCCTATTCAGGGACAGATAGAGGAACTTAATATATTATTAGTAACTAATGAGCAAATTCTTCTTTCTGTTTCTGATGATTAAATTTTCAAAAGTAATTTGAAGTATAGGTTGTAAGTCCTTCACAGGGAGACAGCATCAGATGGACTTCATTAATTAATCAGCATCATTCAGTGCATGGCACAGCTATGCAGGTGTTAAAGTAAAATGACTGTTATTTAAAGTTATTTTTCACGTTTCTCATCGTTTCATGACAAAATGGCCTGGGGTTATTTTCCTTGTCCTGTTAACTCCACGAATAACTCAGACCTCATCCTGAAGGAAAATGCCTTAACCTTAATACGTGTTAGTACTTCTTAGCTGAGCAGATAATCTGGCCCCAGAATTTGACCTTGCCTCAAGTTAGCACAGCTTATTAGCTCCTTAGGCAATCATTCTCATTTGTGGATGTGGGCTGTATCTGGGTTGGTGCTGCAATTCATGTGTTGGTTTCCTGTAATTCCCCCTTCCCACATACCCAGGAGAGCCAGGCAGTTTCTCTCACAATTCATTCAGAGGAAATAAGAATTGTGGCTTAGCTTATTGAGGCAAAAAAAATGTGTGTTGCCCTGTTAGAAGTCTTAGTGCCAGAAAAAAGCTGTATGAGTGTTGCTCATGGGCTTAGCAGTTTGAATCCTATCCTGCAGCGCAAAAAAATGACAAGGTAAACCCTGCAGTGAAGACAGACTCCTTTTCACATCTGAACATGTAAGAAACGTTCCTCTCTTTCTTGTGAGGCTGGAATAGGAGCCAGGATTGTGGTCCCTGCTTTTGGAGGAGCTCGGTGACATACACGCAACTACCTGAAGAGGGTGAAGCTTGAAAGCAGCACAGAGTAAGGCCAGACGCCTCCCTACTACACTATGGGCAAAAGAAGGGACTGTGCACTATAAAAGAAGTTGTACGCTATCAAGTATCATCTCAGATGTCTGATCCTCATGGTGCTTCCAGCCTGGAGGACTAGGACCCCAAACTGGAATTGAAATCATCAGCAAAGTTCGTGCCGTGAAGGTCTTGCCGGCTTCATCATTTTGGCAAACATTCTGTTTGTGCAGCTTCAGGAGCATTTCTGGGGAAGCAGCCACAAGATTGGTAAAGCTCTCTCCTTTCTCTGAAATCCTGCTTCCTGGCAAGCAACTTCTGCAGCTAAACTAATGTTGAACTAAATGCAAAAACAAGTCCTAATGGGATGTGATTCAGAGAGTTGTTTTTAGATGCTTAGTAGTTGTTGGAACCAAAGCAGAAGAACCATATATTGAATTATTCTGATCCAAGACCCAGTTCAGAATGCGACTATTAATAGCCCCTGTTTAATAAATATGTCCATAGTCTCAGTTTTACCAATAATGGAAAACTACATAAAAATGAGGAATATAGTTCCAAAGGGTTAAAATAAACAGCCAAAGGGCAAAAGTTATTTATGGGGTAACCTGGATTGCTTAGCTCTACTAAACTGGTTGTTTTTCACTTCTTAGACAAACGGAAATTGGTAAGAAGAACCCCAAAAACATCAGCCTGAATATTAGGAGGAATATTAGGAATATTAGGAGTTAAAAGATCTAAAAATGAAAATGATATTCAAAAGGAAAAAAATAATATAAACCAGTTAAATGTAAAGTTAATACAGAAGGACAAAAAAAAGACTTTGGGGAGTAGCTTTCTAAAAGCATAAAAATTAGAAATATACTTGTCTGTCAAACAAGCATAAGACTTGCCAGAAAGACTTTGGGGGCCAACAGAAGTTGGCCCCATGCCAACATGCTTTAAAAAGAGTTCTCACAGGACCAGAAAAAAGAATAAAGAATAAAAATTAAACTTTTTTTTTCCCAGAGAGCTTCACTTATGTTATGTGGATCAGAGTTCAAAACAGAATTGTCTCCATCAAAGTTACCAGTAGAATAAGATTTAGAAGAAACAGATGAAGTCAAGGTGGACAAATTATCCTAGCAAGATGCTATGGGAGTCCTAAGGGAACATGAATATGAAATTGGGAACTTTCAGTTGTGCTATGGAACAGTTAAATTGGTTGTGGTACTAGACGAGAGGAAAGAGGCAAGTGCAGGTTCAACTTTTTTAAAGGATTTAATGGGTGTGGGAATTCAGGAAGCTTAAGACAATCTGTACAGTTTTGGTAATTTGTGGGCTGTTAGAAGTCATCCTAGAACTAAGAGACACAAAGATGAGTACAATATAATGAATAAGAATCAACACAAATTTTGCAAATGGGATTAGGACCTTACAAATATATTAGAGTTGTTTGAGAGTCACTGAAGGTACAGAAAACGTCATGAGGTTGATAAGCTGCCAAAAGGGTTTTTGACAAAGTCCCTTGCTAAAGGATCTCTAGGAAACTAAGTTATTGCAGGATAGGGGAGAAGGTAATTTGCATATTAATAACTATTTAAAAGGTAGGAAATGAAATGTGAGAATGAACGGACAGATTTCACAAGGGAGAAGGATAATGATGCAATCCTTTAGGGATCTGTGCTGAGACCTTTACTGTTAAATATATTGATACATACTTACACATTATAAAAATAAATAGTGTGTGTACATATAATTTCTATATGTACATATTTATATGTTATACATATACAGATCTATATTTTAATATGCAGGTGATAACATGATGTGAAATTTGTATTCTGTGTCTACAAATGCAAAGTAAAGCATGCAGGAGGAAGTGCCCTAGCCGTACACCCACAATGATAGGGTCTAAACCAGCATTACCATGCAAGACAGTGAGCCTGGGGACACTGGAGATTGCTCTGAAAACACAATGGTTCAGTGATCAGTACTGTTCAAAAAGGCAGAGAGAACATCAGGAACTATCGGGAGGAAAATGGATGTTTACTCTTTTGTCTTCTGTGTCACTGTGAATAATCATAGTTCAGCTGCATCCTGAACACGTTTTGGGCAGGTCTGAGTGTCACTCCCTGCATTTCAAAAAGATAGAATGTAATTATAATAGCATTATAGCTATCTCTCTTGAAAGATAAATGTTACACTACATACATATATAAGTATATGAATATATAAGACAATAAGGACTGCTGGGATTTAAAACAGATTCCATACAAGGAGAAGTTAAAAAGGCTGCTGTGCTTCAGAGAATAGAGACAGATAAGAGAGCAAGAGAGATGTAGGCAGGCAGCAAGTTTTAGACAAGTGCTTGTCATTAAGGTCAGAAGTAGTCTTGGAATTCAGTAACATTTGTGGTGGCTAAAACTATGGATGGGTTCAAATAGCAATTGCAAAGCACAACTGACGTTCGTCAAAAGTTGTGGGAACAGTTTCTGCTTGCACAAAGCCAAATCTCACTGTCTCCCAACAGCATAACTCATTGGACTAGCACTGTTGTTCTTGCCCCATTCCCTATCCAAAGTCAAGCTGACCATGCTGGCATTGGCCCGTATTTGATGCCATGATACATGGTCAGGTCACTACACTAAAGGACTAGAGGACAGTTAATCCCTTTTTTGTAGTTGTTATAGACTTATTTCTGAGCTGGCTCCCCACAGAGGGAGGCGTGTGTTAATGCCAGGGCAGAGGAGTGGGCAGGACTGTGTGGTTGGCAGCAGGGTGGAGAGGACAACTGCAATGGTTCTCATCAATATTGGCTTATTCTGCCTTAAAGTCACACCCTAAGATAGAAGCAAACTGCAGAGGAAGTCACCCTGTTCTTGTACTTTCATCTCATACATTTTGCACAAGCTATTATCAGCAAACAGTTAGATATCCCAGTTTGTCTTCCTTGTGTTCTTGTGACTTCTGTCTCTTTCTTGGCTAATCTCTTTAAGCATAACCTTCATAAGCTTTGGCCTTCATGCTATGCTGGCCAAAGAGGCAAATCAAAATGTTGCCCACTGTGGGGAGAGAGCTGCAAGGCTTACTGCAGCATAAGTGCATTTATTCTAAGCCAATATAAACACAATGCCTAGAAAATTTTTCAAACAGGTGCTATCCTGGTCTAATTGTTTTAACTGTGGCCAGAAAGGACTTCTAGAGGCTTTCCCATTCTCTCTATAAGGAATGTATATATGTTGCATAAAGTCTTTGCCTTCATGGCACTCATTCTACTAAGGGTAGAACATCACATTTCAGTTCAGACTTGGCTGGTCTTAGACGTTCTGCCTCAAAGCTGTTAAGTCATGTCTTGGATGATCTCTTCTCCGAGAGCTAGTCCAGTTTTCTTGCATCTCGATGAGACACAACAGATATGCATAAATCTGCTTCTATCTTGCCTAAAATGAGCTTCAAAATATTGAAGCAAGGACCATGGTGTGCCACAAGTGGGTGATTCTGCACCCAGCCTCTGTGAGAATGCCTGACTGACTCAGTGGTGGCCAGGCATACGAAACCTTACAAAGAAAGCCTTCAGATAGCAGCAATTTGTAGAAGTTGTTGGTTTGTTTGTTTTGTTTATGGGGTTTTTTTTTTGGGTGTGGGGGGGTAATTTTGATTGACAAATGCATTCAAGAAGAAACCACATGCTTTACATACAGGCATATAGATATATATACAATAAAGAGAAAGTAGAAATGATCTAGAATGACTTGTTGCAAAGTCATCTCTTCCAAGGGCCTAGAAAGTTCAGAAATACTTTGCAATTTTATTTTGCAAAAAGAAATACATAGAAGAGTTAATTCAAAAGATGGTAAAGTAACTGTTTTGGTATTTAGTATTTTGTTCTAATAGGGAATACAGACATCTCTGAGAGGAAATATTGCTGGTTTGTATGAAATATAGTGATTTATTATCAACATTAATATCAGTGTCAGAGGCAAGGTATTAGTTTCTAAACCTTTGGAACATCACAATTTTGCATCATATATACTTAGTGTGATAAGCATCAGTAGATAGAGATTTTCCTCAAACAAACTTGGAAGAAAGAACTGTTTACACAGACTGCTGGATTTATCTGAAACCACGTGCACCTATTTCTAGGCTCCTGCTTTACAAAAATCAATAAATAATGGATTGACAGGTTCATGGTTTCCAGAGGATACATGGTACATATAAATGTCAGGAAAATAAATCCAAACATTCCATTTTTTCATGATGAATAGTTCAGTGTAAAGCTTTTATGGTCCTCAGTAAAACTCATAATTGAATTTGCCTGGTGCTTTAACTGAGTTTGAGGTACTGTGACAAAAAGGATAAAAAGGGTGAGTCTGTGCATTCCTCCTGAACAGCTATTTTTGCTGCACGTTTAACAGAAGGTTTCCTCAGTAAGACAAGGCTATCCACTGGAAATATTTGACTGATTTCTACTACTTGTGTGCTTACACTGGTAAGTAAGTATAAAACACTAAACCGTGGTTCCACTGTTATCATTTATTTTTTCTTAACTATGAATGTTAAAAGATAGCGGCATGAAGAGTAAATGTTGCTCATACAGGAACAGAAGATGAGATGAAAGATAAAGTGGATTCCCTGATACCTGTCTTGTGTCATCATGCCTTAGTAAGCCTCAGGAAGTATTTTCTTTTTCTGGTCTGCCACTACAAACTGTTTTGCAGGGGAGCTGAGGACTGCAAATTGATGATGAGAGTCTGACTGAAAGTCGACTTGTTTTCCTTATCCATCATAGATTCCTTTATAGTGGATTTTTGATAAAGTGTACATTTTATTTATTTCTTCATGCTTTTTAATGCCATTTGGGATTAAATAAGGTGACTGGCTTCCTATGGGACCTCCTGGAGATTCCAACCTGCTCTGGGAGGGTAACTGCAGGGTCAGGAGCCAAGAGAGTCACAGCCCAGGGCTGGGATCCGCAGCCACTGCAGAGACCTCAGCAGACACGTACAGGGAACAGCCAGGCCTCAGAAACAGCAGAAAGGAAACGCTAGGGAGGGAGGGACTGTGCAGTGCATGGTGCAGCTCTGAGAGTCATTGCAAGGATACCACGAGTGGGATTATAAACGCTTTCATTTGTACTGTGAGCTAGTGACTGAATTTTCTCTGTTAAATTGGTACTTAGATTCTAAGAAAATACTTTCTTTTTTTGGTTTAATTTTGTTTGTTTGTTTTTTAGCTAAAACCTTTTTAGCCTGTTTTAGCGAGCTCACTCTTAAGGAGAAAATCTGCACAGCTCCACCTCAGAATAGCTGAGTTGAGGGGTCCTTCATGTATTCATCTTTGCATGTTACAACTCACAGTTTTACTGGCCCTTGTTGAGTATGCCTTATTCTTACAAAAACACATGGATCTCATAATCCCATCTGAATTGTCAGTGAACGCTAGAAGGAAGACATGCACTGTTATGGTACGTAGTTGTTGCTAATGCAGCACTGCAGGATCTAAGAGTGCTTGGAAGATTTGCGCCCATGGAAAACATAGCAACTGTTCACAGTGCTGTTAGAAAGGTGGAGTTTTAGTAGGAAATCGGGATCCTAGGAATCTCCTTCTTATTTTGGGAAATATGTGCTCTGAGGATTGCTTTAGCACAGAGAACTCGTGGGATATTCAGTGGATGACCACAAAGATACAAGGTCTCCTGTTTTCTTCTTTGCCTCTTTAAATACCAACCCCGCAGACTCCCAAAAAAAAAATAAAAAATTGAGGGACAGAATAGGGATAGTGATTACACAGACCAGTGTTTGCTATAGTCAAATACCAAAAAGGCAAAGTCCTGTGTACAGAATTCCAAAGGACCCTTAGGAAAAGAAACTAACCAACTTTTTATGTATCCACAGAAATGCTCCATAGAGCAAAACTGGCTATGCACCATCTGCTTTTAATTTTTGGACAAAACTGTCATTCTTGCCTAACATTTCTAAGCCCAGGCCCTCTGTGAGCAAATAAAGCCAGCTTTCAATGCACAACATCCTCTCTTATGTAAATTATTTGTAGGTTGAAACATTTCAATGGAGACTAAAAATGGGCTTTCTTGCCGATCAGTCAAAATAAACTCCAGTGTTACCCACACTAAAGTTTCTGATGACACCTATTACTTATATAAGAAAGCCATGGTTTAATTCTAGTTTACATATTGTAGAGATTGTTCTGGTAGTCCCTTCATCCATGTTACAACCACAGGGAAAACTAATCCCCTCTGCAGAAGCACCTCTGCAGGTACTTCTTCCTTCACCAGAGGACCAAGAGCCAGGCAACATTCCTGTGAACCAGATGGACATGATCAGAGTCAGAAATACAGCTTAGTGTTTAGATAAATGTTGGTCTAAGGACTTTCTAAAAGCTGGCATTGGTGAACCAGAATGGTGTTTGCCATCATCTCTTGTGGAAGATTGACTGAGTCAGTAGCTGATAATAAACTTGCACGTGGATTGTTCGGAGTAGTTTAAATATATAAGCTGGAGAAAATTTCAAGGCTGCCTATGAAACCTCTTGTAAGCATGCTAGACTTGAGGTGATGATGGTAATAGCTGAGTGGTTTGGGCATTTTCTTTGTCCACTTCTACACAATAGCCTTAATTAAAAATAAGCAACATCTTTCTCTCTGCTACTTAATGATGATTGCCCAAGAGGGACGGATGATTATTTGCCTTCCTGGTAGTGAGACAGGAACAGTGCTTCAGACCATACCCTTTTCTTCTTAACTTAATGCATAGATAAATGCATAGTAGGTATAACATAGCTGGTTAGTGAACCAGGAGTTAGAACTTTAATGTATTGAAATTAAGAACTTTCAAGCTGAGAGCAAAGAAAATGGATATTGTCCAAACCATATAGTCCTCAGCTGGAGAAAAACTAGTCCATGCTCTCCACTATCATGGCAACAGGAGAAGAAACAAATGGCCAGAGAGCTATACACAGGTATTCTCAGTGGCGGCTCCAGCCTGAACCTTTGAAAAAATATTTGAGCCATAGCATGAAGAAACATGGCCAGACCTGAGGAATGTTGAAAGCTGGACTAATTTTCCCCTCCTTGTTGCAATGTCATGGATATGATTTTTTCAGTGACACGTTGAATAGTTGTGCAAATTCCGAGGTGAGTAACCAACTAGAAAAAGATCTTACACTGCCAAGGTACAGCCATTCAAAGATGCCACATGCATTTCCTACAAGCTAATATATGCCTATATATTGCTAAAGACTTCCAAGTGAGGTATTATTTGTAGAGACCCCATAATGTGTTACTTTGTGACAGCTCCAGTTCATATACAAAGCTCAGCACATGTACTCAGCTCATGCACAAATAACTGTATAGCTGTTTCAGAAAGATGATGCCTTGCAGCTACATGTAACAGAATGCAATGTATTATATGCCATAAAAATAACACAGACGAGAACAAAATAGAGGCAAATAGAGCAGATGCGATTGCTATGTGGAAAATGCTCTGCCGAACAGGGGCTCACGCAATGCCAGCCCTTCCCAAACGGCGCGCTCAGGGCGGCGTGGCCAGCGGGCTCGCTGGTGCTCTGCAGTGGGAAGCCCCCGGCTTGTGGCAGCGCTGGTAGCCGCAGCGTCGCCGTGCGCAGCTGGGAACTGCACTCCCATTGCTGCACGCTGTGCCCCTGCCAGAGGAGGGGGTGAAATCCCGCCATTTAACAAGCTTGTCTGACATCAGCAGTTATCAGCTGCCATGGGTCTGTGAAGTATTTCCTCTGTTTCAGCAGGCGGGGTGGTGTTTTCCAGGCTTGCTGCAGTGCGATGATTAGACTGCTGTCTCTAGCCAGCTAGCCCTGTAATGCTGTAGGCTGAATGATAACTACAGCAGACAGAAAGGGTTATTCCTAAAGTGCTCCTGAGAGTATCATTGATTTCTTTATTTTTTTTCCCTCAGTGCCTGCTAGTAGGATGCTTGTAATGGGTGCAGCATTGACAACTGTTTTAGGTCAAGCTGCATTAGCCCTCGTGATAATGTTCTAAAAGATTCAGATTTATGAATTCAATTACAGCAGTTTATAGCTTGTTTAGCTTTGTTGTTGCCATTATTATTATTATTTATTCCTGTCTGTGTTTAGCTGCACTCCAACCCATTTCAGGATAATTATGGAGGTTCCTTTCGATAATGTTCAGACTGAACAAGATGATGACAGGACTACAGAAATCTTTCATTTTGTCCTGTCCCCATCTGACAGCTGCTGGTGTGAGCATATGGATGCCTCCATGTCCTTACTTCTTTGCTGCTCTGACTGCATTATATAACATTTTTCTTTTCCCTTTATCCACATAATACTGATACAAGACACTAAATAAGGCATTTATTTTATCTAATTGTTATCTTGACATTATAAAACAGATATTATCTGAAACAAGATAAGCACATCTACATTTATTCTTTTAAAATACTGTGGTTTCTTTTCTCCATCCAAACCCATAATTTGAAGGGTTGGGGCTGACTCATGATTTTCATAAGCTTGGGGTTGGCAAGAAAGAATATGTTTGTACAAAGGGCAAAGAAACAGATAATCAGATTTGTGCTGTGTTCAGAAAAAGCCTGTAACATTTAAAACCCTTAGCAAAATACCCCAGGAGTCCAAGCAAGCTAGAGGAAGCAAATTATCTTGGAACAAATTATCTGATATATAACTGAATTTCCTGCCATGGCCCCCATCAGTCTTGTGCGCTGTAGATTACCTGTAGTGTGTACTGCACTTGATGACAATAACAGCCTGTGATTAATTGTCAGCCATAAAGCAGCTGAAATAATATATATGGAGGCATATTATAGACAGCACTACCAACTTGCTCTTGCTGTTGTCCTGAATGTCACCAGTCAAATAAACTACTAACAATCAAATCAGAGGAAATTTTGACACATTACATAAATTTAGCTAATGGTAGTGGGATGTTAGGAAAATAATCCCTTTTTTTTTTTCAAGTTTTCATTTATGTACAGTCCTTTTTGTCTCCTCACTTTTGCACTGTGTACATTTATAAATTGCTGCTCTAACTCACTTATATGTGTTTTTAATAACATCCTGTACCTTCTTGGTCAAAATACTTTTATATCTACCCTATTAAGTTGTCCTGTACATTGAATTCTAACCTTGTGTGAACTAGTTCAGAAAAATAAAAACAAATAGTCAAAAAAACTCTTGGAACTGGAGTCAAGTTCTTCTCCCAATTAAAAAATGTGTGTTGAAGTTGGAAGACTGGAGATATGTTTTGTTTATTTTGTCCTTCCCATTATCATTTTTTTCTTTATTTTTTGAATAAGAAAATAACAAGAAGTCCCAACTTCTGAACTTTTCTGTATTTGCTTCCTTACTCATGGAAGACCCCAGGAATAACCAAGTATTTGATGAGAGATCACTCTTTTCTGATATGTCTTTTCTTGGCAGAGACAAGCAACTCAGGTAAGTCAGACTAACACCCAGAGTAATGTGTCAGGGCTTAGCAGCATGGACAGTCGCACACCGATGTGCCTAAACGCCTCTGGGACTGAAGGACATTCACCTACTGCTGTTCTGGATAAGTGGCAGCTCAGTCACGAGCATCTGTCCTTTTTTGTGTAAACAAGCCCAGAGGTTGAGAGCGCCACTGGGGCAGAGATCTTTAGCCTTACGGAGCAGAGAGAGAACAGCTGATGGGGAGACAAAAGGAATTTAAGTAAAGCACAATATCGTGCACCACTCCTCTGAAAAGAATTGTAGAGTTTATACGGAATCATGCCAATTTATAGTTGTTTTCTCAAATAAAAGGTAAAAGGAATGGAATGAGAACCTCTTCTTTGTTGTTTCCTAAGAAAGTATATGAGGATAAATTAACATCACTGTTTAAGTTCTTAGGAGAAAGGAAGTTTGTTTAAATTCTGTGGAAAAATAAGCTCCATTTACAGACAAGAGAACTCCTTTCTCTTTTGTGTTGTTGGAATTCAGGGCCTGTTGAGGTTGGTGATTCATGTTCCATGATTTCCCCCTACGTGCTCTTTTGTAATATTTGTTTAGCTTTACATCAAAATGAGTAATTGTTTAGCAGCAGCTCTCCAAAGCAGAATGAAAACAATCTTTTTACAGTTCTTTGAGAGCAGTTTTTATATGTGGCAATCAGGGCACACTAATTGTTTGAGATAGTCCCTATTTTCAAAACCACTACAGTTAAAATAGTGTGATTGCTATGACAGGCAGCATAGTTATTAAGCAGTGATTTCAGTATTCAAATACCTTTATTGAAAGCCAGTTATAGATAAGTTTAGCTACAGTTTCTCTGAAACATCATTTTATAGGTCCAAGAGAATACACATTCAAATGCAATGTTGCGTTTCGTTTACAGTCAACTTCCAGACCTCATGAGCTCAAGCTCCAAATAACTTATCTCATTGGGTCTCTAACGCATGGCTTGTGGGCATTCTTTTTTTTTTTTTTTTCCTTCTTCTTCTTTCCTGAAGCATAATTTAGATGAAATATGTTAGATAAAACACATTTTTAAAAAATTTTTATTTCTGAGCAGCCCTTGGTAACAAAGTGTGCTTTGAGAACAAGCACAAATTGTCTAAGAGAGCTCTTCAACTGAGGTAATTATCTTCCTATGAAATCCAAATTCAGCATTATTTCTTGCAAGGCATCATTTCCTTAAGATATCTCTTCTCTTTTATGGCTGACATATCTTGACATCTGATGATAGGATTAAGAAGGATTAGTCAAGGCAGTCTAGCATCTGAATAAAGCTTTGACAGGGAACATGGCTCCTGCTTGCTGATATTGCACAAGTCATCTCATCATATATTATCTTATGAAATATAATTACTTTTGTTACATTTATGGTAAATATAACAATAGAAGACTGGAGAGGTATTATTGAATGCCTCTTGTTAGCAACTGTTCTTCAAAGGGCTTCAAATGAGACTTGTTCATCCTGCTAGGGAAGCGGGCCCTATTTCTGTGTGGGGGAGATCACAGTTTCACTGTGATGCATTCCAGAAATAGCAGGGAAATTCATCAAGGTTTTCTATACATCCAATCCCTTTCTCCTACATACAAACCCAGGAAATCTTCTGAGGATAGAGAGAAACCAAAAAGAACATCGTGATGAAATGGTCCGTGATGATGGAGTGAGACAGGACTGACCCTGCATCTCATTACTGTAGTGCCCTGTCTGGTTGTTATATGATAGAGCTGTAAGCCTAGTCTAGTCAGGAACAAATACCTGTAGCCAGATACTACCGCATACACAGGGGATCTGATGGCACACGGATTCTGACAGTTATAAAGGATGGCAAGAGGTGTGCTGTCCTACAGCAGAAACACCCAAAAATAGAGTATGTTCAGTCCCAGATTTATTGCACAGGAGATACTGAACAGCAACTGTAAAGGCTCTAAAAATATGTAGATGATGTACCCTATTGGAAACTGTCTGCTCTCAGGACCACAGGAAATTTCCCTTGTGCGACATATATTAAAGACTTTAAAACATCCCTGTGCAGAAAGTTGTTTATATGTCGCAGATAAGCTAGAGAATGTTATACTTGTGTGATTTTTTTTTTATTTTTTTATGATTTTTTTTTGTGGATTTGTTTTCAAATGTGTAATGATGCAAAATATTTTTTTTATAAATTTGAAGTAGTAGAATGATGAAAAAGTGACATATTAACACTATTAGACTGATTCACTTACCTGAATTTCTACTCACATTTAGTTATATTTTCCACTGCTGACTTTGCTTGAGTGCTGACTTTCTATGCGTGCTGAGTTTCCATGTGTTATGTGCAGGTAGTTGTGCTTAAGTGTCAAGAAATACATAACTTAACACAATCATCAAATGTTCTTCTACATAGTTCTCTGGGTTAGGCAGGGAATTTGATTTCAGAAAGCATGAGGGAATGAGTCCTGTGGTGCTTGAACATAGCCTCAAAATCTACTTGTAGCATGCATATGTATGTGAACATGCATGGAAACGTATATGTGTGTCATGTAAAGCGAAGAGTTTGTGCAGGGTCTGCACTGACTGAAGGCAAGCTGAGGTTAGGATCAAAGAATCACTAAGTCCCCAGGTCCTTCTTTTCCAGGGAACCCTGGTTGAAGTGGGAGGATCAGGTGACAGTATCATTGGACTTGGACTGGAAAGCAGACAGAATGTCCTAGAACTTCAGGGATATCTGACATTACCTTGTGCTTGACAGCCTGTCTGTGAGACAAGTGTTTTTCTTTGCAGATAGTTAAAACAGAACTTCACTATATTTTTTTCTTAGAGCAGACGAGAGACGCAAATCCTCATTTGCTTTGCTTTCTAAAATGTACTTGTACCTTTTCTGTAGTTATCATTAGCAGAGGCAAATTTTTATAGAGATTTAGCTATAGAGAACACTGTAATTTATTATTTGAATCACCATAATAGCAGATGTTTTCAGTGCTGTGGTGGCAGCACAGATTTTATGTCCTTAACACATACCAAGACGGTGGTAAATATTTGTTCATCTATAGCATTGCTCATAGGCAGCTGAGGAATTCAAGGACTAAATTTACTTTTCGTTATTCAGAGAAATTGTAATAGCTTCCGTCTAGATTACCGTCTCAAACAGCAGCCATATGCAGTGCTGGGCTGTTTGCTGGACTGTGGATTCATTTAGAAACAAGACCTCTCTAATAGCTGATGACAAGCGGAGACTTATCACATTACTCATAAAATATTTAACAAATATACCTGTGGCTAAGGTGCATTCCAAAAGAACTCATTCCTTTTGATATTACAGGGTTTATCCTTTTACTTGCAGCTTGGTATTTTTGCTGTCCTAATTTTGCCCATGATTTCACCCTTCAACATAATATCTGAGCAATTTCCAGATACTGATAATAACAAATTCCAATTTTTGAAAACAGTTGTCCTCAACCTTCTTCGTATTGGGAACTCCTAAAAATATGACAGTAGAGTGGAGGACTACTTTTAAAAACATTTTTAGGTTGCTGCAACCCAAGTTGGAGTTCGATTTACTTTAAATTGCTTCTCACCAGCTTTTTAGAAGAAACTCTTAAATCCTCGAGGATACACACACCACAGGCTGTCATCTGCTGTCAAAGTGGGCTACTTAGAGCTCCTGGCTCTCTTTGAGTCAAGCAGGTTGTTTTTTCCTTTGCAGGTGGAGGATAGAAATCTGCAGAGTTCGATGCTATAGGTGTCAGCTGGGGTACAAAGATTTTGAGTAATCAAAATATGGATTTGTTTAACTTTTCTGGGTTTGGAATGGCTGTAAAGTTGTGTCTTGACATCTCAACCCCTTCATTTTAGATTCTTCATGACCTCAGAGAAGCCTAATTGATTTTGTGTTTGCAGTTGAAACAGTATAAGAATGCACCAACAAAATAAACTAGCGGAGCACTAGCTGAGCAATATGACCCCGCAACAAATGACACACAGAATAACGCTGGATACCTAAGTGTTCAAGACATTCCTAAAAAAAATATTACTGCCAGAGTATTGTTTTCAGACATTTGTATACAAGCTGGGAGGCAAAAGAAATAGGTCTAAAATGCCAAGAGGGTTTTTTGCTACCATTATTTTGGAGTACAAAATAATGAAATAAACAAACAAAACCTCTATCCTGAATAGGGCTAAAGTTGCACTGAAATAAATACTCTAATGAGAAATCAGAAAGCTAAGGAAATCTATATGGAGGAGCAGTGTTATAAAGGGGATATGTTTGTCAGCAGATTTTTCAGGATAAGTTCATACTTGTCTGTGTTTTTAATACAGAATATAAACCTGATATCTACAGAACCAGAAAAAATTAATGTTTTCTTACCCATATTGTATGTGTGTTAAGAGTGTGATTTTTATATGGCTGCAAACTTGAAATAAAGAACTATTTCCTGTCTTGAATTTTGAGATGTGAGAAATCATCTTTATCCAAGATAAGATACTTTATTAAATGTTTTCAGCTTCAGAGGAGGATTTTGAATAGTTCATGCTTATTCTAAGACTAAAATAATTGAAGAGAAGATATAGCTTAATGAACAGGATCTCATTTTCTTCTCAGTTCACTCCAGGATAGCAACTGTGCAGTACCTCAAACGTAACCGTGTATTATGTAGATTGCATTTATGCAAGGTACATCAACAAGTCGGTATCAAACTGCTTCCCATTGACCACAAAATCTGTTAAGTTTCTTTCATCTAGCTAGAAGAGGATATCTGCTTCCTAGATAAATACAAATTTCTTGTTTGCATAAGGCATGGCTTTTCACCTCTTGGTCTGTAGGTGACTCTGGGGAGCACAAAGTAATGTTCTGCACCAATAACCTCTCACATTAAATATCTGTCAAGGGTGCTTCTCTGCAGTTGAGGTGTTCGTTCTTGCTGCAGACATGCTTCAGCTTTTCTGTCCTGAGCTCTGTCTAATCTGCAGGCCTTCAGTTGTCCCCTTGCTTCTATTTACCCAGAAGTATCTATAATGGCTGCCATTTTGAAAATTATGGTTCTGCAAGAGAGCTTTCATGGAGGTATATCTGGGGATGATGGGGATGGTCCTTGAATTTGTGTGGTCCTCTGAAATAACAAATTCAGGTGAGGTGGACCTCAGCTGCCCTGATAGAGCCATGTGGTAAATGAAAGGGCTGTGTTCCTGCATGGAGTTTTGGAGAGGCCTGTCCTGTTGCATCATGCAGAATGGAGGCACACCATGACCTTACTCCTGCCTTTGTGGTACCTGGGTGTGCTTCAAAAAGTGTGCAGGAGTGCAGAGGGGAAGGATTGCTAAAGGGCAGAGAAAATCCATGCAATTTCTAAGTTTTTGTGATTACTTTTGCTGAGACATGCTCATGGTGACTCTTAGGGAACTCAAGAGGTTAGACTGTGGTGGAAAACAGAGGTTGGTCACCAAGGCACTCTGTAGAGGGGCAGAGGGGCATTTCATGCAGTCATGCAGTCAGGAATTATTAGACTGATAGAAGGAAAGCATTCCAGCTAGTGATATGCAGTACATGATTTTGAGAGAAAATATCTGCATTCTTTAACTAGACATACTTGTTCCCTAATAAAGTAGGGAAACTTATATATATTCTAGTGATGGGAATACTTTCATTTAACAAACAGATGATCAGCAATTTTTTACATGTTTATTTTATTATTTACATCTTCCTCATGCCATGCTACTTGTTTTATTGTGAATAATTAGACAAATCACACTAATGAAGATTTATGTAAATTGATTATGTGTAGAAAGGTTTTATTTTGTTGGATGAGAAACGTTTCAAAAGAAAAAGTACCAATGAATCAGATGACTGTGGACTTCCTAGTATTAGTCATATTGGCCTCAAACCAACTGATGAGCCCCCTGTGTGGAACAAAGGTGGTGAATGTACTTTTTCTACTTCTGTACTTGTGCCTACTATTTCATCTAGCCAGCTGATGTCTGCTACCCATTGGCTTTATTTCCTGCCTAGCTCAGTGACGTGTTCATGCTTAGCCCCTCGTTTCTGTGCTGTCAGATGCCATTGAACTATTGGAAAAAGTTGGTCTATCTCAACAGTAACTGTATTTGATCAAATTTCAAGAAGTCTTAGAATTTATGATTTTTCTAGTTTGCAGATTATCTCCATTTCTAAGATATATGTGTAAATTTTAAATTCCCATTAGTTGATCTTGTTTCTGAAAGTCATCACTTTTATTATCTGCGGAGATGTCTATTTTAATGAGTCTACTCTGTTGCAGATGACAATAAGAAGCAATTACCACAGGACTATGGATGCTGTCTTCTGTTGTTAAACTCTGTTGTAGACCTTTCTTCCACATAGTCTGGAACAGGATACTTTGGTAGTTCTGGAAAAAAAAAATGTTACAGAGCAAAGAATTCATCTAATTAATTGAGCTATTTAGTAGAACATACAATTGGACCTTGTTTTCAATTCAATGAGACCTTTTGTTGTATACATACAGTCTCTTGATCAGTCAAATCCCATTTCATTACATACATTCTGAGGTACTAAGGCAATGGAACATGAGAATTACATAACAGTTTTTGAAACCTAAATCCAGTCAGTCTCTTAAAGTACAGTACTTGGATGAACCCAAGAGTGCTGAGGGGACTGGTGGGTGTTATTGCTAAGCCACTCTCTATCAATCGTCTTCATGGTCATTGAGAACAGGAGAGTTGCTAGAGAACTGGAAGAAATTTAACATCACTCCAGTCTTCAAAAAGGGTAAGAAGGAGGACCCAGAAATTGACAGTCCAGTTGTCTTCGCTTCCATCCCTGGAAAAGTGATGGAATAGCTCATCCTGAAGACCATCTCTAGACATGTCAAGGAAAAGAAGGTGATCAGGACTAGTCATCATGGATTCACAAAGAGGAAGTCATGTTTAACCAACCTGCTATCCTTCTACAATGAGATGATGTGCTAGATGGATGAGGGTGAGACGTGGATGTCATCTACCGTGATTTCAGCAAGGCTTTTGACACTGTCTCACATAACATCTTCATGAGGAAGCTCAGGAAGATTGAGTTAGATGAGCTGACAGTGAGATAGATTGAGAACTTGCTGGATGGCAGAGCTCAGAGTGCTGTGATAAATGATTCCACTAAATAAGCTATTAGCTGAAAAATTATGAGAGTCAGCAATGTATGCCCAGAGCAAGCACACATGGGTTGTAATCAGTCCTTTACAGATTTGTATGTCAAGTCTTCAGATCTCCATGTGACTTGGTGGATGAGACCTGTAAGAAGAGAGCACCAATAGTTATGACCAATGGTAACATAAATCTTAGAGCATCAATGAATTTGGCAAAAATCTCCTCCTACTTGAGAAAATTGTAGGCAAATCCTGCTCCAGTATCTTTTGCTCTTTCATGCTGAGGATTTCACAGTACAGGCAATTGCATATGTTCTTGCACTGTAGATTTCACAGGCAACCTCACAAGACTATGGATGATATACTAATCCGTTGACACAGAAATTTATGCTTCCAATGGTCTCTGCCACAAACTACTTTGGGAAATTTCAAACTTTATATTGAACCAAACTCAAATTATGGATCAGACCTCCACTAAAGCCTGAAATGGATAAAAAGGGTTTGTGCTTCACATTCTTATATAATTTGAGATTGTTTACCTTCCACTAAAGAGTGCATACATCAGTAAGTATTTTTTACATTTACTTTTACAACAAGAGATCAACAGATACATGTGAAATGTGTGGAATAGAGACATCCATGCTAAGTTATTTATCAAATAAATAAGATTGGCAATAAGGTAGTAGGAGTTCCCTTACTAATCTTATTAATGGATATGGAAGACAGAATCTTTCTAATTGGTGGGAAGTCAGAAAAGATGGTCATTTTGAGCTTTGTCACAATCAGGAAACATTATAAATAGAAGAATGACCCAAACTACAAAGTGAACAATACTATATATACATACATACACAGACACACACACACATATACAAAATATTTAAACTGTATGCATGTATAAGTGTAATATTTGATTTACAAAATTTTCTGTTATGGTATTCAATAAAATGATGGTGGTGTACTATCTCAAGTGCTCAATATCAGTATATAGGATGTTAAGGATGAATTATTTATGATCTTTCTTTTGTCTATTCCAGGGAGCACTTAGACTGTCGTTCCAAGGGTCCACAGAGTTAGCAGAGAGAAAGCTTATGAAGTTCAACCAAGGCAAGTACGAAGTCCTGCACCTAGGGAGGAATAATCCCCTGCACCAGTACAAGCTGAGGGCTGACTTGCTGGAAAGCAGCTCTATGGAGAAGGACCTGGGGTTCCTGGTAGACAGCAAGATGGTGGTTGGCCTCCAAGATCTCAAAGGTCTTTTCCAACCATAATGATTCTACAATTCTATGATTCCTCTATGGTCAGAGTTTCAGAAAAGCATTTAGCAGATATTTTCAGATATTAATTTTATCCCATATTCTAACATCTATATATATATGTTATACCATGTGAAAAAGGATACTTCAGGAGTGATCGCCACTGGATCAGATTTGCTTTCGCTGAAATCAGCTGTAATTGACTGCAGTAGGAGCAGTGAAACTATTTGTTTGAGGAATTTCAACCTAAGCCCCCAACATCATATTCATGCAGCATGAAGGTTAAAATCTTAAATTCATTAAATATAAAAAATGACCCTTAGAAGTTTTGAGTTTTTGAAAATCCTAGCATGTGCACATATGCTAATGGAGGTAAGTCAAATGCTTTAACTTTTGTATGTGTAGAACAGTCTCAGTCTTGAGCTAAGGAAGATTTTGTCATTTAATGTTTTGATTATTTAAATTTAAAAAGAGAAAAGTAAATAGAAACAAAGAGTTAACAGGAGTTAATACAATAAGTATTACATGTGTGTGAAATTGTGCAAAATTCCTGTGTGTGCCTAGAACTTTGTACTGAAGGAGTTCCACAGAATCACTGTGGAACCTCCCATTAGTGACTTTATGCAGTTCCTACCTCTTGCAATCAAACAAGGAGCACTGCCATTTAGCAGAAATATCATGCTTGATAGTCCACAAATATTATTTTAATCAGCTACAGTTCAGCTTGATACTTTCTTTCATTTTCTGAAGAATTTGAAAAAAAAATTTCTTCTGGGAATTTCATGGCTGTGGTAGAATTTCAGTATTTTTAAGCTACGTCATTTTGATGTTAGATAAAAAATTACACAGTGCACTGCTATCTTAATTAATATAATGTGGTTTGGGACAGGTGCTGATCTTAACTGCTAATTCACAGGTGAAAATTTTCTTTTGATCAGTTTGTCACTCAAAAGACAAGCCAACCAAGATAAATCAATTTTGTTCTATACATCCACAAGCATCCTCCTTGAAAATTACTTTTTCCTGCTGCTTGAGACAGATTTTAATCTGGCCTATATTTTATTGATTCCTTTGTTAAGTTAGAATCATAGAATCATAGAATGCGTAAAGTTGGAAGGGACCTTTAGACGTCATCTAATCCAACCCCCCTGCACACGCAGGGTCCGCTAGAACATGTGGCACAGGGTGGTGTCCAGGCGGGTTTGGAAGATCTCCAGAGAAGGAGACTCCACCACCTCTCTGGGCAGCCTGTTCCAGTGCTCTGTCACTCTCACTGTTAAAAAATTCCTTCGCAAGTTCCTGTGGAACTTTTGGTGCCTCAATTTGCGACTGTTCCCTCTAGTCCTATTGCTGGCTACCACTGAGAAGAGGCCAGCCCCATCCTCCTTGATCCTTCCCTTGAGGTACTTATACACACTGATCAGGTCCCCTCTCAGCCTTCCCTTCTGCAGGCTGAACAGGCCCAGCTCTCTCAGCCTTTCCTCATAGGGCAGATGTTCCAGGCCCCTAATCATCTTTGTGGCCCTGCGCTGGACTCTCTCTAGCAGCTCCACGTCCCTCCTGCACTGGGGAGCCCAGAACTGCCCACAGGACTCGAGGTGCGGCCTCACCAGGGCTGAGTAGAGGGGCAGAATCACCTCCCTCGACCTGCTGGAGACGCTCTGCTTAATGCACCCCAGGATCCCATTGGCCTTCTTGGCCACGAGGGCACACTGCTGCCTCATGGTCAACTTGTCGTCCACCATGACGCCCAGGTCCCTCTCTGCGGGGCTGCTCTCCAGGAGGTCGGTCCCCAGCCTGTAGGCGTGTCTGGGGTTATTCCTCCCCAGGTGCAGGACCCTACACTTGCCCTTGTTAAACTTCATGAGGTTTCTCACCACCCAGCTGTTCAGTCTGTCCAGGTCCCTCTGGATGGCAGCACAGCCCTCAGGGCTGTCAGCTATTCCTCCCAGTTTGGTATCATCAGCAAACTTGCTGAGGGAGCACTCCATCCCTTCATCCAGGTTGTTAATGAATAAGTTGAACAGGACTGGACCAAGGACTGACCCCTGGGGGACACCGCCAACTACAGGCCTCCCACACGACACTGCCACTGATCACCACCTTCTGAGCCTTGCCATCCAGCCAGTTCCTAATCCACCTCACTGTCCACCCATCTAACCCACAATTCCGGAGCTTGTCCAGGAAGATGCTGTGAGGGACAGTGTCAAAAGCCTTGCTGAAGTCCATTTAGATGACATCCACCGCTCTGCCCTCATCTATCCATCTAGTCACCCCATTGTAGAAGGCTATCAGTCAAGCATGATTTCCCCTTGGTGAATCCGTGCTGGCTACTCCTGAGCACCTTCTTGTCCTCCATGTGGCTGGAGACAGCAGCCAGGATGAGCTCCTCCATCACCTTCCCAGGGACAGAAGTCAGGCTCACTGGCCTGTAGTTACCCAAGTCCTTCTTGCCTTTTTTGAAGACCGTAGTGACATTGGCTTTCCTGCAGTCCTCTGGCACCTCTCCCGTTCTCCAGGACCTTTCAAAGATGATGGAGAGCGGCTCGGCTATGACATCCACCAGCTCACTTAGCACTCTGGGGTGCATCCCATCAGGGCCCCTGGATTTGTGGGTGTTGAGTTTCCTTAGGTGTTCTCTGACCCAATCTTCCTCTACTCGGGGCAAGTCTTCCTCTCTCCAGTCCTCCTTTCTTTTCTCTAGGGCGTGGGCTGCCCTTGGTGAACACCGAAGCAAAGAAGGTATTTAGCGACTCTGCTTTTTCTGTGCTTTTCATAACCTGGGCACCCACCCCGTACTCCAGTGGACCCACATTTTCCCTGACCTTCCTTTTCTTAATATATTTGAGGAATTTTTTCTTGGTATATTTAACATCCCTTGCCAGATTACGTTCCGAATACGCCTTAGCTTTCCTGGTCACATCTCTGCAATCCCCGATGACATTCCTGTATTTCTCCCAAGGGGTCTGTCTTTTTTGTCCACATTCTGTATACCATCTTCTTCTGCTTGAGCATTGCAACAAACTCCTTGCTCATCCACGCGAGTCTCCTGCCCCCTCTGCCTGACTTCTTACACACCAGGATGCACTGTTGCTGGGCATGGAGGAAGTGTCGCTTGAAAACTAACCAGCTCTCCTGGGCCCCTCTTCCTTCTAGAGCCCTCGCCCATGGGATCCTTCCAAGGAGGTCTCTGAAGAGGCTACAGTTTGCCCTCCTGCAGTCCATGGTTGCAAGACTACTTACAGCCCTGCCTCCTCCTTGTGGAATCCTGAACTACACCAACTCATGATCACTGCAGACAAGGCTGCCCCCCACCTTCACATCTTCAACAAGTCTCTCTCTGTTTGTTAGTTATGAGATCTAGTAGCCCGTCTCTCCTTCTCAGCTCCTCCACAACCTGTGCTGAAAAGTTGTCATCAACACACTGCAGAAAACTCCAGGACCAGCCTCACAGGGTTACCTTTTCGGCAGATATCAGGGTAGTTAAACTCTCCCATGAGAGTTACATGGACATATTCCCTGATCTATGTGCCTGCTTACCCACTCACTACTTATTTTATTGGTCCTAGAACTGGCAAATAAAGTAGAAGCTGAGTCACCATTTCCACTGGGTCTTAAGCAGCTGAAAAAAAATAACGTTGCTTTTCGATGTTTTATTTTCAAAAGAATATGTGGATATTTGAATGAAAACAGTCTGGGCTCACCTTACTGCTTCTTGCAATGGGACCCCGTTACCAGAACAACCTTCCAGTTGGAACATTTCCTCTCAGCCATTTTCTGACTGTGAACTCCACTTGGTGCTTTTCTTTGGCCCCTGATGAGAACCTGTGACAACAATGTGGTTGCATGAGCAAGTGTGGGGTTAGTGAAAGGTTAGTGAACCCGTGCTCTGCTGAATACCCTAGGGTCTACGGTGCATGGTTTGTCAGTGTATACATAAAATAGATTGTAGAATAGCTTTGCTACTGCTTTCACAAGTAACAATATGAAGTTGTAACTGACTTAAAGATTCTCCACCAGGTTCCATTCTCCCTTGTATCTGTAATGGCATAATGGCATGATTCATCTTGACAAGAATAACATTTTGGTCCCTTTTTCTCCTGGAGAAAGTTGTGTCACTTCTCCCTTTGTTTCCCTTATTTCTTTTTTTCTGTCACTTTCTCCTTCATTTTTTTCCTTCTGAAACCTGTGCTTTCTGTACTTTCTTTTTCTGCTTTTTTCTTTTCATTTCAAAATATATGTGTAGATTCTTTATTCTTCTCTTCTTCCATGTTATAATGTCCTTTCTCTGGATAAAACGCACTAAGTACTCAGTATTTATTTTCTGTTTCCCTCTTCTCTCACAAATACACATTTCCTTAGGTACCTAAAACTTCTCCCCACATCTTCATGCCCACACAACTTACTTCTTAGTATTCAAGTCCACAATAAACAACATTTAGTAACCTACCATGATGTTGTGCAAGGCCAAATAGCCAGTGGAGGTAGGAGATATCAGCAAAAAAATATCTTTTCTCACCTCAAGTATATCATATCTCTTCTTTATTTCATCTATAAAACAGATCTAATGCTACTAAATTTCTTTAAGATTTATGGAGGGAAAACTCTTTGTAAAAGCTGGTTTATTATTACCATTTTGTATCCTCATTTTGCCCTTTATATCCTCTAGGTAAATTTTAGAGTATCTGAAATAATGCAATATTATAGGGAAAGATGAATTAGTTGTTATGAGGCTTGTCTTCCACAATATATGTCTGAAAACTTAAGGCGAAAACTGCTTCTCTGAGTCTTTGCTTTTAAGGCACGTAGTTAACATTCAGAGGTCAGCTATGAAATCTGCTAATTGGTCAGTCAATCTTTTATCATGAGATTTATTTTTGTAGATAGTTAGGAAACAATGAAACAGATGTAGGATATTTGGGAAAATAATGTCAACCAAATTCTTTCTCATATAGTGTTGGGTTGTTTCTCCTTCTAATCCAATGAGATACAGAGCTGTACCCAAGAGGAATGACCTAGATACAGACTCCAACTGACAAATATTTTTTAAGAGAAGGGAGATTCTGTTCCATGGCAGTGATCGGCACTGAACTGCACTGAAGAACTGAGAGTATAATTCATACAAAAAAATCACTAAATAAGAGTTTCAATGTAATGTGGGCTGTTTTTCTAAAAAACAAATTTGTGCAGAGAAACCACTAAAAACAGGTCAAATATCGCCTAATGGGCTCATTCTGTTTCTCTTTCATTTGATTTATCTCTGCTTTCCCAAACAGTACTCTTTGGATTTTTGATTCTTTGTTCCTAGGAACAAGGGGTAAAACAAAAAGGGGGTAAAATAAATAAATAAAAAAATCGAAGTGGAATTTAGGTGGCTACTTTCAAGACCATAATTCATAAAACTATTCACAAACCAAACCTCCTGTGCCTCCTGTGTTTTCAATCTGAAAAAAGGTGCATTCCTTCTACTGCATATGGACATAGTCGTGTCACCCAGGCTGAACATATCATCTCATTCATGACTCATGTGGGAATCTCAAATAGGACTCACAAAATATAAGTATCCCTGTGTTAAGACCTTTGGGCTGCCTAATCTGTGATATGACCCCACCAACAATTTAAGTTTATCCCAAAGCACTGACTACTTAAAACTCATATCCCCAGAGAAGTCATCTAACTTCTTACTAGTGTTAGGGCGTGAACACACAAGGAGTGAGGTGTGGATTCTGGTCCCTGCTGCTAGGTGTACACTGCACTAACAATTTCGATTCCCTCATTTTTGGTCTTCTGGCTTAACGAATCTTGCATTCTTGATGGCACACCTTCAAAGAAGCTTAGAAAAATGGCTTTTGCTTGTATTGTTCAATAGGAGCTATGAATTTGAAAGTCTTTAAAATGAAGATAAATCAGACCAGTACTTCATGTATTCCTGCTGAGTTGTCCAGACAGTAGGTCACTGCTCAAAAGGTAGAGACACACTGTCACTTCTGGAAGTCTCTTAGTTGTTTGTATTGAAATGGATAGCCTAGGTAGCTCAGCTACAGAAAATTATTTTCTGCTGTGTGTCCGAGTCACTCTGAAACACATCTTAGGACTGTAAACAAGTATCAGTCCTAAAGAAAGAAAGCCCCCCACCTTAGACTATCTTTGGCTTTGAGCTCAGTCCTCTCCCTGCCTTTGTTCATGACTGTGAAGCAACACAATCATTAACGTTGATTGTGTAAAGATAAATTAATTGAAAGGAAATAATATGAGAGTTGTATGTCAAGGCAATTATTCACATGAAGGAATCATGTAGAAAACATTGCTTAAAGAAACCATGGGATGAAATTAACAGATCCATGCATATCTTGAAAGAGCCTTTGAGATCACACCTGGCTAAAACATAAACCCTCTGAACACACTGCTTGGTACATTAATTGTCATTAGCAATTTTAAATACACTTACCTACCAGTGTAAAATGTCATTTGCCCTTTAAATGTCAATAACTGGAAAGGTTTATCTGTTTACCATTTGTGTTTTCCCGCACAACTTTGATTAATTCACCAAACCTCTGTTTATGCCAAAATGTTTTCTTCTTTGCAGAAGCCATGACTTCATTTCTTCCAAGTCTATCTGGTTTCTGTCAGATAATGTTTGAAAATATTTTTTCCACATCGTTTTAAAGAAATCAAGTGTAATCAGTACAAATGATTTGTGCTCTGGAAATGGTCAGCACAGTGATTTTTCAAATAAGAAGTGAGAGGTAGACTTAATCTTCTCTTTGCATGGTTAAAAAAATAACATGAAAAAAAATTCCACTGATTTTGCTTCATCCATACATCAAACACTGAGGTTCGTTTTATTAAATTTCAGCTGTATAAAAGATAGATGCATAGTCTATATTTCTTATACAGACAGTGGCAATAAAAGCAAGAAATGGCCTCCACAAGACAATTTATGCTGTATGCCTTAGACACTGGACTGCCCGTCTCTAAATGCCCATACTGTTCTGTTGAAAATAGATGAGATACTTTATTTTAGAATGGTAAAATTAAATGAAATAATGTTGTCACAGAGCTTTAGTCCTGTACTGAACTCACTCCGTGGACATCTTGGTGGTCCCAGATTTCAGGAATTAAATTCATTAGCACAAATGAATTAACATTTCTATGTGCCAGAACTAAGCAAAAAGCTATCAGTGGCTGGAGACAATATGTTTTAATCTTCCTGTATGTTTGTCAAACACTTTGTGTCATCTTGTGTGCATTACACATTTAATAAATGTTAAATATTACTTTATTCTCCATCTAACATATTCAGAATTCTTGCTGAAAAAAGCGGTGACTGCTTCCACATCCCATTGACTGCAAGGCTGCAAAGGAGGGCACAAGGCTAGCATACCTACCAAAATCAAATACTGAAGTTTTTCTGCATTTATTCATTTATTTATTGTGCTTAGTGTACTTGGCTGTCGCAGTACGACATGGGCTTGGAGGTGAGACAGCAATGGGCTTTTTGTGCTCGAATATATGCATGCATTCGTGGCCATGTTCACACAGTGACAGGTGGTTTGTTTATGATCTCAAAACTAGGCCATAGTTCAGCAGTTCACCTCCTCTCTGTTTAGCAACATTTATTTTAAGCCCATATTTAAGTCCCCTTGAACATGTGTATTGGGAGCTCTGTTAACAATTCTCAGAAATATATTGCTGGGCTAGATGGGCTTTTGAATTGACCAGTACAACTGTTCTTATATTCTCAAGTACTTTTCTAAGATAGGACAATGAACTGTTATTACACAGACCATGAAGACCTGCTGTTAATGCTCTATAACTTTTGTTTAGCAAATGGAAACAATGCAGTCCAATGACTGCTCTGCTCAGAAGAAACACTTTGCTGTTTCCTAATTTTCTGTTTTTCTAAAGAAGTTTGTAACAGCCTCTAAAATTTGTTGTCTAAGGCATCATGAAGTGATAAATCCTTTAAATCTGTCATTTGTTGCAAAATTTGTTGCCTGTGGACCTCCCTCATTTCCTTGTTTTTTGGTAAAATCTAAGAACAGTGTTCTTCTGTGATATGCTGCGTTTGTTTTATGTGTAGGTAGAGGCTGGATAACTGTAAAACGGCACCTAGCCAACTCCATTGGCAAGTTCTCAAGTGAACTGGATTTTTAAAAATGCAAATATTTCAATTCAAACTTTAATTTACACAAATAAAATGCTTAGTGCAAAAAAAAAAAAAGTTCAAAAAGTTCTAATTATTTTCCTAACTCTGCAGCCATGAACTAAGTTCGTTCACCAGTGGGTATGTGCATGTGTGCATTCCAGGTACCAACTGTTGAAATTTTTTGTTGGCTGATGCAAAAATGTAACTATTACGATGATTTGTGATCTAGCTCCACATCTTGAGTAGATAGCACTACACAATTTAAAACTAATTATTTGGGAGTGACATCTCATTTGCAGGGATTATGAGTCATTAAATAATCATTTGGAAAACACAGTGTACCCCTTGCTTCTCAAACTGGTATTCAGTGTGGTGCATACTCAGTTAATCAACCTTAAAGCAATACTTTCCACTCTCCTAAATTACTTCTCTCTTTCTAAGTTTGTAGAAAAGGCTCATTTAACTAGAACATGATTTTAAAGATAGAAAAGAGCCCAAGCAATAAAAATGGGATTCAGATCTGCACTTTGTCAAAGGGTTGAGAGTTTGGGTCTGGTGCCAAATGCTACTTTATGGCTGCTCTGCTGGTACAAATCGGTAGGAAAATCATGAGATAGAGCTCCCTGTTGACTCCTTCTGCAGAAGGAAAGCTGTGGACCATGGAAATGGCTGGTGAATGGGGAGCTTCAGCTGTTCTCATTTGCTTTAGTCACCTTCTGGTGCTCTGGACATGAGCGCACATACCAAAGCAGCTGGGGTATCTCTGAGTTGTCAGGTTCTGCTTGTTCCTGAAGGAGGAGAAAAATTAAATCCCACAATGAATCTGCTTGTGACAAATACTGCCTAAATTATTTAAAGCAGATATTTACAAACTGTTTTATTGCAGAAAATCATGCTAGTTAGGCAAGTGTCTGCAATAGCAGTATGAGTAATTACAAGGGCATATCTGGGTCTGTGTCGGCTCGTGCACTACTTGAAACAGCTTGAGCACTGTTAGTGAAACAAGTATTTTAGCTAATAACTTCTAACAGCCCTCACTTTGCAGGTGAAAATCTTGCAGGTTTGGCGCCTAACCCATGACTGGTTTGTCTTCTACAAATGTAACAAGATATTCAGGGTTGAGTCAGATTTGGGCATTTTATCTTGACTAAGCAGTGCTAAAAATACTCCATTCTCTCTTTGCTTATTGGCATTTTGCTATTTAAGTGGAACCACAGGGCAGAATTCTGATTTTTTTTTTAATATAGATTGTTTAATTTTCCTACACTACCTGATTTAGCAAGTCAAAGAGGAACACTGTGTTCAGCTAGTGTGACTTCCTGCACAGGAAGGACATGGAATTGCACTGGATGACATCATTCAAGAGCTAGACCATCTGTACCTTTTGAAAAACTACCCAAAACTGAGCTAAAAGTATTAATATCCACCTTTGTGTGTGTGTATGTGTGTGTATTTTGTCAGAATGACTTCAATTTCTGCTTGCAGCTCTATCATTGTGCCGAACTCTTGTCTTCTATATTGAATGTCATAATCAAATTGCTGTTCCTTAGTCTTCACTAAAGACTTTATTTAACTCTGTGCTTAGCTCCTTTTTTATGATAAGCTAAATCATGTCAGGTCTTTGAATCATTCATAATGGGATGTGTCTAATTCCCTGTCAAAATGTGGAATACCAGCAGTAGACAGCATCCTGGTGCCAATTATGGAGATAACAGTGCTACCCTGGTGTGTTATTCCTCTTGGCTGCAGCATTTTATTGCAGCTCATATTTAGCAGATTATCCACTATCATCTGCAAATTGTTTTCAGAATTCCTCTTTTCCAAGATGTAATTTGCATCCTATAAGGATGATGTTGGAGTTCCTGTCCTATTTCAAGATTATTCCATTTCAAAAAGCAGATGCTTTGCCTGAAACCTCTTCTATCAGCTTCTTGTTCTCTGCTGATGTAAGTGCACCCACCTCCTTTATCAGTAAAACCTTCATGCTTTCTTCTGAGTCATCAGTAAAAATGTGACATGGTATAAGGACAGGGATAAAATATAGGAAAGCCAAACAGGGACACTGCCACTTGGCAGATTCATTATTTGCAGTTTAAAAACAGTCTTTCAGCTGTTTCCGTGATGTAGAATGTGCCATTTATGGAACAGAAGTAGCCATTGAACAACAGAAAACTCCCACATTAAAGTTACATCAGTTCCTCTCTGCATTTGAAGTACATGGCGCACAAGGAGGTCCTTTGTGGAAGGGCCACTTTTTGTTATTTCTGGCTGGATGCGGCAATACGCTGGGTTGCAGGCGTGAAGCGTTGTGGTCCTTTTCTTGGGATGCTGTGCATGCCGTTTAAGTCGTGCATCCTGCTGCAGATAGAGGGGGTTTTGTTTGTTTGTTTTTTCCTGCAAGGTGCTTGATAAGATCTTGCGTAGTGTGTGTTTCAAAGTCTGTTGTAGAGTAACTCATCTTTCAGGCTTTGCAGCAACGTCCTTGCTTCCGTCTGGCTGGTGGAGTGATGCAGCCCTTGTATGACTTGTAAAGCCTCTAAAATAGCCCAATGGGGAAATTCTGTCTAAAGGTATGTCTATGTTATAGATACTGTGTTCACATTTAAGAGGTCTCAAATTCCAGTTGAGTCCTGCTTGGTTAACTAATGTGTACATTCCTCTAGGGTTAAAACCAGGCTGGTTTTTGTTGAATGGATGATAGGGGAGAAAAATTCCATTCACAGAAAAACCTACATCAATTCACTGTAAACTCCTTCCTTATTAGTGACATGATAAAGGATCAAAGGGTCACTGCTATATGTTTCCTTTTTCATTTTGTGTTATAATAAAGATAGATGATCTTACACTTGTACTGAAAAATGTCTGGCTTTTATATGAAATTGTTGAACACTTGGAGTAGGTTTGTTTTATTGTGAAAAGATCTGTCTTTGAAAACTGTCAGAAATCCCTCATTATCCAGGAAAAGGAAGAGCTTTGTAGCCTGCAGTGCCTTACATTTAAACTTTCTGTTTAAAGCTCCACACCGGTGACTGGCGACATTTATTTTGCTCTGTTTTAACACATGCTTCCTTTCAGCAATGCTATCTGCCCATCAGGAATCAAAGCAAATCCAGATGGCTCAAGAACAGATGGCTTATGGTATAAGAAGCAAGGGTCAGATTCAGCCATACAGCATAGCAAGTTCACAGGAGTGCTCCTCTTACATCCAGAGATTTGGAGTTGCTTAATAATATTTTTGCTTTGCTTTGCTCTTTTTGGTCTGTGAGAGATAGCATGCATAAGAGAGCAAAACTAGAAGTTGCTGTAGGAGGGAAAGTTCAACACGCTCTGCTTAAAGCAAAGAACGGGTTTCTCATGATAAAAAGGCACAATGAAGTGACTACAAAGTGAGAAAATTGAGAGCTATTTCAAATTTCTGCCTTGCTTCAAAATTTGAACCATGCTCCTGGAGCAGTGTTGGGGGCAGTCATGATGCTACCAAGAAGAGGGAGAGAGGGACATCTAGCAACATCACTGCAGCTTCCTTGAGATATGACCAGAAGTATGTCCCTTTCAGGCAAAGGAGACAAATTTATGCCTGATTAGGGACAAATTCTGACCTGTTTGGAATGATGTAACTGTGATAGAGCAGCAGCAGTCACTACAGGACAGTGAGGTATTGCAGTAATTATTCAGGGTAAATTTCTTTTTGTGGGACTAAAGGTTGCCTTACACCACAGCAGACAAACTCCTTCTCTTACCTTACCTCTTTGCAGCATGACAAGTCTTTAAGGTAGCGTTCATCAGTGCTTTTCAGTGTTTGCCACCACTAGGGAAAGCTGAAGACGTGTGAAGGAGCACAATAATCTAACAGTGTCAACAGACTGGAAAAGAGCAGACACTTAGGGAGGTATAACCCCATGTGTTTCAGATTTTTCAACATCTAGGGCATAATTAGAGGATAGGGCTGCACTAGTACAAGCAGTAAGACTACTGCCCTTAGGTGTATGCACAATAATGCCTTGTTTTTAAAGTATGTGTAATGACTGGAGGCCACCTGGTATTTTTACCAATAGATCTCAAATTGCCATGCAAAGGAAATCAAAATCAGAAATTATTCCTATAATACAGAAGGACACAGAAGCACAAGGAGGTGCATCAAACTATTTTTTTCCCAAGATCATGCAGTAGAACAGTATTTGGAATAAGATCCAATTCTCTTAAGTCTTACTTCAATGATTTGCTTATGGGCCACCGAAGGGAATGAGTGCAGTTTTTCCTTCTCAGCAGTCATTGTAGAAATGGAGAAATTCAGGAGAGAATTGAGTTAGTGAGAATACTGAGAGGTGTTTCTGTTGGAATAAACTTTGTACGTATATTTGGCTTCTTTCAAAGGTTTTCTGTTGCTCTCTTTGTTCTGTATTCTTCTTCTACAGCTTGGACTAAGAAGAGCATCTATGTAGAGATATATTCAAATGCACACATTTGAATTTCCTTTCATTCTGCCCCTTATAACATGGCATACATCTCACTCCAAATCACAATATGGGAAAAACACATAGCAATATGGCATCACTTCTATTTTGTATGTTTTCTTTCTGCCCAGATTACTTTTATTACCTGTAGACCTTAAAATAAAAAGAGAGAGTAAGGAAAAGAAAATGGAGATCGAGGAGAAAGAAAAAGGAAAAGTGGCACAATCTGAAACAAAACTGAGCTCCCGTAGAGAAACTGCATTTATCCTACTGCATAGTAATAATCTTATAATAATTTCATAATAATCTCATAATAATCTTACTGCATTTTATTTGTTATCTCCTGGACATTACTTAATATTTCTGTCTGGACCTGCTCTTGTCTTTCCCTTTCATTCATGGTAAAACACATAAGTATCGGTAGAACGCTGCCTCCAGAAGGATCCTCAGGCATCAGAGCAGGCAGGAGTTAGTGGAAGCTTTAAGGGGCTATCCCTAGAGCAAAGGCCAGGGTAGCTCATCCCAGTCCTGAACGCATAATAAGGATGATTTATTTGTGTCAGGATCTCAGCTGAGCTTTAAGGTCAAGCCTCTAATGTTAGTACTTAACATGCAGGATTGTCCTGCTACCAACAGCACACACCACAAACAGAAGTATCCTCTTACCTAACTAGAACTCCATGAAACTATCTTATCTGAAAGGTAATGCAAGCAATAATGTTGTGTCCAATGACCTAGTTGCAAAAAACTTTACTGTCGTTATACACAAAGTCAGTGTATCTGTGACAAAGTCCTGTTGTCCCTAGTGCATACTTCTTTTCCCACAATACATAATGAGAACAAATTTTCAGCTCCTGTTAGAGAGGCCTGGTGCTGACATAGCATGGATGTGCAGGAGTGGACCTGCAGAGACACGTGTGATGTGTTCTGCCTTGCTGTGGATAATATTCTCACTCTCCTGATTATTACAAGATTTCCAGATGTCATCTCAAGTGTGTATTAGACAACTCAGAGAGTTATAGATCCCTGTAACTTTTCCCTTGCTCTCTGTCCTGTGTAGCAGTCATTTTTAGCAGGCAGCATAAAATGCTTCTGAATAAGAATTGTATCATATTAAGATTTTATTTTACATAAATTACTGTAAAATTTGTAGGACAATGAAAAAGGAGGAGTACAGTGATGGCACCATTACAAAACTCTCTAAATGTGTATTGTGAACAGCTTCGACTGAACAAGCACTGTTTTTTTTTTTATATTTGTTATTTCTTCAAAAGCAAATGAAATATTAATGATAATTATAGGCACAGATAATATAGCCAGAAATATTCTTCCAGTGACATAATTTGGCCTCTTGGATGCCCAAGACATGGAGTTTTTGTTGTAAATTGAATTGAAACATACCTTGTGTGGTGGGTTTAGCCTGCGAGGGTGTATATGCTGCAAGGTTACCCCAACCTGCTGTAAACAAATTAGTTCAGCTGCCAAATGCTACAGAACTGTGTTAGCAGAGAACTCCGTCACGGCTAATGAGCTCTGCTCTGCAAGCAGGCAGCATTAGCTCAGGTAAAGCATCCTGGTCCTGTGGTATTCTTTTAGTCCTAATTTCATAACTCAGCTGTTCCACTGATTTGCAGCTGCTAAGGTTCTGTTGCATATGGTTTGTACATATTTAGACTTGGGAATTAAATAATTCAGAATGAAGTTTAACTCCATTCAGTGTATTTATGTATATGGAGTGTAATGAACAGACTATATTTCCTTTTAATGGTTCTTCATCACAGTGTGTATGGGACAGAATTCCTGCTAGAGATGGTCTAGTTTTAGATCCTTACAGAGTCTATAGATCTAGTTTCTAGCAGAAAAGGGCATTGCCTGTGGAAATTGCAAGTACTTTCCTTCAATATTCTTCTCTTTTGCACATACATATCAGAAATAATAAAATTTCCTGTAACAAAACATTCTTTTTTTCAGTAACAGGACTTTTTTTTTAAATTTATTTATTTTTATTAATTATTTTTATTTTCACTAGGTGCATTGAGCTGCTATGATAACAGTGGTCAGATGGGGGCCTCGCTAGTTATAACTGCCTAGTTGGGGCGAGACAGACTTCTCTCCCACATGGTTCAACCCTCACAGCTGCTAAATGTTTGGCCTTATGAAAAAGTCTAAAGTTGTTTGGGTGTTACATGCAGAGGCCTAACACTCCGTATCTTTTCTGCCTCAAAAAATCTACTTATGCCCAAAGACAAAAGCACTTTGGTATACTTTTGAAAATGAGGGCTGAAAATCACTAGTCTTAAGGAAAATGGTGCATAGAAAGTGCATGGGGGTGTAAGAGCTTGAGAGACAGAGCCACATGGCATGGCTGTTCGCAAGTCCTCCAAGCTTCTTTTTATAGTTCAAATCCCTCTTACTTTCCAGAAGCGCCTTTCCATAAAAAGTTTCACCTTTTCTGGGCATCTCCAATTTATCAAATCAAAAACATGAGCAAGAGTTCTGTTTTTTGAATGGAACTTGCATTAGCTCTTAGACACTGAATAACGACTTTCTGTACTGTAGCTTTTTTAACATTAGCACCGTAAACTCCAATGAAATAATAAAATACTTTTCTGGAGCTCAGGAAAGTTTTGTGTGTTATGTGTTGAGACATGAAAAGTAGATTAATAATATCCAGTAGAGAGATCATAATGATCATAATCATCTACATGAAACTTCATAGAGCACAAGCTATAAAACATTACTCATTCATCCTTCATCAAGTCAGATAAAATCAAAGCAAGCTAAAGCATATCTTTCAGAAAGACATCTTCTAATGGTTTGAAGATTTCAAGTGAGGAAGAATGTCATGCAATCCTTAGTAAACTCTTCCAATTCCTAATTATGGTGCCCTTTTCTTCATTAAGGAGTTTTGATTTGGAATTACTATTATTTGTATTGTTGTCCCCTGTAGTGGTACCTTATAGTTCAAAGAAAACTCCAGTTCTCACTCCTGCCTCAGCAGTCCTTCAAATGCCATGCATTTTCACTAGCATTCAGCTATCACAGTAAATCATGGTAACGGGCATAAATATCCAGAGATTGCTTCCAGGATACGTCCAGGGTGTATCTACAAGTGGCTCTGGTGTATGCTATCAATGGCCGGCTGTAGGCAGCACAAGTGACAGTATCATTGCAAATGCAATGGCTCAGACTTTATCTGGGCTTTACCATTGCTCAGAACAGGAAACCTGGCTTGCTGGGAAGTCTCTCAGCTGGATGTCCACCCATATCAAAGCTGATGCCTCTCGATCTCCCTGCTCGTTACACTTGCTGCTCAGGTGACACTAAAGGGACGCAGGACCAGTTCAGGACTTCTCAGCAGTGTGGCAGAAGTCAGTTGTGCCTGAGAGGGGACTCTATAGGTTAAGGGTCTGGGCAAAAATCAGTTTTGTCTTAGGCCTTGTCTTAATGAGCTTCTACACCTCCTTTTGCCCTACGTGTGCACCAGTTTTCCCTCTCCCCTCTGTCCCTGCCCAGTGGAGACTCTGCCTGCCAGTATGGCTGAGATAATGCAGCTGGGCTAGCTGGAAGGAGGGATGGGTGGAGAAGGAATGATCGGCCTCCTCATCCTCCTCTGCCTCTCACAGAATCATAGAATAGTTGAAGCTAGAAGGCACCTCAGGAGAGAATCTGGTTCGGGTCCTCCCTCCTCAAAACGGGTCAGGCCTAAAGCTGCTTCATGCCACAATCACACCTTATTTTATTGCTATGAGAGAGACATGCTGTGAAGCAGAAAGATCTTTGCCTTTTACAAGAGATTCTTATATCTTCATTGCATTTAAGAAAAATCAGATTTACAGTGTTGATTACAGTAACTATTGTGAATGTAAGGAATGTTTGGAAGGATTTTAATAATTAAGCTGATTTGGAGGGCTATCAACAAGACTGCCGGTACTTCAGCCCCATTGCAGAGCCACTTGAATAGAGGGTTCACAAATATGTGATGAAGTTCACAGATTAGGACGTGGCTGAAATTACTACAGATTGGAACGAAGTAGGCAATAATAATGCAAACACTCTGAAGCATTTTAAAAAGAGTAAATCATAGGAATTTGGGGTTACTTATCTAAAGTGATTTGTGTGATACTGCCTTTTCCTCAGCTTCTATATGAAATGATTAATCTTTGCTGAAATATTCAGATTTGCCATTCTGTACCCCCTCGTGAATATTGCCTTAAATTACACTGAAAAAGGTCCATACATCTAGGCATTATTAGACATGGAAATCCTTCTGAAATCCTTTGAAATCAACTGCAAACTATAGAGCTGGCTGAATGTTTGGTACCATGACAGTCATTAAGATTAGAGTGTTGAATGGAGGCTACATAGTTAAATCACTGTGCATTGAGTTAAACGAATAGAAATTAAATACGTATTGCATAGTTAACTAAGGGATTTTTACTTTGGGTGTACTCTGTAACAAATTATTTTGTGTTTTGAACAGTTTCCAATCTCTGTTGGATCAAAACAGGGTAAGCTTTCTGGCTTCACTGATAGGCTGTTTGGCATCAGTTTTCTTCACTTCCTTTTTTTTTATACTGAATGCAAAATCTGATCAAATCATGAGCTCTAGCAACAGTCTGAGCAGAGCTTGCGCTTCGATTTTGTAACATTACTGCTTGCTGGCCAAGCTCGTGCAAATGTCTCCCCTTGATTGCTGATGCCAGCTCCACACAAAAGCATTAAATGTCTAATAATGCAGCACAAATGTGGACAGCAATTTTGTCAGAGATGATCACACCATTTATTTATTTATTTATTTGCAGAGGGTTTTTTGTTAGCGCCGGAGGTGGGTTGATTCAACATATTATGCATCAGCAGTCACGCCGAGCAAAGTGATGAGTCAGTGAAGCTTTGAAAGATTCCTGCAGGGTGACCATATCTGCTCACAGTCATCACTGCTGTTAGTGGAATAAAATGAGCTAGAATATTAAAATGAGCTAGAATATGCACAGGTTTGCTCTCATGGCAGCCAGTGTAGGACCTTGCCACCTGTCTCAGCATCTAGGGCAGTATTAAAAAAAAATAAAAATTGGTTAACAGTGGTCTGCAGAAGCACCACAGAAATTCAAATGCTTCATCCCCACTCGTATTTCCATGTGTTCCAGAGGAAGAGGAAACTGAAAAAAGAGAAAATAGGAGTAAAAAATTGACATTCTGCTTTCCAGGTGTTTTATGAGAGCTATCTTGTTAAACGAAAATATCACGTTTTTTAACTGTGTGGTTTTTTTTTTTTTTTTCCTCCCAGAAGAAATCAATGGTCTTTTGAGCTTAAAGGCTTTAAAAAGCTTTATCTAGGGAACATCTGACTTCTAGAGCAAACTTTGGCAACCTGTCTTGACTACTTGTTTTTGAAATACTACAAAACCATTCTGAAAATCCATTCTCCCTAAGCAGGTTGTTGCACCTGTTGCAGCAGTATATTTCAGATGAAGCTATAGCTGATGCACAATGAAATTAGTTGCAGGATCACTTTCCTCATTTAAAGCCTACACAAGGCTGTTCTTGTGTTTGTCAAACAACTTTTATGATTGTGTTTGTCACACTCCATGGAGCACAAGATTTTTTTCTGCATTATTTTTCCCAAGAAACCCTAACCTCACTGTTTCCAGTTGGAGTGATTCTTCAAGTTCTGAGTTCAAGTATTTCAGCACTAACAAGATTCACAGTCTTTGCTGCAGTGCACATGAGTCATATATCTCAGCTATTTTTCTTTCTTGGGGAACCTAGCCAAACATGGAGCTTTTTTTCTTTCTCTCTCCTTTTTTTTTTTTTTAACTTTTTTGTTGCCTCTGTAAAATGATAAGTCACTATCTGTAAGGAAAATGTCTAATTATGAAACTTCGCCCTCAGGTGAAGTCACTCTCTTCTTGAAAAGCCTTGTGCTTTTACTTGTTTAAATAATAGGTTATCCAAAGGGCTGCACTTTTCTTAGAAATAGAATGAAAAGATTGGTTGTTAACACTGAATTCCAGAAGTTCCAGAGGCTGAAGTGACTCACAATAGTACAGAATGGGAGGCAGGTGAGGAACATAAGGGCACTCTGTTACAACAGAGCAATTCATGTTACCTGCATAGAACAGAAGAAAGACATTGGCTGCAAAGAGGCAATTTTCCAACTTTGCTTTGGAATATTGTGTCTGAAAGCCATTAAGTTATTGTTTATATTACAAATAGAACGGGGGTTTCCCTGCAGCTGTGATAAGCAAAATCATTAAACAGTGCGATTAGTCAGAAAAGCAGACAGATAGAGGTAGGAAGGACAGAAGGTGAATCAGAAGTGTTATGCAAAGACACATGACATTACCGTTATCTTCAATATAAATTACTGTCTCCAGAAACATGTTATAAGAACAAGGAAGGAATTCAAAGGGGAAATCTTGGCTTTGCAACTAACTAGTAAATTTTCCGTGTCTTGTTATATAAATTTTTTTTCTTCTATTTTTCTTGTCTTTTAATATATATTTTGTAGTTATTGTTTACTTGAAAAAAGATGCAGTAGCTTGGGGTAAGTTAAGAGTAAGTTAAGCATACTTAAGAATATAATAGCCCTAATATTCAAACTTGTTCAGCAGTATATAGAGTAAGATACAAAAAAAACCCAAAATCAAGCTGGACAATTTGACACTGTCTCATTAGGGAATGAAGTGAAAACTTGGATATGTACATATTTCTGAAGAGTCTAGTCTTTTTGAAAACAATGGGTATCTTATTCTGGAAAAAGTATACTGCCACTAAAAATACAATTTCTATGTTAAAGCATTTTTCTAATTAAGGAAAACTGCTACAGAGATCATTTCATTGGAATATATCATCTCGTGGTGAGGCTTCATTTCTATATAGCTTCTTCGTTCTACGCATCCCTGCACCCACATGGGCAAACTCAGTCTTGTCGTGTCAATGCATTGGGCAGCATTGTTCAATAGCTCTCAAGGCTGTCGCAGCTGTTTGGGGTGATGTTAACTGGTTACCAACTAGAGCAGCAGTCGAGATACAGTTACTCTAGCTGCAGAGCTTCTCAAGACAGATGTCACCTGGAGATGGAGTGAGAACCAGCAGGCCAAGGAGCGATGCAGTATGATGTTAAACACGGTTGCAAGGAATGTTAAAGTGCTGCTCAAGGAAGCAGTGCTCAGAGCAGCGTGGGTTAGAGGAGTGAGGCGTCCGTCTGAACAAATCAATAGGCCGGTTTCAGCACAAGCGTGGGTTGCAGTCAGGCAGCAAGAGAAGATCTCGGCTGAGGAAGCAACTGGACTGCTGCTGGGAGCCGGGAGCCTGCCCAAACTGAGGTCTCTCCTAGTCTCTCCTGCAGTAGCATAGGACCGTTGTCAAAGCAAAGTTCACCAGAATATTCTGGCCTGACAAAGCAACGTATTTTTCCCTAGCTTCATTCTTAGAAACGGTTAAACATGTTTGGCTGATATTTTACACCCACCAAACCAGCCTGAAATAGATGTACAGCTCAGGTAGCTTCAGCACCAATTATTGAAATTAAGTTATATTTTAAAAATTTTAAATAGGTTTGCATGTCTTGAATGTTAGGCGGTATTGTTATCCTCACTTATCATTAAATAGGATTGAATTATGTTGCATTTCCTGTGTGGCTGGCCTGCAGTTCCTATTTCATAATACCCCAAGCAACACATATAGTAAGGACTTAAACGATTGTTTAAAAAATAAGCTTCTTTCCCAAGAAGTACCCAAAAAACTAGTATTGTGGGATTTGATATTTATTGTCTGTCTAGCTTTAGTAGAAAATTGAACCACAAGTGACAAGGATGATTTCTTTTGCTTTGTTCATACTGGAAGATTAGAATAATAATAATAAAAAAAGTAAAAGAACTTACACAGGATAGCATGTTGTTTTTCTCCATATACATTATGCTAATTGTCTCTTATTTTGCCTTTTAATTCTGATTGCCGGCCTTTGGAATTCAAGCAGGGAATCAGACTGGAGCTTCACAAGTACAAGATCCTGCAGTTTAGAATGTCTCCTCGTTTTCCGTGTGCAAGTCTTGCTCCCAATGATGGGAAATGAATGCCACAGAAAATGCAACATCAAACTGCTATGAGTAATCAGATTAATCAGTGCTGGAGGCAGTCAGAGGCAACTCAGAGAAAAGGAAGCAACTAACTTTGAGACTCTTTTCGTGAAAGAGCACATGTTCCTTTTTATCTGCATGTCTGTGGATCGACCCATATATTTAAGTGTCATGCCAGCTGTAGGGAAGTATGACCCATTTTATGAGTTGTATCTAGCCAAGAGCAAGGAGGATGGAGGTGGAGAAATGAAAGGGAAAACAGCACTGAATCCATAGCTCAGAAGATTTCCCTTAAGATACAAGACTGCTTCCCAGCCAAATCTGCTTGCTGACTAGGTAACCAAAATTAACCTTCACTGAGTTCGGGGAAACACTTTATATACCATCCTGCTTAGCAGTGGCTTACTCCTTTGGTCTCTGTTGTTTTCAGAAAATGATTAATAAAATCACTTCTCCAACATGTATCATTCAATTCTACAGTTGTTTTCTCATCCTGGACTCTACCTGTCCAAAAATCGGTACCAAAACTACCAAGCATTCAAAGCCAGTTAAGAAACCATCGGCCTCAAAAGACTTCTGGGAGGTTTTTATTTTTATTACGGCTAGGACAGATAAATACATCCAATGACCAAATTTAAAGGTGGGAAATTGAAATTGAATTTGAATTCTTGCTGGTTTAGAAGTTGAGTTCCTGCTGTTTAAATGCTCAGAGAACTTTCTGAATTGTGTTATGGACATTTGTGTCACTTGTATTTATAAATTGCTGCATACTCTGTCTTTTTGTTCTAGTTCCTACTGAAATCACTATCAGAATAAATGAAGACTTCCCATGATACAGAAAGTATTTTTAGTAGACTGATGCTGAAGAGTTCTGTCACTTCAAGCTGACTTTGCAGAAGAAGTAGTATACACTAAAGTACAGGCTGAGGAGAGATTTCAATTGCTACAATTTCACATTGAATTTATAAGTGAGTAAGTGTGTGCTGTGATTTACTAGAAAGAAAAAAACAAAAGTGAAACAAAATAAACCAAACCAAAACAAAATGTCTGTCCACTGAAGTTACAATAGAAGCAGTAAACTCAGTTTGAAAAGAGAAAAATGTGATATTTGTTGTTCTGAGGTGTGAAACATTGCTTATGAAGCTGATGATGGATGCACGAATAAATACTGTTCTCTAGAAATCCACATTCTCTGCAAGTTTTTAGTGTGTTATGTATTCAGATGGCATAGTAGCTACTATTTAAGAAAATACTAAGGTTTTAAGCAGGAATTTTCTAAATTGACATTTGCCTGAGGGTACTGGAAAAGCAAATTGAGCCTTGATATATTGAGGGTATATTTCAATAAACGTTTATTTTACCCACTATCCAGAAAAAGAGCTCTTTCCAAGTCAATTAAACTATCATAGAGATAAATAGAAAGACATAAGCCCTTCTTTCATCTCAGTAAACCATCTCAGAGATGGGAGAATCTGCAGGCCAAGCATTTGATCACCTCTGAGAATAGGATTCAAAATATAATATAAATGCCCTCAGAGTTTCCATGTATCTTGGAGGCCTGGGTTTTGCTCTGCCATTATCATCTGATTCCAATTTCCATCCTCAGCCTCTGCAAAACTGAGAGCTAAGTGCACTAAGGATTACAAACTCTTCAGAGAATATTGTATTTCATTTTTTTTAATTTTTTTATCTGTGTATTCATATTGAGACGTATCATAGTTTTATTACTGTACACAGTAATTACTATATTACTGTGAAAAAAAAAGTGAATGTATGCATGAGTGTATGAAAGCACATGAAAAGTTATCAACAGTTCATCATTTTCTGAAAGACTGGAGATGCTGAGCCAGAATTCAGGTGTTGTACCTCATTTGAATGTTTCTGCTGAGGTCTGGTCTGTGTTCTGATTTCCCTGCTACAAATGTGTCATGGACACGTTTGAGTTCTCAGATTGGGCCTGAAATTAATTTCTATATTATTTAAATATAAATTAATTTTAAATAACTAGAGAACCATCAATTTTCATTCTTTAAGACTTGTAGAGGTTCATTCTATGCCATGTCTGTTGGATGACTGGGCTAATGCATGACTAACTCTGTGGTAGCTCGCTGATTTACTGACCCAGTTAGACAACTGTCGGTTGGAATCCTTAGTTACTGTTCAGATGTAGGATTTAGCCCTGCGTAACAGGTTACCGTGCACCACTGAAGCCACATTTTGTGTCCATATGCATGCTGTTGGCCAGTGGAAATTAAAAATGGTATAAATTTAGATTCACAATGGTTCAACACCATGTTTCTTTCTGCCAGCTCATTTTCTAATCTGAGTGTAAGCAAGCCATCTATCTGCTCTAAAGTCCAAGAGCTAGACCCCATAAGGGACTTAGCGAACTGCAGCGCAATGATGCCAATGTATTAGGTGTCTGCTTCTCAGATACTCAGAGCTCAGAGTTTATGTTCCCTCTGTAGTGCTTGAGGAAAGTCAAGAAACAGCTTTCTGAGGAACACAGCACGGAGCTGTCCCTGTTAGAAGCAGCTCGCACAAATATCATGGTGGTGAAGCTGGTACAATTGCACCTTCCCCTGATGTCTAGATACCTGAAACTTTAGTATCTGGAACTTAGAGCACAGGCAAGGTATGGATCCTGATCTCACAAGAGCACAGTTCATACCTTTGTTTTTAAGAAGACATGAGGAAAAGATGAACATATTATCATATTTTTCCTTCAATAACTCCCCAATGGCAATCTGGGATTAATGTAAAGTCATTAGTCTGACAGATTTCAAATGTTCATATCCCAGCCCTTCAATGGAGTTTTGTCTTGGTTGGGTTTTCTGCAACCTCATTTTGAGGACGTAAGCTGGTAGACAGGATGCTCAGTTTTCTTGGGTCATATGTTGATGAGTTTTAGCCTTTACAAGTTTCTACTTCTCTGCAATGTCTAGGAAAAGAACCTAGGAAAAGAACCTAGTGCAATTATTTGTGCTATAGCTGTCTACATTTAGATAAGATGAATTCTGCCTTGTGTAAACCTTTTATTATCATGGAAGGGTCTGGACCAGGTATCTTCCTAATCACCTGTAGTGCCAGTTACCTGAATGATCTTGGCAAATGTTTATTGTCTTAGGCCCCTTGAGGTCTTTTTCATTCATACAGAAGTCATAATAATGCACCCACATCTTACAAGACGGATTGTTTTGGCAGAAGACAGTGAATTAGAAAACCAAAAACCCCCAAATAAACAGTCAAAACAAGACTGAATCTATGAGAAGCGGGTAATATGCAATTTCTAGGTAGGTTCAACATAGATGTAGGACTCTGAGATCATACCTTTGTTTCTCTTTCTAAGTAAAACAAAAAAAAAGCCCTTCTCTGCCTTCACAAGCAGATCTCTTCTAATGGAGAAGTGAGATACAAGTAATAGCTATTTGTTATTTAAATAGTCAAATATCACAGAGAAAATGTTAATGAAGGATGAAAAAACTGTAATGATTATTCATTTTTTGAAACTATGCTATTAGCAGCTGAAAGAGCCTTGCATTTTGTTGTTGAAATATGAAGTGAACAAATCAAGAACAAAACGTTACACTGCATAAAGTATGAGTGATTTTCGGTTTATTGAACAAAACATCCCATTAAAGAACAACCAAGTGAAGACTACATCTGGTATGATTTGGTCATTTTTTGTTCAGTCTTCTTGGCAATAGATGCCTACTCTTCTGCTGAGTATGCGCAGAGATTTGTATATATTCACTATGAAGTTATTGGGAGTTCTGGAAACACCCATGCGTCGGTGGGCTTGCATAAATGCTGATCGCTCGTGATCCTGTGTGGATTTTTTAATGCATGAGAAATACAGACAAGCGTTTTATGCTTATTTACTCAGAGAAATGAGGCAGATGATTGTTTTTTCCTTATTTTAATCAACGTGCAAAAGAAAACAGACGTACTGTCACCTCAACACCTCTGATTTTGCAGAGAACAAAAAATGGAGAAAAGATTTCAAATAAATACATCAGTTGTTAGTGTGACTCATGCTTATGAATAATGGTGATAATCAGAATGGTGCGTTGTGTGTCTAACTTGATATCTCTATTTCTGAAGTAGGTTATTCTTATACTTTTTTTCTTTTTAGCTTTTATGTTTCTTACATGAAGTTACAATAGCTCTGTCATAAAGTCCCTTTGTGTATCTGCTGCAGAAGAGGTGTATAGAAGGTGGAAAAATACCATAAAATTCTGTTTTTAAATAAAATCTTGCTGCAAAACTCTCTGAAGGAGCTATTAACTTTCCACTGGTTCTTGTGGGCTTGGAATACTCTTTGTTTTATACAAAATTCTACAAAAAAATTGTATGAATGTATCCCATTTAAAAAAAAGAGTGGAGTGCTCAACATATCTTAACTGCAGTTACAGATTACATCACATCTACTGAAAATTAAGTTCTCTCTTTTTTTTTTTTTTAATTCTGAAAATAATCACCTTGCTGTGAAAGGTATTAGCTGGTGTAATTAATAATAAAAGGCAATCTCAGAGATGAATTTTGCTTCCTGTAGTATTCGCCAGTCTACTCTAGGCTATTCAGCTAAGCACAGTCACATAGAGAGACAAAAAGGAGGGACATGTAGATACGCAGAGACATAGAGACACACACACACACTGCATTCCTTTCTCGGACCATGTCAAGTTAATGGTCTCTCTCCATTCCTATCAAGGGGGAGTAAAAAGATATAACTGTAGATATAGCAAAGAGAGATTGGTTCACATGCTACTGCATATCCAATGCAGATGTATGTTTTGGGTTAAATAGTCCCTAGTAAAATAATTTTTCCCCTGCCAAGGGAACAAAAAAATTGATGAGGGCCATTGAATCATGCTGGATTGAAAGAAAATCCCTTCAGCAGGCATTTAGGCTTGTCAATGTAACAATTAAAAATGAGTAGATAATATAGTTTTACCTGTTATGTACTAGGAGAGGAAGGAAGACACCAAACCTGTTCAGGGCAATTTCTTTTTTCTTTGCAAATAACCTTGGATCCTGTAAAAATACTTGTACAAAGATTCTTGTACGATGTAATAAAAAGTGTCAATGGTTATTAATTGTCACAGTAGTAGTACCTTGTCCTACTAAGTGCTTTTATACTAAGGAGAAACAGGAAAAGGAAAGGAATATATATTAGTAAAAGAATTTGTTGCCGTAGCAAAATATCAATTCAGTCCTGGTAAGCCTTTAATCAGCTTTCTGCTTGATTCATTTAATGTGCCTTCAGTGCTGTACTTGAGATATACAGTTAAGCAATTGATGATGAATTCAGGATAGCACAAATGCCAGTCACAAGGAATCAGGTCTTTTTAGTGCTCATATTATCTTAGCTCCCATGAGTAGTTTTCTAGCTAGCAGAATATGTTAAATAACAGCTGTTAACTATTGCAGGAGATAGAAATAACTCCAACAAAATGCAGAAACTGATAAATACTGGTAATATAATAATATACTTATAATCCATTCAGCCTAATATAGAACTTCATCATAATCCTAGATTTATTTATGTGTGAAAGAAAACTAAATTCCCTGTTGGGTTTTTTTTTTCATGCCAAACTGATTATTTTACTCCCCGTTTTCCATTTTCTGTTTTCAGACTACATTAGTTATCCATCAAGCCTCCTCCTCTTCTTAATTAAGGACATGCTGGAAGGGCAGTAACACCCTCAAAGGCTGAGGTGGCACAGCTGTTTTACATAAGCTCTGCTAAGCTTGCCCCTGTTTTACACATGGATTAAGCAGGAGAGAGAAGTGAAATGACCCTGCCTGAGGTCAGCAGAAAGGGATGACAGAGTCAAAAGAAGCAGCAGTGAATTTCCCTGGATCTTGTCTCAGTGCTTTCCTCTCCAATCACCTGTTGCTCAGAGCTGTGGTCTGGCACGTAATAGTCTCCATCGTATTATGTAAGATAAAAAGCTACACAACAATAGAGTCTAGCACTCCAAAGTGGGCATGTGTCAGAATCAAGGTATTTCTATCAGTAGAATTAAATGTCTTCTGTGCAAATAAACATGCTACGTATCTAATTATACACACACAAATACATATTCATGTATTTATATGTATGCTACAGCACTATATTTAATTATACCTTAATGTTCATTCTTTGACAGCAGTCCCTAATTAGAGAATTACTATAAGACAATAGGATGGAGAAAGAATTCATCTCTTTCCTCTGTGGCCTCATCTTCACTTTGCATGGGTCACCACAATGCTAGAAGGTTATCCACTGCTACCATGATTAAAAGGCACTTAATTACACTTAAGAGTGTCTAAAGGAGCTGGAGGAATTAAGATTTCTTTTTTTTTTTTTTTCTTAAAAAGACATTTTAAATCTCTCCAGCGTTGTCGTAGTTACAGCTGGGAAGTTTGGGAAATGTACTAGTGAAAATGATTACTCAGACATGTGTGACTCTGATTCATCAGAGAACTTGAAAAAGAAAAGATTTCACAAAATCTCCCTTCCCCTTAGCCCCCCGTCCTTTCTTTATTACTTTATTTTTAAAACAAAGCTGGGGCAACAACAACAAAAAAAATTTCCTTCTGTGATAGCCATAGGCAGAATAAAGAATTTTTTTCTCATACCTAGCCATGACAGATTTATAGGTTAAAGATTCTACTTGAAACAATTTTTTCCCTCATTTTGTTTTCTAACTATTTTGAAGATATCAAGTTCTCATTTCTTTCAAGCATCTTTAGATCCTGTGGATTGTAAGATAAAGTGATAGGGCAGCCTCTCTGGCTTCTTTGTCTAGGATTTGGTAGTTATCAAGTGGTCTAAGGAAATTAAAATAATAATAATAATAATTGTAAACAATCTACCCTTGGGAGTTTCAGAAGACTTTTTTTCCTATCAATTAAGTCTGCTGGTGCTATGGAACATCAAAATTTACAGTACTGCCAGAGCCCTGATGTTACATTTCTTCTCTGCTAACATAATTCTGAATATTTTCCAGGTGGATAAAAAATCAGTTCCTCTTTAAAATCTTCTTAAACTCTAGAACCACTGGCACTTTTAAATGCCTCCTCCATAGGCCTTATCATAGTTGACATATGATAAGCACCCCTGAGTTCTCCAGTCTTGCAAACAGCTTTCTCCTGCTCTTCCTCCTCCTCCTCCTTCTTCTTCTTCTTCTCAGCCATTTCCTGACTCAGACAAGAACTGTGCTCTTTCCCACAGGTAGGCAGGATCCATACTGGAGTTCCCAGCTGGCAGTTCCTAAGTGTTAGCTATGGGTCTGATGGCAGCTCTCACTCAGAAGTGCTCTTCCCTCTGAGGCCAAGTGTAGGAATGATATAACTGGGCAGTCTCCCTGAAGCACTGTTTTCCAGGGCAAAATTACCATTGGTGAAATGTACCTTATTTAAAACAAGCTAAATCACGCCCATTTATAAGGTTCCCGTCTATCTGTTGCATGGAGACCTTGGAAGGAGCAATTACTTTTGAGTTCTGCAGAGCTTACCTCTACCAGCTTGTGCCCTTATAAAACCTGTTGATCTTCCCTGGGCATTCCTTGGTGACTTGCCACTATTTAATGGAGATTAAGATATTTTAATTGGTTATAATCCTTTTGACCTCTGCCCTCCCAGCCTGCTGCAGCTGAGAACCTGGAAATATGCCATTGTACTTCAAGCAGTATCTGTGGTGGTTTAGAGCCATAAGCAAGGCAGAGTTTGTATAGAGAGGTAAGTTTTCCTGTTAGACCAATTAATATGGGTTAGAAAAAATGGATAAATTTCAGGAACACAAAGGCTTGTGCAGGTCTGAAATGGAAGCTGCAACCTTCAAGCCTAAATGAAAGTAGAGAGCAATTACCCTGGGCTTAATTACATTATGTTAATTGGTTAGATTATCAAAAAGAAAAGGTACCTGGTATCTGTGAAATGGAATCAGTTCACTGCCACAGCCAGGGCTGAAAATTGTTAATTCCAGAAATGACCTCTAATTTCTAAGCTTGTTCAAGGAACATAGTAAACTTCCAGGGGTCTAAACCATCAATAACCATTTCACAATAATTCATAGTTCCAAAAGTACTGTAGAAGTTATGTACAAGAATGCTAGCAAACCCAGGAAATAGCTTGAATAATGGCTTTATCACTTAAACTAAAAATGTGAATTTCGTCATTTGTTCTTATCACAGTTTTAATAACAATCATGTCTCCATCAAACTCTCTTGAATTTCTCAGCAGTAGCATCCTCTTAGGCAGCCTGGACAATATCATGCCTCATTTTACTAACCATGGTATATAAGACACTCACAGATAAATACACTTCCCTCAAGAAGTGTACTCAAAAGCACCAGATTTTTGGCTCCCACTTCATCTACTTTGAAGAGATCACTCGTGGAGATCGCTCAAATAATTACTTGAGGTGCTTTATCCAACAGGTGCTCTTTTTTGGAGGTGGTAGATGGCCTTCTGGAATCCAAAGACTCTGAAATATAACCAACCACCACTATTAACCTGGGACATATATACAAAATCATTAACAATTTAGCGGAGGCTACATTGATAGAATTTTGTCAGATCCAGAACCCTTTCCTTTCTAATAACCTCATGTCACTAACTTCAGCCCCAGAAACAAATGCTCATGGACTAATATATACCAAATAGCTGCTGCCTGTATTTAAGCAGCAAGTTTAGATTGCCAACATATTTTTTCACAACAACAGTTGTCCTTGGAGCCTTTACAAGACATTGCTGCAACCCATCCACTGTGCCATATGCCCTCCTGGAAACAGTAGCTAAGGCTAAACAACTGTGATACACAAGAATGGATGCACGCAGGCAGTAATGGAAGCACAGAGTCAATAACAGACAAAAACATGCATTCTGCAATGGGGAAAAAGTCTTTCAAATCAGTGTGCTCATGCTGGTGCTGAGATTTTTGGCCCTACTCACACAGAGAACTTTTGAAATATCTCCAATATACAAGGCCAGGTACTAAAAGGCGGCTCTTATCCAAACACTAAGAGATTGTTCTGCAGGTTGTTCTCATTTAATTCCCCACTTCCCACCACCAAGCCAACCTCCCAAACCTCTAAGATTGATAAATTTACTTTCTTTTCTAGGGGATTTAACAAGCTTATAATCTCTCCTCTTGCTGGCATGCCATCTCTGCTGTACAAGTCAGCTGATAATTTTTGTTTCTGATAGTCTATCTGGTCAACACAATCAAGCTAGTTTTAGCTTTCAAGACTGCCATTTTTGTTTTAGCCTGAGGAGGGGCAGTATGTTCAGTCACTTCTCTGTTTTTTCCAGGTTTAACAAATTAGTATAATGAAACATATAATTGCTAGCAATAGCCTTTTTTTTTTTTTACTTATGTTCTGTCATGAAATGGTACTAGTACTCTACAGCTTAAAGACAAAATTATTGTGGGACTTGTGGACTGTTGCAGTCACTGAATGTGTTATGCTGGTTTAGTGCAGACAGGGACTTCAGTGCTTCGAAGCCATCTCTTCAGCTATGGTAGATCTGCAAAATGCTTGGGCTGCAGTGCCGTTCTGCCAGCTGACATTAATATCTGGCTTGCAGGCTAGGCATTGCTACACTCAGTGCACTCTGTGAAGCCAAATGCACTTTGTACTTTCTGAAGCAAACTGCTGTCAGAAACATGTTCATTGCAGAAGTAATGAGAAATTAATATCCAGCATTTTTAAACTTCCATCAGTAACAATCACAAAGTCAGTATGAAGTTGTCAAAATTGTTATGGTCTCAAAAACAGGAAATTCAAAGCATAAAGCAGCCAGATCGTAAAATAAGAGCATTCAATAACTGCCTTCTTTCCCAAGTGTTTTGATCTTCAGAGGTAATATTCTTTCATTCCTCCCACTGAATTTGACTTTTAGATGTGGAAGTCAGTGCAAGTTGCAGGTGCTCAGTACCTCTGAAGATCAGGCCACCTACCTAGATGACTAAATGTGAGGCAAGAGGGAAGGTGGGTGGGGGTTTATATTTTCTTTGAGCTCCTGATTTTGGCAGTGTGGCCCAGGTACATGGAGGATTTGAGCAACAGTCTGTTGAATGAATTGCTTCTAGTATAATTCAAGTATTAACTCATAGAGCTATGTTACCTCTCAAAACAAGATTTTATTTTCCTGTAGAGTCTGAAAAAAAGCTTAGTTAAATCAATTAACATACTGTTCTCCATGTGTACAAGTAAGCTGAAAATCCCTCACATCTCAGAGGTTTTCCTAATTATATAAAAGCAACATTCAGGAGCTGCAGAACCACCTGGGCTGTAGTAGGAGCTGGAGTGTGTCTTACAGCTCAACTTAGAGCAAGGTCATTGCTCTGTGATTTGGTTGTTTTTTATTTATTTATTTATTTATTTATTTATTTATTTATTTATTTATTTTCTGGGGAGTTGTTTTTGGTTGTTGGGGGAGACACTCTTTTCTGAAATGGGCAGCAGCAATATTACTTTCATGTTGTGGAGAAGGAAAATGCTTCTGTGTTTCAAAAGTGAAGACCAAGAGACAATGTCTGTGTGGTCTGAGCGCCAGGTCTCCCAGAGGTGATTTCTTGCTCTGGGTCCTTTCCTCCTCCTGTCTGGCAGTAAGAGATTTCTGCCAGCCTGTCTGTTCTGTGGTCCAGGACCAGGGCAGAGCTTTTTCCAGAGAAGGAGTTTCCAGTTTGGTGTTCAGATACTGCCAGCCTCTGAGCTCTGTAGCCTGGAGAACATAATGCAAAACTGATGTGTTTTGCTTTGGTTTTGTTTTGTGTTTGTTTTTTTTTTTTAAATTCTAATTAATAAGACTGTTAAGGTTTTCAATAGCATCAACAGCAGTAACTTAACTTCTGTTACCTGTTGTGGGTGGTTTATATAATGTCAGACTTTCACTTTCGTGCAAAGCACCCAACTGCCAAGATCATAAGCGTTACGTAAATTACCAAATTAAACAGCTAAATGAGAGTTTTTGCAAGGACTCTCAAAAGGAATTTATTTATTTCCTTGTGGCTAGAACTTCAGAGCTGTGATATAGTTCAAGAAAGAATGTAATGACAGGAGTAATACTATCAGGATTTTATTTCCTTTCAAATCAATTTCCACATAAATACTGTCTCATTGCGGGGGTGTGTAGATACCTTGACCAATTTCACAGCCCCTGGTTGCTAGACTTGGTACACACAAAAAGATAAAATATCTACTTTAGAAAGCTGCACCTCAGGAAACATTATTTCTCTGTTATATATAGAGAAGCCTAGTGTCTCACAGGAGACACTGAGCCAGGAGCTGATCTCTCTCAAGGGTCTTGGCTGACTCCCTGATCTCCCTGTTTGTGGTCATCGTCTTCTTCTTCCTTTAAAAGGATGGTTATAAAGTGAAGTCAAACTCGAACTCTTTTTTATTGCAGAGCTGCAACCAGTTTTAAGCTTTTCAAGAGTTTTGAATAGTGAAACAAAAGGTATTTGTTATGATACTCATCAATTTGCCTTGCTATTGCTTAAAAAGGGTATGGACTCAATGCAAGTCATGGCAATTCCAGCTCTGGGCTTTCTGAAATTTTGTGAATTGACTGAAGTCTTTTTAAACACTGCTGCAGCACTCTATCCAATTCTGTTGACCACACGAGGATCTACAACATGTTTTAGCTGATGGCCATTGCTCCTTAACAGATCTTTACTTGCTAAGACACTGTAGGATTTGGAGTGAGAAATGAACCTGTAAACAAATCCTACTGTTCCCAGATGGCATGGCTTATGACAGTCATCTCCATCTTGTCAAATCTCATTTATTTACTTTAATATAATGTTACAGTAAATACCTTATTTAAAAATTTGCGTTTTTGGAAATAAGAGGGTCATTTGCTGTTTGGAAAAATGTCATCACCTTGTATCAAAGAAGTGAAAGATCAGTTAGTAGCTGTAACAACAGTGGTAGGGTGAATTAATTCACTAAAATGAATAGATTTCTAGCATAAAAAGGCATGTATGATGAAGAAGAAAATTATCATTAAAAAGCAGTCAGATACAAAATGTAGTGAAATGACTTGATCACAGACTGCATGGATCTCAGCTATTAACCATGTTATTAACAGTGTAAATAACTTTCCCACAGAATTATAAATCAGTCTTGTGCCATTAGAGGAAATATGTGATATTTTGAATTAGTCTTTAAAATGACCCCACTAAGATATGCTCATATCAGGGAATAATAACAGAGCGCTGTATGAGATGCTATGCAGTGAAGGAAAATAAAGAGATAATGACCGTGGTTCGCTTCAATAAACCTATGGTTAAACCACACACAGATACATGCCCAGACTAAATGTGGCTTGACAATGAAATCAGCCCTGGTGCACTGTGTGAAGAACAGAGCTGTTAGACAGAACAGCAGGAAAAATAATAAAAAAAAAGACTCCTTTAAAAAAATGCTGCCAGATAAGAGGAGAGAAAAGTATGGATACGCCATGTCTGTCACATTAGGTCACAACTTACTAATATATCTTTAAACAGGGTGCTTGGAAACCTAACTGTAACTTATAAAAGAAATGGGCATGGAAGAAAAGCATTTCTTCATTTCTCACTTAACTTGATCTGTGTTACTTGATGAGGAAGGAAAAATAGTGGATCTCTGCAGTTTGCTTATGGTGTTGGTTATGGGATTTATGCTGCTGCATGTGCTAGTGGTGAAGACAAGTCTTTTAGCATGTCACTTTAATGTGTCATTGCAAAGGGATAGTTCTCAAACATTTTGGAAGCCTTCTCTTGGCTTATGTCCATCTGTTCACCCCTTTCTGCAGGCAGCTGCTCATCTTCTCCAAGACAGGGTGGTGGGAAGAGTCTGGAATTAGTAGCTGCAAGTATTTGTGCTCATTCTCATGTGCTCATGCTCTGCTGCTGGCAGTTAACAGTAGTTAGCATCTAGCTAGCTAGTTGAAACACTTGCAGCCAGAAATAGCAATCTGTTCGTGTTAGGAACAGAACTGCTACCGGCTTAGGAGGAAACTGAGTTGCTGCTGATGAATCTTGTCTAATACTCAATGAGTCATTTTACGTAGATGCTTGCCTAGAGTTGTTCTGGAACTGAGGGGTAGCCATGAGGGACACGGTCTTGGAAGAGATTTCCTGGGTGCCATTGCAGAGTGCCATGTTAATTTAACCTTTTGTGCATTTAAGAAACTCCATTTAAAAACAGAAATAACTCTTTTGCTATTACTGGAAGGTTGCTCCAGAAGTACTGGAAGGTTGTACTGAAAGGCTGCATGTCATTTATTTTCTACTCTCCCATATGTATTTACAAACAACAATTACATCCCTTCTCCAACTTCGTTTTTGCTGAGATAATATCAAGGTGTCCTGTCATATTTCTTTCCTTACCCTGAACATCTTTGCAGTCATTTGCAGTACATATTAGATCTCCATGAAACTTTCTTGAACTGGACTGCTCAGTATCTGATACAAACTTCTAGGGAAGAACTATATCCTTTAAGAGCAATCCCAATACCTTTCTGCATCTACTGGAAATGCCTTGCTTATTACACTCCAAGGCTAGATTTGACTCTCTTTTGGTTGCTTTACCTTGGTGAGTCATATTTACTCTGTGGCCACTTCATATATCCAAGACTCTATCTGTCATTTAAAAGCCCAAAGGTAAAAAAGAATGTCTTGTGTTATCCTATACTTGTTTCATATACTATGACTTCAAGCCATTTGAGCTACTTCTGTCCCTAAAGTCAAGGGTATTCTTTAGTAGCAATGCCTCACAGTGTAAGGAAAGTGTACACGCTGAAGCCGGTGTATTTGAGTTTGCTCTGTAATTGAGTGTATTGAGTTGGCTCTTTAAAATTAAAAAACTTATCTAGTATCATATTTTACAAGGAAGATTCACTATGATGGATGAGCAGATCTGCCTGTCTTGCATTAGTAGCTGCATGAAAGAGAAAAAAAAGGATTGCTGTTCCTCAGACTTCATTACTACAAATCCTGCTTGCTTATATTTCATAACAGGAAGAATGTTTGTCTGGTTAACACGGATTATTGGATTCTTTGGGACAGATACTGTATTGTGGCTCTTATGCAATTAATTGTTTAAACTTCCTTTGGTTTTGGAGTCTTAAAGTCAAATATATTTTCATAGAATGATCATCTCCTTGAAAGCTGGGTCACAGTTGGCATATCTCTTCTTTGACAGGATTGCTTACACCTTATTCTGTATTACGTGAAGGCAGCTCAATGCTGCATTTCATTTACAAGTGTTTATGACCCTTGGTTACAAAACTCATAAATTAATGCTAGGTCCTTTCATTTCTATCTGAGAAATCATAGTCAACAGCACTCAAGAGGAAAAGAGCTTGTGATTAGGAAACTAGTGTCAGAGTTGATGAGAGGATCAAAGAGGTATCAACACAATCTACCAAATATGTCCTTGAAACATTTGTGTCAACAGAAATGTTTTGTGCACAGTACAATTACATTCAAAAGCATCATTCTCTTTGAAGGAAGAATAGAATGATGAATTGGTTTAAGTGACATACCTCCTAGCAAAAAAAAAAAAAAAAAAAGGTACTTACAGCAAAAGAGAGATATTTGAAAGAAAGACATTAAAAATGGCTGATCTTAAGGCTGCTCTTAAGCTTAGGGAATTTTTGCAGTAATGGCTATGGATAGTTTGCATCAAGTGTTCCAGGACAACATTTCTTTCACTCTTGTTTACTTTACGAAGAAATACAACATGTTGCCTTTATCAGAAAAGTAACTTATCATTTGAAATCTATGCATTTGGGTAACTGCATGTGTAGCAGGAGGATGCGTAAGAAATTAGTGAATAGATAGGTAAAATGTGTACTGAGTTTCTTTGCTTTATTTTCTTATTCTAATAGAGGCTTTCAAGCCATGGTAATAGCTACCTCTGATAAGGTAGATTTTGGGAAAAGTTACAGATTATATGAGTGTGCCTTCATGTTTATAAATTAGATTCATGAGGAGAACTTGACACTAGGAAATGTGTATGTCCATAGCTGACAGATGAGAAAAGCATAATTGTCTACTAAGTGCAAAATGAGCTGTTGATACAGAAGATATATGCAGGATAAGGGATTTGAGAACGTAAGTGGGAAGAAATTGTGGATATTCAACTGAAACTGGCTATTTATTTAAACAGCTAAACCACTGTAATACAAAACTGTATCTGCTTTTCTTGTATGTATCTTGTGCTCTGCTTCTGATTACTAAGGACACTTCCACGAAAAAGTTCTACACTCCTTCAGACATTAACTTTTGTTCTCTACATTTTTATATGCAGCCATAGATGTTCTCTTTGAAGGTGACGTTTAAATGAGATAGATGATAGGATTGGAAAATATACATATGTGTGACAGTTTCCTGGGTTGCAGGTCTCATAAGCTGCTGAAGAATAAATTGTTCCCAGGTAGGAAGCCTGTAGACTTGTAGGAAGTGTTTTCCTTTTATTTGGGTGTCTTGCAGAAAAAAAAAAAAAAAAAAAGTGCTTTCATTTGTCATGCTGGGGCTCTTTTTACATTCAGTCTGATGTCCCTAACTTATTTCATTTTTATTTTTACCTTTGCCACAAATATGGCACAATTCTAGTTTCCTTTACAAAATGTAGTTAGTATTCTATCAACCCTGAGGCAGGTGGTAGGCCATATAAGGCCACAGAAAATGCTTCTGTTGAAGAGGATTTTTTTTTAAAAAAAGATCCTATTCCATACTAGACCCTCAAAATAGAGCCTGAATCATGAAACACCTTGTCCAAATGAGATAGATCAGCAGGAATACTGGTTTTCATGCAGACGTGGTAAAGTATTATTTCAGCAGTAATGCTTATTTTATGTATTTTGCAGGAGCAGAATATATTGTCTAGTATTTTTATTGAGGTTTCACACATTATTTTATAAAACACATTGAAGTATTACCCCTTGGGGTTAGCTTTAGTTCCTTACTGATGGCAATTCAATGAAATCACTGTGAGCAAAAATGAGAGCACATATAAGTAAAACGAAAGAACTTGTGTGACACTTGTCTATGACAGTATTTCCACCTACTGAATACTTCCTGGCGTGCCAGTCACTGACATGTAAAATGAAGGTCCACCTACTGCATCTGGATTCATTCCTGGAGCACACAGGATTTCCAGAAATGTGGCTGACAGACGAAGCATGAGCTATATTCTGTTAGTCATCTTGCACCCTAATGCGTATATTTGAATTTCTTTCTTTCTTTCCTCACTCAGATGGATAAAGAGCCATAGCTTTTTTAAGACATACCTGACTCAGAGAGAGTGCACATAGTGGCACAAAACTAAGCCTAATGTAAATACACTCAGATAAACACAAAAGCTGATGCACTCTGTAATTGTATTACCAGGGACCTATGTATAAGTGAAGATAACTTGGCTCTACCTTCAGCACAGGCACAGTCCCGTCCTAGCATTTGTCAGTGACTTCCACTCTGTGGTTTACACTTGTAGCAGGGCAGAAGTTCTCACACTGTCTCTAGCTATACAAGTAGGTAAAGAGCTGAAAACATGACGATAAGCAGTTGAAATCTGATATGAAGATGTTTTTCAAAGTTGAAGATTAGAACCTCTAAGACAGAAAAAGTCAAATTGGTTTTGGAGGAAGTAGTTTCTTTGGGATGGTGAGATGAGTATTGAGGAACTTGCAGAGGGAGAAACTGCAATAGCTAAAATGGGAAATGACTGAGAAAGGGCAGTGAGTGTTTGTTCTGAGAAGGAAGAAAACAGCTGGAATTTCACTGGAAAACAAGAAGAGAGGAAGATTAGGAAATGACTGACTATTAGGGCAGAATGAGGGAGCTGTTTAGTCAAGCAACAGGAGGAGTGGTGATGCTGTCCTCACTCAAGAAAGGCTGTCTACAAGAGAGTGCAGTGTGGAGAAACAGATTAGTTTTATGGCCATTAAGCTTAAGAGATGTCAGAGGGAGGCTGAAATACAGAGTCAGTCTGAGAAGAGAATATTTGGGCTGGAGGAGCTGATTTACGAGCAGTCAGCTTGGAGGTAAAGGAAATGATATTAAAGAAGTTGAAAATATCCTTGGAGGTTGTGTGCCTGTCTGCTGTGTTACAAACCAACCCGGAGAGGGCTGTAAGCCCTTACAGTAACTGAGCTCTTGCCTGATGCACTGTCGGATGGTCAAGACTGAAGCTTCATTCTAACTACATATGGGACTGTTTTGGGTCCTCCCTTTACTGAGGAACATTACAGCGTATCTCATCTTGTCAAAAGCAGTCAATTTCTGGAATAGATTGATTTCTTTGGAGAGAAATGAACAAAAAGTCTATGCATTTATCACCTATTTTACTACAAGTGTTTACACTCTTGAACAAGGACTAAAAGAACATCCTATTTCAGAACTCCTTGTAAGCACACTCCTAGTAGCACACTGTGAGCTCAGATCCAACATTAATATTGAAGAGGTGATGATTTTTAATTGATTCAATATCAAAGACTTACAAAAATAAAATATGAACTTAATTCCTTGTTGGCTTCACTTTTATCCATCTGCCAATCAAATACATGGGAAAAAGTGCATGAAGTGTGCTCATAAACTTTTATGATAATTCAGGTATATGCCTACATGTGTAGATTTTCAATTGACTGTTACTCAAATAAAAGACGAAAATCTCAAGTTGCTGCTTATTTATTCTTTACCTCAAACACCTTCGATAGGCGAGCTGTATATCACTGTATATGCATATTTGCACTAAACAACAATTAGATCATTTTGTTAGCTCTAATTTTAAAATATATATGCATATATTTTAAATCTGCTTAAAGTATACTTTTGTGCCCTTAGATAATGGACTAGTGTTAGGTGTTGAACTGTCCAGAAAATTTGATGCTGTCTATCAGGAAAATTTGACTATGAAATTTATTTTAATTTGACGTGGAGACAAAAAAATAGATGTTTAGAACAGTAATTCTGTAAAACAAAAAGGAGAAAATATTAAAACAAGTATCAGAACATTGCACTGAAACAATATTACAGTGTTTTGTTTAATAAAGCTGAAAAGATAAAAACTTACATTATAAAAAACAGGAATGAAGGGAAATAAAATACTCTAGTAGAAAACGCTGTTTAGAAACTGATGTTTTTGTGGATTTTTTTTTTTAATTTACCATGGTTCTAGAAAGCACTTTAATATTGATTAATTAGCCTTTTTGAATTAAAAAAAGTCTTCCGAAACACTAACTCATTTTGTTCATATCTGTTTATATTTCTAGTGCTTGAACTAGAGATGCAGTTCAATTACAGGGTATGGCAGCACTGTGCCCTGCAAAAATGAAAAGTCTAGGTCGTAAACATCATCCGAAGCGATAATAACAAATACCAAGCAACTCACCTGGCAACCTACTACACAAGAAAGTGCTCACACTCATAGGGTCAAGAATGAACCACTGTGCTTGGTCCATGGAGAGTGCTCTATTCTCTTTTCTGCCCACATTCAGAACTCAGAATATATGGAATATAGAATGTATAAAATATTGGGGAGAGGATGAGTCCTCTTTGCATAGATTGCAAAATGGGGTGCTGTAATTCAATCCCTCAAGATTTATAGGAATTTCTTTTCCTTATTTCATTATCAAAGAGATCCTTTTAATTTGACTTTTCTTCTTCATAGGAAAGAGGAACCAGAGCAGTGTCAACTCTACTTCTTTCCCAAAAAAATGTACTGCAAAGTTTCCTTTGTGTGCTTCCCAAGCCCATTCTCCCTCAGTAGGTTTGATTTTGAGTGAAAGATATAAAGAAATATTGCTACCTGGGCACTTAGGTACAAATCATTTGATTAGGGGCCAATACATTATGAACTGGAGAGATGCAGGAAAGCATGCTGCAGCCCTTCCCATAGGACAAGTTCCCTGCCCAGAGGACGAGTCACTGGAGTCTTCCTTCTCTGAGGAAATCAAGGCTAAGGACCTTCCACTGTCTCCAAATCTTAAGCATCAGCAGTATTTGTCAGTGTTGATACCAAGAGGTGACGTTTGATTAGGTCTGTAGCAGAGTTCTGGACCAAGCTCAGGGCTGTGTGCATGAGCCTGCGTGACCAAGCCTGGTGGAACGTGCCTGGCTTGTGATTTTGCCTGTCCTCGTCCCAGAAGACCATTGAAAAACATAGTAGCATTATCTCTGTGCAACTATCCCCGTGCATATACACTGCCTTAATGATTATGCTAACTGTCTTCTTAGTTGACCTTAGGTTAGTTTAAGGGCACAAATTCTTAAGGATATAAAGCAATTAATATGTGCTATCTGTTCCTCATGGAATAAGGGAAAAAAATCATCAGGAAAAACAGGCACTTCTGCTCCTGTCACCAGCAACTTGCGGGATGAGCAGCTGGAAGATTTCAAGTTCACAATCAGGATTCTTAACACCAGTGCATCAGCCCATGGGAATTAATATAACAGAAGGCTGCAGGAGAAGAGTGCATAAGCACTGAGAAACATAAGCACAAAGAAAAATCTAGTTATATTTTTGCATTTAAGTTTTATATTTTCTGTAGTCATTCAAACAGCTGATAAACCCCAAAGAGGCTCTCCTTCATTTCTTGAGTAACTGCACTGAGATTGATGGAGTTATATCAAGAATTAGTTTAGCCCATAGTTCTTAGAGCATTTGCCATCTGGTAAGTAACAAGAGTGGGGACCTGAAATGGTTTTAGAATAATGGCATTTATGGGTCAGAAAAGGACATGCAGTATATGGATGGACTTACATGTTTTAATTAGGAAAGAAAAATGTAATTGAAGACCACAGAGGATGTAATGTACCAAAAGAATGAATTATAATTGTCATGAAGCTTACCCAGACACAAACCAGGGACATTTATCATCTATTCTCCAGACTATTTTCAGAATAGAATGTGCTATAAATTACCAGCTGTTATCTGTAGGTGTCCCAGACCCTGGTTGGGAATGCTCTGCAGTTGACTGACTTCAGAATATTCTGATGTGTTGAAAATGAGAACCTTCTACAGATATGTACCAGATACACCAAAATATTTATTGCCTGAGGGTGGAATTTCATTGAAGAGAGTTGGTGTCCTGATAATATCAAGTACCTGGTGGCTTCAGTCAAGTACATTCAGGAACCTAGGCTCAGTTTTCTACTCTGCTCTATTTGAAATCTCACTTCTTTTCCTACTACATTTAATGAAAACTCTACTTTTCATCTTCATGAGGAAAGACTTTTCTGACACCTCATCATTTGCACAAAACACCAAAATTTGTATTTTTTCTGTGCAAGCTTGAAACGGTTGGCAATAACATTAATTTGCAAAAAAAAAAAAAAAAAAAAAAAAAAAAAAAAGAAAAAAATAGTTGCTTGTCACTTGCAACTAGAGAACAGTCCCATAAAATACTTACTATTTACTGGAATGATAATGATAGTGATAAAAAGGCCTTCTGTGATGCCTCTGTAGGAAATGATTGCTTAAGACATAATTTGTTACACTGTGCTTTGCAATGTCTTTCAAATGTCTGTAAATTTCCAATGATTGTGAAAGTGATGGACTTTCATTTAGCCGCTGTTGATGACCCAAAATCCCATGCTCAAGTCTTCTCTCTATTATCCTTTAATTTAGCAGTAGATACTCGCTAAGCAAGCGTAGCAAATAGAGCAGATTTTGAATCCTCAGCTGCACGTTTTCATCATTCCGGTGAGCTGTTGCAAACTGTACATATGTGAGGACAGAATCAGGCCTGTTATGTTTAGAAACTCACAGTGTAAGTTCATTCATAGGTCATTCAGTCCATTCACAGTCCACAAGCCATCTGGAGGATGGAGTTCACTGAGAGCTAGGCATCTTTACTAGGTTGTTCATTTGGACTATTCCAGCTCATTTCTTTCTCAGAGATGTATAAGATTTTGCTATAGAGACATACAGAAATAATAGAAAAGTAATAAAAAACAGGAGCTGGAAGAAGTCTGGGAAGTTCCTTTGCTTTGAGGCAACATTAACTGTACTTAACTTATTCCAGACAAATACTTGTATAACCTGATTTTCAAAGTCTCCCATTGTGTAGACTCTACTTCTTAAGTTCCCTGTTCCTTAAGTCTTTGGTGCAGTTTTATCTCACTGCTCCTTCATGCACTCCATGGGTGCTTGTGGGGAACTATTTAATCCCTTCTTATTAGCAGCCACCTTTTACCCAGCTGACTGGGCTAATATGTCTCTCCTCTTTATATCCTAAGATCCTGTTCTCACTCTTTCAATCGTGGTTGAGCTGTTCTCGATTTTTCTTGGGGCATAGAGCTTACTGAATGTATTACTCCTGCTGAAGACTCATTGGCGCTGACAAAAGTGGAAGGTTTATTTATGTGTCTCGTACTTGACACTCCTGGTTGCAATGCTGTACCACCATCCCGTGCATCACAGTGGCTTATTTCCGTCCTGCAGCTCCTCTGACCTTTCTATTGTCTCCCAGGGCTGTAAGCATATTTTTTTTTTGTTTTGATTTTATTTTGTGTGTATTTTATTGTTGTTGTTTTGGTGGGGTTTTTTTTGTTTTGTTTTTGTCCCATCTTCGTGCATATTAATTCTGTCCCACAGCAGACTCCACACAGGCCGTTGTCAAGCTCAACTTCAAATACTCTCTGGTTTCACACGAATTGCCAATAACTATTTTCACAGTATTGTTTTTCAATGAGCTTTTTTAGGTTATTGTAGTTCTGTTGTCTTCAAGTCGCCCAAGCTGGATTATGAAACTATCGTTTGAAGCAGAGTCAAAACACCAGTTGAACTCAAGACGTAAATTATGTATATTTTTTCCATTAACCACAAGGTACATACGGCACCATAAAAGAAAATTTGGTTTTGAGAACTGTTGCTCATAAACCCGTGTTTGGCTCCGACTTCCCTCTTTGTTATTTTCTACTTGTTTACAAACAATTTGCTTGATGATTTGTATCAGCGTTGTTCTGGGAATTGCCATTAGACTGGTTTGTCTCTGAACTTCTTCATCTTCTACTTTTTTAAACCTAAGTCCAATCTCTTTTTTTTTTTTTTTTCCCATCCAAATAGTACCTGATCTACCCTTCATGCAGTCCCAGAAGCAGAATAAAAGCTTCAGCCTTCCGCTTGGCTTTTAAATGTCAGGGTAATATACAAAATAAACTTGTCCAGTTTTGATTCCCCCAGCATATCTGCCTGGAACTTTATCCAAATGCGGCTAAATGGACTAATGCTCAGATAACCTTACCTTTCCCTCTGCTTTGATGAATACCCCTCTTATCTTGCCCTACAAATTATACCCAAGAGGAAGTAAGAGGTCAGGAAGAGTTCATTCAGTGTCGCATAATTTTAGCCTAAACAGTAAAGGTATCTGCTGCCACAAAGCAGCCTCTTTACAAAATCCCAAGTATTTTTTTTTTTTTCAATTGAAAAGGACTTGGCCCTATATTGTAGTTTTTCTAGGTAAATAATTTCCATGAAAGCAAAAGAGTAATTTAGGTTGAAGTAACATTTTTCCAAAGAGAGTGCAAAATGGCCGTGCTCTGTTGCTTGCTGTTGACAAATGAAAAAGACACCCACAGGCTAACTGTGTACGAGGTTAAGGTACAGTATTGAACTGCTGGCAAAAACTGTGCCTTTTCAAGTAATCTTTGCCACTTTAGCTGTGTTTGTTCAAAGTCGTTACTATCCTTTGATGTCTCATCTGGTCTACAGAACACTTACCACTAAGGCTACATTAATATTTGAGCAGACATAAAAACATAAAAAAATGCCAAGAGTTGGGACTGTGAAATGCAAAATTCAGTCAAAACCTGTGTTAGTCATCAGGAAAATCAGCAGCTTAGTTCAGATATGTATAAAAACCAATGTGTTTAGTGGTGTGCCACAAGAACTAATTTTATTATTCCACTATGTTCCTCTAGCCAGATTAATCCTTGTACTAAAGTCATTTCCATTTGTCTTTTTGACTTTTAGTTTAACATTCGCTTTGACAAGCTGTTTCGTTTGTTTGTTGTGAGAGGTGGGATACAGGACTCACATTTGTTTTAACAGAAAAAAAATGTAGACATTTCTACTGGTGGAAAATTTGTCTACAGAAACACAGTTGTCTACTTTGTAGACGACTACATCTTAGCTCACTGTATAGGTCTCTTCTTACAGTAAGTGGAAAGAAACGGGCCCTTCTGCTGCAGGATTCATCTGCTGTGTTTCTGACCCCTGCCTTCAGATGACAGGAATCAAACCCTGAATGTTCCTACCACTATTTATGGACCATAAAGGAGTTCAGTCACCTAGCTCTGCACTTTTGCAGTGTAGATATTTCCATTTAGAAGAATAAGTACTTCCCTAACACTTTGCAGCTGTCCTCTGACCGTTCATAAACAATGCTGAAATATTTGGGTACAGGAGAATGGAGCTCATTCCTGGGCAGGTGCCAAGCTGGAATCCCTATACCAAACTGTACTGTTGAACTTCCTCCCCTCCGCCCCCTTTTTCACTTGTGTTTTATCATTTTTTTCTCCTTCAATAGCTAGCCATTCATCAGTCAAGCTGAATTACATCGAGACGCTTCCTCTGCTCAGTTCATGTTAAGTGTGGCTGGCTGGCTCCTTGGGGCATCTCAGTTCAGCCAGAATGTATAAGGTGCCTTTTCTCCTGTGCCCCAAAAGTAACCTGTGTCACAGCAGAGGAAGGTGCATGCAGGGAGAGCCTTAACAACGTGGCTGTCTCCCTTCCTATATCTCCCTTCCCATATTATGCCTGGAGCTATCACTTAGACTAGTGATAGCTAGACTTGCTTAAACTCAACAGGAAAAACAGCTCACCATTGCTTTAAGATTTTGTTGTTTGCAGCTTAAAAGAAGCAGGGAATGCCTTTAGAGACTTAGACTCAAGGAAGAGGTCTGTGTCCTGCTTAGATAATGATTTCATTAATGATTTCAGGAAAGTTAATATAAGGCCAGACTTAATAACTGTAGTAAGTGAAGCTAGGATGACCTGCATCTTGCCAAAGATTCAATTCCAGTAACAGTCAAGCCACATTGTGTTTTTGCTTTGAAATTAGAATGGAAAATGGAGATTAAGCAAATCCCATTTCCCATTTCTAAGATTCAAATAACAAAAATATAGGATAACAACCTACTCATGAAGGTGCAGGACTAGAAGAGCTGGTCTTGCAAGGCTGAGACTCATTGGCAAAGCTGCCCATCAAGGGACCTGCTTACCTCCATATTCACCTTCCGATGCAGTCCCTTAGGATTTTTCCAAATTTAAGCTAGCATAGGGACTTTGGGACAAATCTGGAGATTTCTCTGCAGAATGTACTTCACTGTCTAGGCTATGTCAAAGCACCAAAGTCACCAATAGAGCAGTGTTTGCTTTCTTTTAAAGCATAGCTAAGAACAACCTTTTTTGCTACACCTGTAATAGAAAAATGACATTGACTGCATTCATGCTATGAGGTCAAGCCAAACTCTTAATGAAGGTTTGCAGGGCACTATTGTCTGTCATTTGGAATTCTTTCCTACACGTATCCACATTTAGAATGGGTAGGAGTTGTAATGTAAATTGTAAGCTCTTTTAGCAGGCTTCCTTTAGAGCTTATGAGTTTACCTTGCCTGATCAACTCATTTGTGTAGACCAGAGGCAGCAAGGAAGATAGGAACATTTCCTGTTAGCCACCAGGTGATCTTTGACTCCTGAGATAAAGTCACTGAGTTGAAGAATTAGACAAGTAGGTATGTTGTTCCCAGTAGGATTGTTAACCTGATACTCTCTCCTTGCTGCTACACTGAAATGAAACTTGTTTTCCTTTCTGGCCGAAAGGCTGGAGTTATTTTGTTTTCTGTTGGAATTCAGGAATTCTGTTGGAATTCTTTTTATACCTGTTATCTCCTTTTGCAGGTTCCAGGCCTGACACCCTGCAGTTGAAAAGGAGAAGCAAGCTGGGTCTGGTTTAGATTTTGGTCAAAAATAAAGTCAAATCCAAATAGTAAAGCACAGGATTAAGTTCTGGAGGTGGTCACTGGAAAAACAAGCTCTATCCAGCTTTTGCATTGGATCTGAACAGAAAATCTGTTCCTTCTGCTTGCCTACTGCAAGATCAAGGCTGCAACATGTATTTACAAATCAGTTACCTGCTCTCCGTAAGTTCTTTCCCCATTTTGATCTATTTTTGATACAAAAAAAATGGTGAATTTATCTTTCTTATCTTTCTGTAGACACTCTCAGATGCAAAATACCTGAGCAGCATTTTCAGCATCAGATAACCACAGAACCAGGAGACCAGAAGAGGCGGTTGTAACAATTTAGAAATGTGCCAGTAAAACAAGGAAGATGACTGGTTTTAGTTCCTGTCTTTTTTCTGTGCATAACAGGTTCAGCCTCAGGAATAGTCCCTGATCCATGTTTATAAACCAATAAAAAAATTGAAAAATACACACATGAAGTCTCTACTCTGTTTAGAGAAAAAGGTAACGACAGCCTCATTTACTAATGACAAAAAAGAGCCCCAATGTTTGCTTTTTATATGTTTATGCAAATTGGTAATGCTCAAATACGAGACAAAGGTAGGCCGTTTACAGCAAAATTCCATTGATTTAAAGTGTATATGTCTAGGGATGTAGCTACATGTTTCAGTCTAATTTCTGCCTCTAATTTATATGAACAATTCACAACTATGTTGGTATACATATGAATCCCATACAACCTGATTTCCAGAGATTGACTTTTCACTCTCATCTTCATTTTTATAATTTTTTCTAATTTGTTATCTAATGCTTCCCTCACAATGTCATAGATTTACTTTAAAAACTGATTATCCTTATAGGTTTTATAAATATAGGATTTTTGAAAATGTATACCTATAGTATAATTAAACCAGACAGGCTGTTACTATAGGTCCCAGAAAAGATGGGAATGATTTCCTTACAAAGAAAAAAAAGAAAAAAAACAATGACTTGCAGTTCAGAGTTTTTTTAGGAACTTCAGGATGAATGTAAATGTTGAGTATTTTCTTACCTCATATGTAAAATGACTCAAAGGTTATGATTCTATTTCTCTTCCAAGTATAGGCAATTAATGACAATATGCTTAGTAACCCAGTATTGTGATTAATGAATTGCACCTTTTTTCTTGTCTCATCCCATCTTAGGTCAGGAATGAAACACTTGGACTATCCTAGCCACGTGCATCACTGTGCGTGTATCAGTGGGCCTGATAAGCTTCAGTATCAATGAAAAAATCCAGGAAAGTACCAATGCCCACTGCTGGGTTTGGTACATTCCCCTGGCCTGACACATCCACCAGGAGAGACCCCCTGGGCAGCTCTCGGGGTCTGAAAGTCCTGCCCCTCCTGATCGGTGTGTGGGAAGGTATTTGCAGCTTCGACCAGATTCTAGTACTCCCGTGATGGCTTTGGCTGCTCTGTTTTTCTTGTTTTGTTAATGCCCTGGATGCCTGTTTCAACCTGGGACACCAAATGTGTCAGTGTAGTGCGAACTGGAAAAATTTGCAAGCAAGAAGAGGTCCCTCACCAGCCTGAATGAGTTGGGCTGGGAACCGCCCAGAGTCTGGAGGACCATCCTGCAGCAGGGTTGCTGCCCGGGCTGCCCTGATGCCCTGTTGGTCTGTGTTTTTTTCCTCCCTGGGGACACACCAATAGTCTAGAAAAAGGAATGGAGTTCTGCTTTTTTGTGATTTTTTTTTTTTTGAGTCATCCTCTTGGTGGAATGCTATGGGGAATCTTCAAATTTTGTGCTGCTCTCAGCCATAAAGAGGCAGGTAGTGAAATGCTGCGATTAAGCCTGTGGTGATATTTTTCCAGGACCAAGAACAAAACACTTTTTTTCCAGTTTACTCTCAAACTTCTGAAAAGCTGCAAATATTGGCTGATATTAGCTGATGTTGCTTGAATACATATGAGGTATATTTCTATGGAGTTTGTTCTTGAAGGAATACAAACACCCTCCAGCTATTGTGTAAGAAGTTGGGGTGAGATTTTTCAAACTGTTTGTCCATCGTTTCCAAAGGATTTATCTCTGTTGGTGTCAGGGCCAATTCTTCCACCATGGCTGCAGATATAAATCTACAGTGTCATCAGAGCTAGACTGGTGTATAAAAGTAGCAAAACTGGGACGAAATAAAGCCTGCTTGGAGGAACTGAAATTAAGTCTCTTTCTCTCCCCTTATTCTATATTTGTAATCTCAATTTTCAAACTCGGTGCAACAGAGCACATTACAGAAGGGTCATGAAAAGATATTTTATGATCTTCAAAAGATAAGTAATGAAATAGAGAAAATTACACCTAGAAAAGGGACTTTCAAGCTAGAACAAGCTGTTCTCAGTTCCCTTTTCAGTAGTTTTTTCATTTCATGACTTGGACATCAATTTATAGAATTCACAGTATCATTTTAGTATGGATGACAAGACCATTTCTTTAAAGAAAATTAGACATATAGGGGAGTCTAAAACAAAAAGTACTTTCACAGTGCCTTGTGTTTGATGAGATTTTTATCTGCATGCAGGCCGTTGCTATGCTGCTTTTTCTGCTGTGGACCAGAGCGAGTGCCGGTGCTGCACAGAAGCACCGCGTGAAGCGTGAGAGAGGATAGGGCTGTGCGCTCCCGGTGACTCAGCTCATCTTCCCGCCCTCAATGTCCTCACGCCACATTCCCACTGCTTGATTTTTCGTTATTCACAGCAAGAGCCACCCAGGATTACACAAAATAATAATAATAATAAAAAAGTATTTTTTCATTTGAAAAAAAAATCAGATAAACTTAAAGTGATTAGGAATAACAGCAGTCTACTAATAATGAAATGTTATTTTAGAGATGAAATCCAGGTGCCTCTGAGATGATAAGATGTTACAAACTCTACATCTTCATTTCTCAAACCAGAAAATTAGGAAAATTTCATAATGCATGCCGTAATAAATACTAGTATATCCCTTCCAAAATGTTAAGTAATACTCCAAAAATTGTAAAGGTGATTAAAAAAAGATCTGCAACAAAAATAAGCTGTGCCTAGACAGTTTTGTCTCTAGATGTTTTGTCACAGCCAGTCCTTCTCTCCCTTATGCACAGTTTGTCTCCTTAGATAATGATTTTCGAGCAAGTGTCTTCTTGTGATTCCTATCTGATCAGACATTACAGAGCACCAAGGTGAATCCACTACTAAGAAGTGACATGGACCAATGCATCCATTCAGAGCCTTGGCGAAAATGCTTGCTATTGAGGCTCTAGTGCTTTACATGGGGTTCATGTCCCAGAGCTCACCAAACAGTGCCAGTTAGGGATGTGTTGAGTGTCAGTTGATGTTTCTGATTAGGGAGGTATCCCTGGCTAATACGAGTGCGGACATCATGGGGTAAATAATATTTAACATGGGTTGAATAGCATTAAAAACGCACCACAAGCTTTATCTACTTGTTAAATACAAATGAGAATGTGTACAAAGTACACCCAGTTACACCTGGCTAAGAGGTACGAAAATTATAGCATTCAGTAACAAATGGTCACTTGAGAGTTTTGCAGTATCCCCCACAGTCTTGAGGAAAGAAGCTGAAATATACTTAGTCTGAATGATAAGATGTTCATGGGATGACTTCCATTTCTGGGAACGGGATTATCTCTCCTTCTTGTTCCTTCTAAGGACTGGTAGTCTGTCATTGCTCCCTTCACTTCTCAGGCTTCCTGTGATATTCTGCTTGATTTCTCTGTTTCTTTGAGTCTTTCTACACCTCCATTTTTATTACTGCTTCTCTAGGCTCTCTAGGTGATAGTTTTTACCTTCCCTCCCTCCAGATTTCTATTTTCCGTTCCGCTTTCCTTTCCATTTGCTTTCTGAGTCCTATTATCCACATTCATTTTGCTTGTGTGGAAAGATAAAACACTTGGTGTATCTGAGAGGTTAGGGCATATGGCTTAGAAATTTAACTCTCTGTCCTAGATCTGGCCTGCCTTCCTGGCACCTCTCTTGGACAGCTCATTGTCAATTAAAAATCAACATTTTAAAAGCAAATTTCCTAGGTCCTTACTCCTTTCTATTTCTTTGGGCAATCCCATTATCCTCCTTGTCACGTAGCCTCATAACCTGAATGTTACCTGAATTCTCTCTGTTTTCTCCTCAAAACTATGCAAGGTTGCTACACAACTTGTCAAAGTTAGCGTCTTTCTCATTCAGCCATGCAGCTAAAATTACTGTCCAGGGTCTAAGCTGTCATCTCACATCTCTAGCAAAACCTGCCTTTTCTACCTCTTATCTGCCCAGAATACTGCTGCACATTGATTTTCCTAACCTGCTTCTTTAACTGCTTTCTAAATCCTTCTTAGCTCTATATCACACAAGCCTCAGCTCTTTCCCTAAGGTCTCTCCTGACTTCTTACTTCCTATCCTTAAAAAAAGTCAACACTGTTCTCATTAGCCCAGATGCCAGAGTCTGCCACTGACCTTTTAAGTTTCCAAACAAATATCTTCCTCCTTTCCTTATTCTGGTGCTTGGAAAAACTGCCCTGTAAAGATACTCTGTTATTCTTCAAATCCTTGATCAACCTTCTCCTTGGCTGCAATACCTATAAAGATTGACAATGGATGTACTGCCTCTGTGTTTGCACCACTCTCTGTGTTGATTAATATCGTCTCCAGAGGTCTTTCTCCACCTGACCCTAACCGCATGGATTTGCTCTTGTGTCTTAAATTGTAGGTCCAAAGGGTTAGAAATTATGGCTTGTTCTGTGTTTGTCCAGCACCAAAATGTATGCTCAGAAAGTAATTGACCCTGATGTCAGTATCTTATCAAAGCAATTCTAAAAAGGGCACTTCTAGGCCACCCTGTGTCTCCAAGATTTTTGCTGAAACTAATGACCAAACTAGACAACTACTAAAGCAAGAACTGAAAATAGAGATATGGTTCAAAGGAGCTTGTTCAAAGAAAGAGAGCTAATAACAGGCATGTCATTCAATTAATTTTCCTACACTTAAACAAAATATATATATCTGGGTCAGTACCAGAAAATAGTTCTCCAAACTTCAGTCTTAGAAGCTTCCTACAATACCACCCACCCCAATGAAGAGAAGCCACAATACAGTGATGCTGAGCTACCAACCTTACTTTTCCAATAATATCAAACTTGAATCTCTCCTTCTGCAAATTAAACAAACAGCAACTTTTCCTGTCTTTTTCATTTGACAGAACAATGTGCTTGCTCGAGGCTTCTGTAAAGCAAGTTTCAAAACCCGTCCTTGTTCTACACTAAACATAAAAGTTTTTTACAGCTTTGCTTTACAGGTCCCATTCTGCAATCCTCTGTGTTTCTTGTTGTGTTCTGCTGGACTGTTTTACTCTTCTGCTAAGTTTGCTCTTGAAAACAGGACTCAGTGGTCCATCAGTGACCAAGTAAAAGAGAGCAACTACTTCCTCTGATAACTTATTAATACATCTGGGAATGTCGTCAGCCATTTTTAAGACAGGATCATATTGCTGATTTATATTCAGCTCACGGTATATAATGCCCTCGGGTCCTCTTCTGGCAGAGTCGCTGCTTCACCGGTTATTCCTCATTTTGTATTTGTGCATTTGATTTCTCCCTGCTAAGTGTATCACTTTGCACATGTCTTTATTGAATTTCTTCTTATTGATTTCAGTTCCTTCAATTTATCAAGATCATTCTGAATTCTTATCCTGTCCTTTTGTGGTGTTTACAGCCACTGCCAGCATGGTAGCACGCTCAGATTTTATAAGCATTCAGTCTATTCTATCATTCAAGCTGTCAATGAAAATATTTTGTAAAATCATGTTTATGAGAGCCCCCACATGGAATGACCTCCCATTTTGTAGTGGAACATTTGCACTTACTCTTTCAGTATAGTTTTTCAACCAGTCCAGCATTCACTTTAAAGTGATATATTCTAGACCATATATTCCAAGATTCTTATGAAAATATTGCATGAGACAGAATGAAAAAGCTTTAACAACATTGGTACCACATGTGCCACTTTGTTACCCTGTCAAAGGATAAAATTAGACCAGTCTGAAATAGTTTGCTCTCCTCAAAAATATCTATTTTTTTTCTGTCATCTTATTCTCCTATAAAAGGACTTTCGAGGTATGTACTGGTATTTGGTCTGGAGTGCATCAATGCATCAGGGGTGGTGTTGATGTAAGCTCCCATCCCAGCTAGCCTGCACTGTCCCACTCACACCAATGAGGCTGCAGCCCTGTATTGCTCAGCTTTACTGACCCCCAGGCTGCACCTATCCAAGCCTTGGCAGAACATCAGAGACGTCATGGGACTAGAAATGCCTGTTTTGGAGAAGCAATAAGAGAAAAAAGCAACTAGGAAGCTGAAAGTGATGACTTGTTACTACTGTGTTCAATAATGTCCTGTGCAAAAATACCAAAGCCCTAAATCAAAAACAAGAAAAGGGGGACGTTAGTGTGGCACTGCACTTTGGTTAGTTTTCTGCACGTTGTGACACAGGTGGGACTGTCATGTCACACACTTGACTTGCTCTAGACAGAGAGCTAGTTTCTTGAGCACTATCCATGAGTCAGTTTACTTCTTCCACTGGTACTAGGCTAGCTACTTTAGCTAGGAGCATGGAGGGTGAGATGCAATCAAGGCTTTCTTTACTGAGCACCTTTTCTAGCTTCTCTTCAGTATACCTGATATGGGTGAAATATTTCATACACCTGCCTGACCATTAACAGCCTTATATCTAAGCAAGAGAATCCAGCTTGTAACAGCATAGACCAAAATGTGAAGGAAATTGTTTCCAAGCATTACTTTGGCTAGGATATTTTTGATATTGCATATATCTACAGTTGAAATCCCTCTAGCTCTCAGTAGGTAAGAACTTAATAGGGCTTGTACTGAAAAGGCACTGGAATAGCTTTTGAGCAAGGGACAAAAAACTCTGCCTACCTCTTTTTGCATGAGTTGCAGAATTTGAGAACAAACATCCCAATTTAAGTGGGATGAATTAGGAAAAGGAGGGGTCAGGAAATACTCAGAGCCTGCACTCTGTTACAGGCTGTTGGTGAGAATGGAGAAGTAATTAAGCTATCAGGCTGATAGGCTGACAAGGGTATTAAAAATTTAAAGAAGCTACAATGAAATTAATGCATTTTTGAGAATCCACACAAAATCCAGGTTTGTGGAAGGGGTAACAGAAAATGTGCAGCTTATTGGCATTATGTAAATAGAAATAATCGAGAAATGAAATCAAGACAAGTTTAATAGTTTAAATAAGCATTTAAACATTAAAAATAATCTCTTCTGAAAACATGCAAGGTCACATCGTATCACAGGTATTTAAAGGGGATAAAGAGTGAGCCAAAGACAATCACACAGAACCAAACCCAAAACTCCTTCATGGCATTTCTCACAGCCATGGCAGGGAGAAGGCCATCAAGCAATCCCAGCAGTTGAGTCTGGAGAACCCCAGGGGTTGTCTGGTGCATCCTCTTGCCCCAAGGCAGGATGAAGACTATCGCCTGCAGGGATTTGTCTAAACTGTTCTCAAAATCTGCCATGGTGGTCTCAAATACCCCCTCTTTGGGAACCTCAGGAAACTGCTCCAACAGCCGTTGAGAGGCTGGATAGCTGGCAGTCCCTGCAGTAGCTTTCTGTACTGTGTTTTGCATAGACACTGTCAGAAGAAGTGCTGAACACGGGATGATTATGAAACATATCGTCGTGGGGACACAAAACTCTGGAGATCAGTGTAAAAACTGTAAAGCTCCTATTTCGGACCTCGAAAGTCCCAAATGCTGATGCTAATTTGATGACATGGGAGCAAAAGCTCCTTTATGCAATTCAAAATAAGAAGGGTAGCCTGAGCTCTTACTTCATATGGGACATTTTACCCTGGTGAAAACTCATTTTGCAACATCAACGCATCAATGGACCCTTGCTTCTCTTATTTCACCATGGCAACATTTTGGCCCCATTTCTGAGCACACAATTAGGATTTTGGATTTCTAAATTCAGACTGCAGATGTACTGATGGAAATGAAACACCCACGCCTGAGATCTAGTACGTGTGCTATGCAGGCAGATCATCTGCAGCAGAAACGTACATTTGCTTCCCAGGCAATCACACTGCCATGGCAATATTTTCCTCAAATCATGGGTAGGTATGAGGAAAAGAGGAAGGAGGCGAAGTGAAGAGCATAGGGCAGCAGGAGGAGGGGAGCTGGGGCAGGAGTGAGAGGGTGAGAGAGAGCAGGAAGGTGAGCAAGGAGAGAGGGTCAGGAGAGAGCCAGGGAGAGCTGGAGCAAGGTTGTGAAGCGGGACATGAGATCAAGTTTGCTGGGAACAGAGCAGGACGGAAAGGAGGTGATAAGGGCAAGGTAAGAAAAACCTTAGTGTGAGTGATGGAGCAAAGGCAGCTTTGGAGAAGGAGTGTACGTAGGAGCCTGGTAGAGAGATAAGATGTGGTGAGGGCTGGCAGTGTGGATGGGAGGGAGGCTGTCGGATAGGGAGCTGAACAGGGAGACGAAGAGCAACAGCTTTCTCCTCCCAACCGCAGGCAGAAATTAAACTCCAGCAACCTCTGGCAGTCTGTATCCATTTAGGCATCTGGCTTTCCAGCCTGAGGTAATTGGAGGTGATGGTGGCTGGCTTCCTGCAATATCACAACACTTATGAAATACCACCTTTTGCAATTTTAAAAGCAGGTAGATATCTTGGGGGTGAAGCATTACTCTGGGAGTTTGCACGATATGAGGTTGGCAATAAGACTGATGACAGAGAAAGCATTTCCTCCCTGCTTGGATTCCCTGCCCTTTTTTTTTTTTTTTTTTTTTTTTTTTTTCCAGGTAATGGAAAATGTAATAAAATGTATCAAAATGCACGAAACCTAATCGCATAGCTACCGATTTGTATTCAGCTACCAAATCCTTCTGAGGGAGCCGTTATTAAGTGCATCGAATCCCATAATGCTCTTTAAATATCATGTGCAGGAGACGCAGCAGAGCGCAGGGGGAGCAAAACTGCTGTCTCACGGTGCTCTCCTGTTTTAACCAGCCCGTGCCCAGTACTGCTCACAGCGGGGGCGCTTGCATGGTGATCGCCTGGGGGTCTCCAGCACAGAGGAGCCCCTTCTCATCGCTGCTCCTCGTGTCCCCAGGGGAAGACAAGCAGGCACAACAGGCGGGTCTGGGGGAAGTCGGCCTGCTCTAAAGCCTGGCCGCTTCTAGGCTATGCTTTCAAAAACAGTTTATTAATGATTCATTCCCATCATAGTGCGATCACAGAGGGGTGAGGGAGATTGTAGGTAGGGGGGAAAGAAAAACAGAAACATAAATATGCCCCAAACTGAGGCTCCTTCAGTGCAGAAAGGAAAGAAAGGAAGGATACGTGGGGTGAATTAGGGTCATGGAGGCCCAACTTCTGCGTAGGTAGGGTCTCGTTTTTAGGGTTCACCCTACACCTTTGGCCATGATGGTCTATTTTGCCAGGAAGTGTTTTGACGCTGTGATACATCCCGTTCCGTGATCTGTCAAGGATCGTGGGTTGAGGCACCAGCTGTGGCCCCACTGTGGACCCCAAACACCTGCACAGTGCCAGAGAGGCAAGGGGCTCAGGCTAGAAGCCACCTGGCCAGTGTGGTGGCCGCTGCCTGGCCCCGCTTCCCACAGGCTTCTCCGCCAGAAGGGCTGGTGCCAGAGGGCTTCCCACCCACTTCAGCTCTGCCTGTAGCAGCCTTGGGAAGGACCCCTGGGATGGGGCCGGAGCAGGGGCCCCTCACGTGTGCCGTGGGGAAGGAGCTGACAGCTGTCTGCTCTGAGAAAGCTGCATTTCATGGAGAAGCCGTCTTTCTGCAGGTTATTATTTTGCATATGAAAGTGTCAACAGCAGCTAAGAACCCTTTGCCTTCTGGACATAAAGAATAGCAGGGCACCCAGTTTTACATGCTGTTAAAGAAATGAATTCAGCTGCACAAAATAAAGCTGCAATCCATGAAAAATACTGCCCTGAACTTCAGGTCCTCATACTCTATTAGACTTAAATAAGTTTATTTTAGAAGAGGGCACGACAGGAAAACTCAGACAAACAAACAAAGATTTCCTTGATGTGAATTACGTTTTCTTTCCTCTTGATTTTGGGCAAACTTGCTTGTAATTCAGAGAGGGAATGGTTTGTGTTCGCCTGCCCTGTCTTGATTACAACAGTGTAACCAGGAGATCAATGCACTTAGCAAAACACAAGGGTACTACATAGTTACTAGGTCGTAAATACAGTAGTTCTCTCTTGCCTTAAAGCTCTGTTCTTGTTTTTCTCCATACTGTTTTTTTTCAGAACAAAAATTCACTGCTGTTTTAAAAATCTTTAGTCTCAAACTTCTCCCTGACATGTGCTGCTCATCTCAATTTCTGAGTGCTGAATATTACAACATACCCAATATTACAGGATATGTTTGTGCATTGTGCAAAGTATATTGACCATTACAATATATGTATACTGTATGTAAAGTCCATTAGAAAAGGTGAGAAACAACTATCGAGGTCATGTCCTTTAGTACCTGCTCTTGTAAGTAATCCAAATAAATGGTTATTCCCTTGATTCTTGTGGAACATTGAAACAAGAATCAGATAAGCCTTAGACAAGGCACATTCTTTGCTGGTACTTTTCCAATAAATTAATGTTTTGATGGGCTGAAAACCTTCCATAAGCAATATAATCTAGGATAATGTGAATGAGGAGAAAAACAACTTGATCTGAGGCAGAGAAAAACTTTCTACTGTTTCCCCAAGGTTTTTTTCTCTTCCAGGAGCTTGAACTGCCCCAGCTCATGGCAGTTAATGGGACACTGTGACACTGTCCCTACCAGCCACCTCATGACCATTCTCCCTTATGCAAGGGCTACTACTGAACATAATGCATGGCCCTATAAAATCCTCCATGGACAGTAAGATAAGCAAACAAAAACATTGAATTATTCTGTGTGTTTTGATTTTTACAGTCCTCTCAAGTAAGGATAGTGGTAAATATCATGATAGACAAATTCTCAGAAGGCAGTAAGTTAAAACCTGCTGCAAAGACTGCCATGGTATCAAACTGCTGAAGTAGTGAGGTCAGAGCAATTAGATGGTACTTTTGGAATGCAGCAAAATGAAATATAGCTTTTCAATAGAAATGCTATTGTATCAGAGCAAAAATAGTCACAAATAAAGATACTCACCACAAGGAGAGACCTGTGTTTGGCAATAGTAATGGCAAAGGAAAAGTTAAAGTTATTGGGCAGCTAATCAGATGTGAATTTCTACTGAGAGACATCAGTAAAAAGGCTCCAGTAAACTTACAAATCATTGCTCTTTTGCCTAAATAAAGTTTTCATAATTCCATCAGTAGTCACAACTTTCCTTGGGCACATGGCCCAGACAGTAGGTCCAGGCCTTCATGGCACAGTAAGTAACATTTCCCACAGGGCAGAGCACCACAAATGCAAAATGTTTTCTTATTAAAATGAAAAAAAATCCTTATTTTGTGTCCCTGCAGGTTTTGAAGTTGTCTTTTGAGACCACTTTTGAGAGTAGGTATTTTCTTAGCTTACATTTTCTTTTTGCTGGGCGAAAGTTTTGGTTAATACAACATATACTGTGGTCTGCGACAAATCACCTCCAGAGGTGACATTTCCGTACATGTAGGCTAATCGTGCTCATCTGAAAGGGCTTTCAGCTCTGCTGTGTAGCTGCAAACCAGGCAGGTGGAGATGGAGGTGCTGGGAGCAATGGAAGGGGAAAGCTGAACTTTGTGCACATGCAACCTAAAGGCAATATTTTAAAATAAAAACAGACATTCAACTTTTAAAACTCAGAGTCAGAGTGCTTTCGTCTAGTTTTCAAGTTGCCTAGTTGATGAATGTGCAGCAGATGTGTGAATGCCACCTTCCCTCATCTGTCTCTTCTCACCAGTGCCTGAGCAGGTTACGCATGTGGTGGAAAGCTGCAGGCACCGGTCTTCAGCAGGGCATCCCTCTACATCAGTTTCTCCAAACTGCCAGGGAAGGGAGAAAGGAGATACTAGTTTGATGACTGATGTTTAGCTCGAGTTGCTAAGGGAAAGGTGGTTTATGAGATCATACCTTTGTGTGTTTGTGTGCACACATGCTCCCACATGTACTTTTCTTCCTCTCACTGAACGCACTGATTGTCTTTGCACAAATTGTTAGATGATGAAGGTGCCAAGTTCCCCAAATTTATTAAAGATAATAGATAGCTGTATGCAAGAGGAAGTAGTGTCCCTTCTGAAGGAAAGGCTGCAGTCCTTTAAACACCTACAGGCCCTTACCAAACCACCAGCACAGGAAGGACATGGCAGCAGAACAGTGACACAAGGAGTTCCTGCAGACTTTTGTCCCTATCAGATGCCAGAGAAACTACTCCAACTGTGTGACTCCTTCAGAAATGTGTCTGGTTTGGGTCTACCTCATCCAGAGAAATATATTTTCCTCTATAGGAGAGGATAGGGACTATGTTGGAGGAGGGTTTGTCTGTGCTTGGGTTGTGTTGCTCTTTTTGTCTTTACTCCAAGGCAGCAGATTGGCAAGACCCATGTTTCTTGGGGGGAGGCTCTCACAGCATGGAAACCCTTATACAGCCCTGAGGGCTCACTGTAGCATCACATTCATACCTGTGCACTGCCCAAATGCACTGAGATTTATTCACCCCACTCATTCTGCTAAAACAGTTGCCCCAAAACTACTATAATTGCAACTGGTTGCCAATATTTTTTTCTATTTTTGACCATTGAATTTGTACACACCTTTTGCCCCATGGTTTAGGAGCCTTCACTTTAATCCTCCCAAACATAGAAAAATTAGAGCTGGTGTTTCCATAGCAACTTCAACTCCCTATTGACATTACAATGAAATTATTCATTCAAGTTTCATAAGGCCTTACACTCTAGACTCAGCCTAAGGACCCTGTAGGTCTGCTGAAGAGGCAATTCTTGCTCAGATCTCTGGAGACAGTTAGGGATATACCACATGTATATACTGCTATTGTATTTGCAATGGACAGAAATTACTGGGTGAGGCAAGGATGAGATTGGTTCAGTGTTCAAGTAATTATAGCTAGAAGGTATGTTTTGTACAGTTAGTGATGCTTTCTAATCATTGAGGAGAAGAAGGAGATTGTTTAAGCCATAATTACTGAGAAAGTCTCTAGGAAGAAAATAGATATTTCTATCAGATAATTGGTTTGTTGGTATACTGAGTCCTTGGAATTTTACTGGAGCTAGTAACTGCCTAATTCACTCAATTGGCTCCTATAATAGCTGGCATGTGCTAACTTGAGTGTTTAAGAGTTTTTTGCTAAGCATACAGTCATCTCAATTAACTTCATATTCATCTATCACATCCAGAATAGTATTCATTACAGTACTACAGACTGGCTGAGATGAAAAATGTGTATTTGGAGATAGACTCCAAAGTCTGTAGTCAGACACTTCCAAAAACATCTACTTTCCCAACACTTAATGCTGATATAGCTACCAAGCTGATGTTATTTGCTTCATTTGAGCTGATAGGTATTTAGTGTTTTAGAGAATCAAAGCAGTTATTTAAGTGCCTAGCAGGGAATAAACAGCATTATTTTAGGCATCCACTTTTAGATTCTTATATCTTGCCTTGAATCTTAGGCTGAATATAGGAGAGAGTATAAAAAATAAACTTGTAGCTTGCCAGGAAAATGACTCTTTAATGAGGACTTGTGAATTCAGCAATTACCTATGACTTTCTGAAAACAAAAATATTTAGATATTTATGAAACAATAATATATATTCTACAAAAACTGTGAGTTTTGGTAATCCTCACATCTTGCAATGTATCTTTGTCTGTAGAGGACAAATAAGATCAAAATAAGTTGCAATTGTTAAAAAAAATGGGTAGCTGTTACTCGCAGAGACTTATTTCCTTGGTGGAGGCCTGGGAAGAGGTAGCTGTTGGCATCCCACCGTGCAAAGCTGTTCTGCTCAGGAGTGGGTGTCGTACCGGGGACGCTGTCCTACAGGCACAGTTAGGCGACGTGCTACAGCAGCTGCCCCATGCAGTTGGCCCAGGAGGCCCATGGATCAGCCTGGCTCTGGATTCTGGCAACCTTAGACCCCCAGACATAACGATCATGCCACTTCTGAGGCGGGATTATCAGTGTTTGCCTGTTTGAATAGGATCTCATGCAGATGCTGGCTGCCAAGTACACTGGAAACAAGGCATGCGGGGCTGGCAGGTGCTTGAAGGATGTGCATGCTCAAATCACTCAGCTGCAGTCATTTCAATGGCCTTTGCAGAGATATCATGGCATGGCACTTTCCACAAATTGTCTAGAAATGTACGGTTTTATCAGCTTATTTGTTAGTAGTGAATTGTGGCTGCTGAGAAAAATAGAAGACAGTCTGCTTGCTTGGTGAAATGCCTGCAGTGTGGGTCAGCTGCCACAGGTAATTCCATCTGAACCCAAACACGACTTCCTGTGTAAATTTGTTGGCTTTCTTCATAGGGGCTCATCTCTTGGCTAATAGATAAATAAATAAATAAATATCAGAAAACAGCTTTATAAGGAGTATTACTCTGTAATAAGTGATTGTGGATTTACTAGTGATCCTGTGATAAGCCTGCCAAAGGTGGGTGTAACAGCCCATCCTGGCAGTCTGTCCTAAAGAGTCAGCTACAAATTGACAGGATGGCATTCAGCTGGCAAGCAATTGATATTGTTTTGGGACTCGCTGTGATGCTTGTAATTTATAACATGTCTGTACAACTGCTATCAACTTTTCTGACAAAGCTGAAAATAAAACCCTCACAGGGGAAGGTGCTGCTGAGATCAGTTAGAGGGGTAGGAGTGGGCTCTAGGGAAGGAAAAGAAGTCAAATGCTACAGAGTTTGCTTATTATGTTTCCCTGCACTGTTATGTAAGTAATAAGCTGAATAAGAATGCACTGTATTTTTGCAATATTTATCAGCTCACTTTGTTACTCTAGAGTCATTAAGCTATTCCTTTTTAGAAGACACTTTTTGGCCTTTTGTGTGCAAACCTAATTTACTTTCCAATAACTTTTTCTCTCCTGTGTACTTAAAACACCAGATGAATACAACAGTGTATTATATCCTTGAGTAATTGTTACAGCAGCATGTAGGGAGGCTGAACTGGTGAGGACCTTTTTTGGTTTACTGGTTTACTGGTTTAATGAGGTCTGTTTATAGCCCAGTGCTGAAAATATGGAAATTATGAGAAATGTGGCAAAATAAACGCTAATTTCTCTGTGCTCTGCACATAGTCAGCTTCTAATGCTCCATGATGCTTTTGGTCTGAACCTGCAGTATTTTACCTTCATTTCAGTACTAATCTGAATGAGAGATGCACAGAAGCATCCCTTGGTCAAATGAAGACAGCTGCATAAATTGATGTAGGATAGACCAAGTCTCAATTCATATATGCCAGTATGCATACTGGCAATTCATATATGTCAGATCATATAAGGTATCTGCTGTAGTAGATGATCTCCACAGTTTAGGGCAGTGACCTTCATCCCATAGGTGTTGTGGCCCCTGTTTTGTGGTCCTGCTCTCTCGGAGTCCTGGGTTGAGGAAAAAGATGGATACACACAAGTTAGAAAGTCTGTGAATAAATTCTTCACAGATCAGAGATCCAAATCCTGCATAACTAGTAACCCAAAGTCTGACTCAAAACATGCGTTGGGTGGTATGTTGGACAACCAGCAGTTGTTTTCTCCTTCAGAGGGTTTTGCACCATTGACCAGAAGTGTTAATTGGATATTTTTCATAGCATTGCTAGCATAGTCACTTCAGTTGCCTTTACTGACAGAACTGTGTAGTGTACAGTTTATTTTCCAGTTTATTTTCATTTCATAAATTGATGACTTTGAAAAGTCAGTATTTTTGGTTCTTTTTTTCCCCTTTGACTTATGTCTCTCATAAATGGATACACGTTTCCATTAACTATGTTGACCCTTTGGTGTGGTGGTAAATACTCTAGCCTCTAGTGATTATGATCTGTAGCTTACTACGTTAATCTTGTTTGCCTGTGAGTTTTACACATTGAAGGTCGAGAATTTTCCATGATTTTGCAGGCTGCAGTTTTTCCGTGACTGATTTTCACCAAATGCAATATTGTGGCAGGAGATCAAGAAATTTACTGCAGCCTCCACATTAGTCACCGTGTTTCCCTCCTCATCTCTGTGATGAATCTCAGTGCTGTGAGCAGAGGTGAGGAATGAGAGAGCAAGAGCAATCAACCCTTCAGTGTGCCAACTGCCGAGGCATTCAGCAGCAAGGATGCACCAAGCCGGAATTGGCATGGACAGTCACTGAAACAAAGTCACTGTGTCTGTCTTACGATTCCCATTTCAAGTGATGTCAAGTGTTTAGCTTTTTACTTGGAAGTCATAAGTCAGTTTTAACCACTTAAGTGAGCGCTTGTGAACTAAAGAACCACACAGCAAGTGCTTGTGAGCTAAAGAACGCCAAGGAATACCATGTTCAGACAGAGACTTAATACGGCTATGAAAAGAGAAAGTAAAACATGTAGGGGAAGCCCATGCGGAGAACGTTGTCATTAAGGGAACAGTACATATTCTATTTACCGTGGAAAATCTTTTTCATCTAAAAAAGTATCCCAAAGTCAGAAAGTATCTCTATAAGAAAGAGGTGAAACTGCTTCTTTTGTATGAATATGGCAACATACAGAGCACAGTGGACTAAAGAACAAGTTTAAGTACTGGCTCATACTGTGTAAACGTTGATGTGAGCTACCATTTAACGTAGCAGCTATGGACTTCAGTCAGAAAAAGTGTCCAGAACATCAGGAGGTTTCCAAGCATGGCGTCCAGAAGTGGAAATCACTGTGTGACTGCAAGCTGCACATAGCACATTACTATAGAAATACCATTATCATTAACAGGACACAGCTGTGAGCTGATATGGATGCAGCCTCTCAGAGGGATCTCCTTTTTATAGGGAGCATTTCAGTTAAGACAAGCAAAGCTCTTTGACTGTTTCCTTCCTGTTACTGGACATGCTTCTCAGCAGAAGTCACCACCTAAAAAACCCTCAGCGACTGAAAAACCCTGTGAAGTGTCTCCCTTTTTTTTTCCTTTTTCTCTTGAAATCAACATATGTTGCAGTTAAATTTGGTTTCAGATTGCTATTGCTCCTTCCCCACCTACAAGTTGCACTAGTACCTAACAAGGTTCATCAAGTTTACTACAGGTTGGCTCAGCATCACTTTTCTTTGTACAGACTCTTTGTTACCAGGACATGTTTAAAGTCAAAGGGCCCCCTTCTTAATAAAAGGCAATTTTTAGAGGCACTACTTAGCTTTCTTTTCTTTTCCCTATTTTTTCTTTTTTGGTCAATGTTCCTGCTACTTTGGAAATAGACTCCATGCAGTTCCCATAGAAGTATGCCAAACTGAGAGAGATGACTCATTTTCAAAGAGATGGTACCCAACACTTGCACTGCCAGCTCTGCAGCCTTCAAGGAGGGAACTCTCTCGAGCTGCCAAGACCTAAAATTTTACAGCTTATAACTCACTTGGGGAAAGATGTTCCTGTGACTGCTCCTCAAGCCTTTCATGTAGCTGCAGTATGTTTCATGAATTTCAGTGTTACTCCTCTCCAGCTCAAACCTAATTTAATTGGAAAGCGGAGCAAATCCAAAGTTAATTCTTTAAATGATTTCACTGTGCCGTAATGAGAGTTGCTCGTTAGCCTAATATTTGCAGATGAGAAAACACTTAGTACAAGCAAAAGCTTTTACTGAAACCTTGTACAGGTAACAGTTAATGTCTAATCATTTGCCTTTGCCTCATTTGCAAAAAAAAAAAAAAAAGAAAGCAAAAAAATCTCAAATATTTGAGTGTTCTGGCTTCATTAAGATTGTTATGACTTCATTAAGATATCTTCAAGTGAATTTTAAAGGGCTTATCCAACAGAAATCTCTTAAATGTTTTTGTACTGGAGACTGTTCCCCATCTTAGCAGTAACCAATTATTTGTTAGAACATTCAAACTAAGTAAACAAAGTTTCAGGTAACACATTTGGGAATAGTTAATGCATTTCCCCTAGTTTGTATCCACATGCCTTTTGTGTCTTTAAAAACATACCATTCAAGTGACTGACAAAAAAAGAAGTCATCTACACACACACACACACACACACAAAAGAAATCAAAAAGCTACTTCAGAGCCTTGATATTTTGTTATTGCTTTTAATGATTTACCTTACTGCAGCAGCAGTCACTAGTTTGTAAATAAGAAGTTAATCCAAAATCTGCCTTTTTAGACTCAGTTTTCCCCACACTCTCAGTAACCCCCGCCATGGCAGCGTTGACAGATTAGAAAGGTAACACCTTTGGAAGAATTGAGCATTAAAGCAACCAGGGAGCATTAAGGGTTGTAACACCAAACGACTTCTCTGTCTTGGGGATGCGGATTATGTTTAAGGGAGCAGTGAAAACATGAAAAAGGAAATGATGGCAGCACGTTTGATTTAAACACCTTATTCAGTGACTTCCCTCTCTTTGGAGGATGGGTGCAGGTATTGATTTCTCGCAGGTATTTTTCCATTCCTCAGTGAGAGCCCTGACAGCTGTACGTGGTACACATCAGTGCTTTCCTCATCCTCATGGAGAGGTGCATCACTGCTAGGATAAGCCCTATTTTATGTGAGTAAAATGTATAACTTCTTCCCCATAAACTTACCAAACTGGTCAAGTCATTCACAGTAGTTAGAGGCTTGGGTTTGGGGCTTGTTTTGGGTTATAATGTGATTCAATTGATTTGTGGAAACTGTTAGCAATGCTCATATTAGCTGGCAGTGGTTGGTAATAGCCCCACAGCAGGGCTGGGGACTCCTGAAGTGCCTTATGCAGCTTATTAGAATTTTTACTGGTTGCTGGCTCATGGCCCCATGGTCTTGGACAGAAGAGCAAACAAGGTCACAGTGCTATAAGTCCTCCTGCAACAGCCTTGCTGTTCTCTCTGTGCCACATCACTTCCACCTTAGGTATGCTCCAGGTATGCTCTAGGCAATGTATGCCTCTTACCTGGCCATCTTAGTGCAACAAGATTGACTTTTCATTTATATTGGTCCCAGGGATCCTTGGGAGCCTAAATTTAAAATTTTCAAAGGCGCTCCAGATTTAGGATCCTCTCAGTCCTTGTTTTCAATAGGAAGCAGGGAGGTGATCTATGACTGCCAAAGACATTCAGGCATCAGCGTCCCACTAGAAAGTGAGATCTAGGTATCCATGTCACTTTGATATCTGCCCATGGTTTTGGCCGTGCTGTTTCAGTGTAAAGGCCAAACAAACAGGTGATAATGGCCACACAAAGGTACTGCAAAGGTCTGCAAGCCTTCTGTGAAATGCCTGGGACTGGCACCCTCCCCCCTGAAAAGCCACGTTTCTTTCACACCTACATGAACTGTTAATGATTCCTCGAACATCAGGGGACTGAGTTCAGAAGACTCTCTGGACAAGTGTTTCAGAAATAAGGAACCTGTCATGGGATTAGGGACTGTCTTTGCTAATGAGTGACTCCGGGTTCCTCTTCAAGACTGCAAATTACTTCTTCTTGGCTGAGATGTGAGTCAGAGAAGATTGCTTCCACTGAAGGAGTGTGCATGACACTTTTCAGTACTCTCATTTATATATACACTTACACTGCTTCACAGGAACAGGAGTGTCAGGATGTAGAATCAAAGCAAGAGAGGCTGCTTTTTTGACATAAAGACCAATACAAATTCCCTTAATTGAGCTTTCCTTGAATATATGTTTTTTAGGGGTTTTGCAGGAAACAAGTGTGATCACAGGCAAAACTTTTTCAGGGTCTCATTAAACAAATTAAGACTTTAAGCCCAGTGCTGAGGTGGGTGGCCTGATGTTAGGCATTATCACTAGCAGAATAGTCACCCTTCATTTGATTATATTGCAAATCAACCCACCTTTTGTGTAATGGAAAGGTAAGTTCCTTGCAGTAGTAGATAAATGTGTAATAGTGCTGTGCTCTACAATTTAGAGCTTGGACTACTCTTGATTTCTGTTCTGCAGTTACAGCACATGGGTAAGAATGGCATCATAAACTCTTCTAACAAGCTTATTTTCACAGTATGATTAAAATGCTTACACAAGTGAAAAGTATATTGATTCTCGTGCTCGTGCCTTCCCGTGGAACTACTGCTGCTAAGGTTTTGATGAATTGCAAAGTTCTTGCTTTGATTTCCTTAAAGATCTCCAGAGAAGGTGGAGCAATAAAACAATTCACCATCCATAACTGGGAGAGTAAAGGAATTATGGATAATTTGTCATGCTGGAGGATGTTGAATGGTGGGGAATTAGATGCTTAAAACTGGGTAATAAACTTTTTCATTTAGTGGTTATTATTTATTATTTTATTTTTAAGTCGTTTACTTTCTTGGAAGTTACACTGTGAGTTGCTGCTAGGTTGCTGTTTCTCAGCCTTTGAAGAGTTTTCTTTCTAGGAGAAATCCATGGTCATTTAATGGAAGGGAACCAAAAGGTAATGTATGCAAGTAATGTACCAGTAATGTCCTGTTATAAATGAAAATGTTGAGTGCAGAAAATGAAGCCATTTTTTATCTACTTGCAGATAGTGGTCAGTTTGCAGGAGTACGGGACTGTGCGTGTATTCGTTTTGTTCTATTTTCCTGTTGTATGGACTATCGCTGATCCATGGAGCACAAGTGGGAATATAATGCTCTAGCAATACTGAGGTACATTTTTTAACAGAAATGAGAATGATGATAAAGTCTAGCAGAGGAAACACCATGAGAAAAGAGGACATCTTTTCTGCATTTCTGTGCCCTTTCTGGCTGCACTCAAGGTCAGAATAGGGTGTGTGTTCGCTACCAAAGCCCAACTTGTCCTGGAAAGATATAAAACAACTGTGAGATACTGTAAAAAGTGATTGGCAATAGTATGTTCCAGTGGAAATGTTGATACAGTTAATCTCCATGTTCAGATTTATATTTTGCTTGACATTTGTAGGGGATATAGGAAAACAGCTCTTGTATTTTTTGAGAAGCTCTTATTTGCTACTTTGAAAACTAAAAACTTCAGTTATTTATTTTTAATAAAATTCTCTTTTTGCCAAAAAAAAATCAAGACAACATGTATCACCTGTCAGTATTTGTAAGCATCTGAAACTTCTCATTATTTTTAATATAAAGAAAACTACTTTCAAAGAGCTAAAAGGCTGAATGCAGTATTTCCCAAGTCTACATAGCCTCTACTAATTTATTTTAGACCTCTGTGGAAATATCTCCACTAATATGGATTGTATTTTTCCTTCCTTGTGACTGATATTCATAGTTAGACAAGGTCCTATCAGTATTTTCCACTGGACTTATTTACCAAGGTTGCAGATCTGTTTTTTTTCCTCTTAGCAAGTAATTTAATTATTAGGCCAGCTATCCCTCCAACAACATGAAGAAGTTCCTTTCTTTTGCAGTATCTCTCCATCCAAATGCACTTCAGGAAAAAGAAGTGATAGAATAGTACAAAAAATAATATAGATGAAATAGCATGAAAATAATACAGATGATGAAACAGACAGTGTTTTGCGTGCAAGCAGCCAGACGTAACTGTGGTGTTCTGAGAGACCTGTCCCACAGACCACATATTAGATCTGGATTCTCTACATCTCACTGTGAAGTAGGGAGACATTAGGGCCTGGCAGGGCTCTGAGACCTGAGTACTGAATGCTGGGAGGCAACACAAGGGAGAAGGTTGTGCCCAGGCATGGGTGAAGGAGGCAGCAGTAGGGTAGCAAAACCCCTGCACTGGGTGTGGGAGGCTGAGCTGTTTGCAGGTGCTGGGCTGGGTCAGTCCTGATTGTCAATCCTGTTCCCTGCCAAGTGGAGAAACAGAAATGCAGAAAGTGGAGAAACAGGCAGATCAAGAAGGTGGGAAAGCTTTTTTTTTAAGAACAGTTTACACTGTAACTAGCTTCTGCAGTGAACTGCTAGCTTTATAAAGCACGAGGAGGAGGGTCCTTCGCACCTATTAATCTAATATAAATTAAACTTGCAGGGGTGATTTTTAAATTTTGAGGGCCTTGGCCTCACCTGGAAAATTTTGCTGTGCAAATGCCTTTTCAAGTGCAAATAGAGTACTGTGACCAAAGCCATAGTCCTGCTGTATGGAAGAGTCCACATTCCCCAGGAATAAAATTGCAAGTGAAAAGGTATTTCAACAAAAGAGCTCAAAGGAATAAATATCTTAATAACGTTTGACTTGCTTGCCTTTTTATGAACAAGGACAATAAGATTAAGAAATTCAGATTTGGCAGCTACTGTTAAAGTTAGAGGACAAAGATAGGGCCTTATAGATTGGCTATTGAAAAACTTGTACTAACGTAACCTTGTATGAAAACTCATACACAGTAACTTTAACTTTTTCTTAAGGAAATTTCTAATCCATACAGAAAACAAATGTCCCATTTCTGCCTTCTCCAATTTGAATTAGTGGCTGCGCTCGTTCTTCTGGGCCCTGCTCTGCACGAACCTGTCCCTGCTCCTGCAAGGAGACTGTCACATGTCAAGAATTGTGCTCAGTCGGATGAGGCATCCTCGCTCCGACCACAAGGAAACTCCTCAGTTCAGAAGGCACAACGTTGTTCTGCCTCAGAGAAATATCTCATGTACCTGTGTGTCAGAAAATGTCTTTGATTACCAGGCTAACGTGACTAGTTTAGACTGTAGTGCCTCTCATATTACCCAATATCAGATTATTTTTTTTATTCCTAAGATATTTTAGTTTCAAAGAACACACATGAAATGAAGTATATGATAGAGGGCCTAGATGATTAGAATTAAATGATTAGTATGAAATCTACAACAAGAGCAACACTGCTCTTCACAAAGCTAGGATTTTGTGTGCCCATGCCAGTCACAACTGCCATGTGGTAATGTGAGATGACAATTAAATTTTAATGTAACCCCAGCCTGTACTAATACAGTAGCTTATTTTTCTTTCTTTTTCTTTTTTTTTTTTCCCCCTGATTATGGTGATCTGTAAAAGGCTTTACTACAAAAGAAAAGCTTTTAAACACTCCATGAAATCCAGGGTCCGCTTCACAGACTCATGGAAAAGTTGAGTTTGGAAGGCACTTCTGGAGATACATTGCTATTGCTTATAATATTTTACTTAACTTTAAAAGCGTTAAGTGACATCTTTCCTCATAGGAAAAATCTAGCCGTTTTCCTGAAATATAACATTGGAAAAAAAGTCCATGTGGGGGATGCGTCCAGTGGAGGTCCTGGTTCCGTAACCCTGTGAAGCCCTCATATGTAGGCAGTGCTCCCGGGGCCATGCTATGCATTAAAACAGCACTGCATCTAAGCTTGATCGCTCTTCAGCAGCTCTTGTCCCTTGCTGCCCTGATGCCTGATGGAGTACGAGGTAAAGCAAGTTTGTTTTTGCTCAGGATATATTGCCAATATATTATGTACAGAGAAATTATTGGTGCATCAAACACATGTTTCACAGAACTGATCACAATGATTCTCTGCTCTTGCTTTCTGGAGTGGTATTTGTTCATTTATAGTGATTAGCTGTGTGCATGAGGTTATTTTTCTCAGACACATCACTTTGCATTTATTGATATTGAATTATATTAACTGCTATATTCCTGCTACATTGCTCACCAAAATGCAACATCTTGTTTTGATTCTTCAGAGTCAAGCTTTCTTTTTTATTATCCTGCATAGTTTTAAAATACAAGCAAAACATTTGTCACTCAGCAGCTGCCCATGCTCCAAGATCTTAGAATCACAGAATCATTAAGGCTGGAAGGGAGACCATCTTCCAGGAATGTGTCGCAGAGCACTGATCTCACTACACTGCACACCACTGGAGCGTTCCACCTGTGACACTGACCACTGCAGGACTAGGCCACTAGTCCTACTCTTTTTCCTCCACCCTTCAATCTATCATTAATAAAATCAGTAAATAAAATTGAAAAAATAGTATCAATAGAACCTTTGGAACTTTAATACCTGCCCGGAGAGCGATAGTGGGAGCTGTTTTGCCAACTGTCTGTTAATTTGCTTTTCAATTAGTTTTTGTCTCTTTGCCTTTTTTTTTTCTTTTTCTCTCTCTATTGAGTATGCACATCTCTTAAAAAAAAAAAAAAAAAAAAGGCAAGCCAGCCCAGTTTCCCCTTCTGTAAGGTTTAATTTCCGTGCAGGCCTGGATGTGAAGTGCATCTTGCTAATAGCTCCTGTTGTTTCAACAATCCAGCTTCATAGCCAAGCTGAACTTCTTCAGACTTTTATCCTGAATGTGTCTTCCTCCTCCCATGACTAGTGACATTTCACTCATTTATCATCATAACTAATGTATGAATGCTAAAATGATACGTAAAGGTGACATGAAAGTTTTATATGAATGAGTTTAGGACATCAAATTAGCCAAAGTAGAAAGCTGCAGATAGGTCATCTCAAATAAATGCCTATATGTCCAGGATTATTGTGATATTAAATAATCTGAATAATGCAGTTCACTATATAACTGGAAATATTATGTGTTTTTAAAATATTTTATTGATGATATTTCTTCTATCTCATTTCTTATCTGGATTGCTTACCATGAGTTCAAATGTACAAAACCTGAGAAGATCATTAATAAATTTTAGAACTGTCTTCCATAAAAGAACAAAAATTGCTTTTCCACAGACTTCATTGACTGGAGGCCAAAAATCCTACGGGTGAATTATTGCACATGCCACAAGAAATACAGCAACCTTTCTTTTTTTTTTTTCATGACTATCTGCTAACCAGAAAAATAAATGGTAAATTTCAGATAACATTTGAAGGAGGACAGACTCTGTCCTAAAATCAAGACTATGAATTTGATAAGACTACTGAAAGTCTTCCCTATAAAAGGCCCTTCCTGTGTCTTGTTTCGATGTCTCTTCTGCAGCACTTTTCTCTTTTGACTTGAGGTATTTTCAACTGAGTATAAAGCCAGCTTTTTACTCTACAAATTCTTCACAATTTTTAACCTGTGCTGGTGATAGGAACAAAGAGGAACAGCTTCCATTACATTTTTGTTTGTTTTCATTGTGGAAGAACAATGGAAAGAAAATTACATATTCAGAACTTTCTATGAGAAAGAAAGAAAACTGTATCTGTCTACATAAATATACACCTACACACACATGCAGAAAAAAATGAACCAGACTCATCACAATTTGAAATGGAAATAAGGTGGTTTTGTTTGTTTTTCACCTGTTAGTTAGTCTAAATCTTGCTCACAGGCTATTCTCTTGTCACTTCTTTGTGTGTAGGGCTGTCTGGGAGTCCTCGAGGAGCTCACCTGGACTTGCTGCAAAGCTGCTGCTCCTCTAGAAAGATGGCTTGGCCAAGCAGGGCAAGGCTGAGCTGGAAATTTGGAGAAGGAAAGGTCATATGCAAGGAGGGAGGTCTTCTGGATGCAAGCCAGGTGTGCATGTATAGGATGAGGTGTTTGCTATCTTGAATTCAGCATATTTTCCTAGCCTGGAAAGCTGCTTTTAATCTCCTAAGATACTTCTGCCGTGTTTTTTTGTTTATTTTTTTGACTACTAAACCTGCCGGATCAAATGCACATCTCCAATACGCTAGAGTGAATCTGCTTACTTTTCTAGTTCTACATGTCCTTTTTTTGCTACAGCAACTTTGCCCTTTGCTTCCTTCGTTTCATTTCAGTGGGTATGTTTCTGCCTCAGAAAGAGTAGCAGATTGATTTTTTTTTTTTTGCATAGACTTGAGAGATTTGGTTTTCTAACACGGGAGCCCTTTCACATCGTAAAACAAGAAAAAATGTGGAGGTGGCTGACAGAAAGTCTAGCTGACAAAATGTAAAAGGGAAATGAAAGGAAAAAGAACCAAATGTACCTGCCACCGGGGGGTAAGCAAATCCCAGGTTTCATAAGGGAAGTTTATTAAGGAACAGATTTAGACTATGGAAGGCTATGGAAAAACTCCTACTAACTTCTCTGGGCTTTGGTCAGGTTTTAAACTCTTAAACTCTCAGTAGCCTGTCAGCTCCCCTGTCACATCAAAATATACTGAAAAAATCTATTAGAATAGTGGAAAATATTTCAAAGGAAGCATGCACAGAGTCCCATAGGAAAAAGTGTGTTATAAATGTGAATGTTCAATTTGATTTACTCCTCTCTTTGCTGTTAGAAATAAACTGTAGCTGAGGACAGCTGTTAGGATATCCAAGTATGGAAAAAAACCATCCTTAGTGGTCTCCTTGTCCTTGGGCTGCTGGTACGTATTGCATCAAGATCCTTAGTGGTCTCCTTGTCCTTGGGCTGCTGGTACGTATTGCATCAAGATTTTCTGCTAGTCATACAAGTATGACTTCATGCACAAGATGGAGGGAAAGGCTGTTTATCTGCTGTGCTTTTTTTTCTCCTAAAAGAGAGAAGATTAATTTAGAAGGTTAAGCACCAACTCCATTGAAAGAAAAAGATCACAAAAATTTCAGAGGTCATCTTCCCCAACCTTATGGACACTATTAAAGCACTTAAATATGGAAGATCTTCTAGTTTATTTGTATTGCTTGGACACATTCTCATCACTTCCAATAAAAGCCATGTTGTCCCTTGCTAGCTCTACACCAAGAACTGTAAGATGCACTGCAAGTTACGTATGTAATAGACCCTGTAGAGATCAAATGAATAACGGAACAGTTTCCTTAGAATGATGTAGATGAACAGAAAACCTCCTCAGAAATTCAGCAAAACAAAGCACTATATCACACGGACCTCGGACCTCTTTCTTTCACATTTTCATAAATAGATGCAAAAGAAATAGGAAAATCTTGTGTGCAAATAAATCACCCTCTACCACGTGCAAAGCCTGTTGAATGACAAGGTATCATGGAAAGTTATCAGGGTGAACATATCTCTTCTTTGAAGAACTCTCTTGCAGGAAGAGTTTAAAGGCTTGTGCATATTTCATCCAACAAAATGAAGGATGAGAGGGAATATTCATAAACACGGCAGGGAAGGAAAAGGACTGCCTAGAGTAAGAGTTGAAGAGAGGTAAACAAAGTCTGTCTGGGAATTAAAGCGTTATGACCCTCCCCCTGGAATAGCCCTGAATCGATGGTGTTAAAGCCTGAGTGCTTTTCAGGGAAAATTTGATTAAGTTAGAAGGAAGTCACAAAGTGACTGACAGAACTTCAGGGTACAGATATCTCTTTTACTCCTGTGTTCAAAATCCTGGAAGAATTTATCCTGACTTGCAAAACCAACTGAGCTCCACAGAAAGACTAAGTTTCCACTGCCCGTCTACCAAAATATCCTCCTATTCAGATCCATGCTGTGCCCCAAGTCCAAGACTACTGCAAATGAACACTGGTGATTATAGTTGTTTTTCAAAGTACTTATGTTGGAAATTAATTCTTCTTGCAGAGTCTAGTTGGTCAAGGATACTATATCCAGTATGTATGAAGTTTTACGCTTATCTAGAGAGCTGTTGTATACAATTGTAAATATTAGTGATTTTGAAAAATATTAAATTTAGGATATTTCTCCTAAAAAAATATACCTTCTAGTAATTCAGAAACATCAAATAACTCCTAGGCACTACTACAATGCAAATTAATAATAATGAGGAATCACTATATTTCTTGATCGGCTTAGAAAACTTAATATATTAATATTTTATTAAAGTTCTTGATTTTATTGGAGGAAAAAGTATTAATTCCATCATAAAGAAAGGTATTCAATATCAAAATTTCATGACTTGCCAAAAATCTTTCTTCACATCTCAAAAACAAACAAACAAACAATCCAACAATCAAACAAACAAACAATTAATGGCATAGTTATGAAACATGAAATATGTTAAGAATCATTAAGAATAGACATTCTTGGGAAGGGGCCCAACAGTGCTATCAGTTGACCAAAGACTCTGTAACATTTCAAAGATGCCAGAGGTCCTCTTGAAGAGCAGCTGGTTTATGCTGGTTCATAGTGCAAATAAGTGATTGAGGGTTTGAATGCCATTTTTTTGAGAAACTCTCTACAAAGCAGGGAGAAGTAGCAATAAAAAGCAAACATAATGAGCAGTGTTTTGACATGGAGATTCTTGCTCTAAGAAACAGCCAAATGCAGTTGTGATACAAAGAACTAAATGTAACGACTAAAATGTACCTGAAATAAAACAATCTAAACAATTTAAAAATATGTGCAAAAGGGAAATGGGACAAATGGAAGGTGAACAACAGCCTACCTCCAGCTTCACAGATCTCAGGAGGTTTAGTGGGATCAAAATCATTAGATAATTGAATGCGAAATTTACACCTAGGTCAGTAATTACATGCCTTGATGCACCACAGGCTTCATGTATGTTGAGAGGACTGAAATAAGTTTTGTTTCTGAAAATGACATGAGTAGAGAGCAGTAAGTTGATGTACAGGCAGAGACATATATATACATACATCTCTCTATCTCTAGCCAATCACAACCTGGACCACCTATGTATGTGGTAAGAGTGACTAGTTTTTCAGAAATGCTTGCTCCTTAAAAATCTGCGAATCCTGTTAATATTTTTTAGCAAATCTCTGGATCATCCTTCAAACTCTAAACTAAATTGAATTGAGTAAAGGCATATGTGTAGCCATTGCCAACATGAGCATATTTGATGGATTGTTGCCTACATCCCCATTGCTGCCCAAACTGTTCATCTCCACTAAGTGCTCCTCTCCCGGTAAGTATCATGTGGAACAGCTCATTCCTTTATAAAATCTTTTCCTGCTTTCGTAAAGGATGTGTTGGGCCCTTTGGGCTGCTAATAACAGCTCATCGGTGCCACAAGAGGCTAATAATCTTTCTCAAGTAGTTTGACAGAGCCTGTAGCCTGGTTTTTCAAGGCTGGTGTGACTTTCTCTTTCTTTAAGTAGGAAAATTAGTTCTAATTATAATTTTGGTTTTTGATCAAACTGAAAGCAGGCAAAAACTTAAAAATTGCTTTGCAGGCATTCTGACCTCAGGTATTACCATTTGCAAGGTTTGGATGGACAAAGCAAAATATCTTTGTCCATCATCAAATTTATCAGAAATGTTAGTGCCTGAAAAGTGCTCTAAGGACCCTTTTACACAGAGATGTAAAATGACTTACTGTCTCTGAATATTTAAAATATTTGTACTTCAGAGAAGTCAAGAAAAGGCTCTGTCTTAATAATTTATGTGAAAATAATTAAAACTGCAGTTCTTCCCTCTTATGAAAATATAGACAAAATTAAATTATTAAACAAAAGTCATGCATAAACAGGCCCAACACGGAATGAAATGGTAGGTACATATTGAAAATCAAATGGAAGTGGGAGATATCTACCAGACAGGTTCCCAAATCTGAATTCCCTTCTAGACTTCCTGAATAACAAATAGAGCACTATATGGGGAGTACCCTCATTTTAAAGCTAGAAGTTAATAAATAACTTTCTAGTTATCCCTTTTGGAAAGTGTATCTTGAATATTCAAAGGCATTTTTCTCTGCAGAACAGCTTTTAAAGGATTGGTATGCTAGACACACTTCATGTTGTCCTTATCTTTATTTAAACAAATTCTCAGATTTGGTGCTCTAAAGTATTAAACTCAAATCTTCTCTACTGAGCCATGTCACAAACGAAGAGCTGTTTGTATATACAAACAGTATCAATTGTAGCAAACACAGTAGAACACATGCCTCATTAGCAAATATTTTTAACTATAAAGCAGGGATTTTTGGCTAGGGTGTTCATATATCTCTAGGTGTGTTTTTTCCTGAAGAGCTCAATTTAGTTAACACTAACTAAAGAAATAAATCCTGTAAAGAAAAATTATTTGTTATACATAGTAATATTTGGAAAAAAACGAAAGAGACACTCTGAATATAAATAGGTACCACTCAACAATAAACTTACTAATTTATTAGCTGCATATTGACTTGGTCGGGAGCCATAATACATTGTCTGCAGTCCTAGATAATGTCTTAAAAGTCCAATACTTAGGAAATAGTTAGGAGGAAATACTTAGGTGTACAGTCCTGGGATTCTCTGGTTAAATTCTTAAGAAAAAAAAGTATATACTGATCCACACTATATGTAGAGAGCTTATATTCCAAACCCAACTGAAAAAAACCCTACAATTTCAAGATATATTTAAAATAATGGAGTGGCTTGTACACCGGAGGGCTGTACTGCCATTCATAGACATCTCAAGAGGCCGGAGAGATGGGCAGAGCAGAACCTCTCGAGGCTCAAAAGAGGAAAGTGCCAAGTCCTGCACCTTCAGAAGGAGGAAAACCATGCACTGGTACAGGCTGCAGGTTGTCCTGATGGAGAGCAGCTCTGCAGACAAGGAACTGGGAGTCTGGTGGACGACAAGTTGACCACGATCCAGCAACGTGCCCCTGTGGCAAAGGTGGCCAGTGGTATCCTGCATTAGGATGATGAGTGTTACCAGCAGGTTGAGGGAGGTGATTCCCTGCCTCTACTCAACCATGATGTGGCCACATCTGGAGTCCTGTGTCCAGGTCTCGCCTCCCCAGTACAAGAGAGATATATAGAGCTTCTAGAGTGAATATAGTGGAAGGCTGCTAAGATGATGAAGGAAGTGGAACATCTCCCATGTGAGGAAAGTTTCTGAGAGCTGGGACAGTTCAGCCTGGAGAAGAGAAGGCTCTGGGGGAATCTGATTGATGTGTAAAAGCATCTAAAGGGAGGGTGTAAAAAGAATGAGGCTAGACTCTTCTCAGGGATGCCCAGTTACAGGACAAGAAGTGATAGACTGAAACACAGGCAGAGGAAACAATTTTTTTTCTGTGAGGCTGACAGAGCACAGGGAGAGATTGTGCAGAGAACTTGTGGAGCCTCCTTTTCTAGAAATATTCAAAAGCCGTCTGGACAGGGTCCCGCGCAATGACTTGAGCAGGCGGTTTGGATGGGATGATCTCCAGAGGTCTCTTCCAACCTTAACCATTCTGTGATACCGTGTGTTTTGCATTTGTTTTTCCCCTGAGTGTCAGAATGGGATAAAAAGTGAGTCTTTCCTGGAAAAAGCTGGACTTTGGACTTTCTTTTCTGACATATACAATACCTTTTATGCTTCGTATTGTGTTATATAAGGAGCAAATTATTGCCATATTTAAGCAGATGTCAGCAGCTATTATGCTGTGAAGCTTCTCCTGGAAATACTGGATGAGCCATTTAATGCTTTCTAGGAAGAAGACAATTATGCAAGACACACAACAATGAAAGCACCAGAAATAGTTTTGTTTCAGATTCAGATGTTAATGCTCTGTTGTTTACTAAATTCCAAATAAAAGAGAGGCCTTGCTGTGCTATGTGTTGTATAAATACCGAGCAAGCATTTGACAGAGGACAAAGAAACTTTAAATTTTCTCTGCTAATAGAGAAAAAAAAAATCGAGTGACTATATGATAAGATGAAACCTCCATAATGTAACTGTAGAAAATTTCAGGCCCAAAGGTGGATCTTGGACTAGTCTGTCCTCATTCTCCTAACTGAGATGTTGAAAAGTGCAATATCAAAGTGTCTCTGAAATGTTTTGAAGAGATTTAATTCTGAAATCTTTAAAACAGTAATAATAATCTTTGCAAAAAGTAACAGAAGTAGTAGTTTACCAAAAAACAAGGCTACAACATTTTTAACAAAAATACACACACACAAAAGGGAGATCTAAAAGATTTACAAAATTCAACAGGAAAAAAAAATCAAGAAACTTATGTACAACTAGGTGGGAGAACATCCTTTGCACTCTTTCAGTCATAATCATTTGTGTTTATGTGAGTGAGTGACTGTTAAAGTAAAAGGCTGAGGGGAAAGAAAGGCAGTTTATTTTTCATATAAGTCGATAGAACCTTTGGAGTGACTTGATTCATGCTTAGTCTCAGAAACACCTTAGCATGGTTTGCATTCTAGAAACAGACGATGCAGTCTGGTTTCTGCACAGGCTAGCAGGTGTTTTCCCATTGATTTCAAAGGCAGCAGCACTGAGCAGTAGTTTATTCTAGAGGACCAAGCAAAGAAAGATGCTCTTTTACTAAAAAAAAAATGTTTGTTTTGTCCCAATGACAATGCCAATTCTGATGCTTCTACCCTATTGATCTAAATGTCATTGTCCCCTACAGCTCAATCTAAATTTGCCCTAAAAATTAAGTAGCACATTAGCAAATTCTTCCAACACTGCAGTCAATAATGTTCATCATAGGTACTCTTTCTTCTCTGAATGTGGATTACTTTAAATTATCTTGTACTGCAGCTGAGGTGATGCCCCCCCATCCCTGCTCTGAGAACAAAGCAATAATCAAACCCAAACATATACCTTTCTTGCATCATAGTCATGGCTAATTTTCCCTGTTATTCTGTTGTTCTGTACAGCCCACCATGCAGCATAAGTCAAAAATCTTCAAAATTGGAGCTGACTATAGATCAATGAAGGAAAGAAGCAAAACATGCAATAATCTATCAAAAATATTTCCTTTGCTAAGGTCCTTAAAGGTGCATTAAAGTTATAAAGTTATTTTAGCGCAATGCTCTGAGTCACAAGCAGATGTTACATCAGAAACATGAAAAGGCAATAGCTTATAGGAGAAAGTCTGTGGTATATCTCAATGCTCCCCTCTGTAGAACAGTAAAGAGCTACAAAATGAGACAGCCCTAACTTACATAGTTTATTTTCTAAATTAAACTTCATATAATATATGATTTCACTGATGGGGAACTGAGGCACACATGGCCTTTGTCTATATTCAATACTGCTGTTGTAGTCAATGGTGTTTGACAGCTGCTCCCAGTTGTAGCCTTAGGTTTGCTGGTGGTCATATGTATGGTTGCCATGAGCTGGCAAACTCAAAGCTTTCTATGACCTGAATAAACACCAATCCCTATAGGACAGACCTTCAGCTTTTGATAAAGATACAATGTCCTGGAAATTTTCTTATTGGTTCAGAAAAATGTCACTTAACATTTTGCCACTTAGCACTTGAATATCTGCCAGTCATGCATCCTTTGAAAGATTCTTCCTTCCATTACTCATTGACGCTGAAGCTCCAAGGACAGGACAGCAGTCTTTGGGACACCTTCTCAGACAACTATCTCCACTGTATCTACAGAAAATACAAAAGGGAAAATTTCTGGAGGCAGTTTTATGAGAGTTCATGATTATTTTTTGTTTAATAATGGTGGTTTAGTTTTGACTTGACCTGGGAGACCATGAGTCTGAATTCCCAAGTCAGACAGCGTATTCCCGTTCTGCACAAGCAACCAAGAAGGAATGCGCCAGGCCTCTTTTCACCCTAGGCACCTCCATTCTGCTTTGTTGCACCTCGGTTTCCACAGAAATGAAAACCAGGCAAGCTCTGGAGCCCTACAACCCTATATAAAATGTGTGTGATGGATTGGTGGAGATAAACCTCACAGTGTGTCCTTGTATGTTACCATAGGAAGAAAAAAAAACCAAAAAACCAGTATATTCTAGTTCTGAAGATGTTCTTGCATTCTGTTAAGATCTCATTCTCTTTAAGTGTGGCCTTGAACTTGTGCCAAGATTTCTCTTCCCTATTAATCTAGGGCTTAAAAAATAGTCTTTTCAGTAAGTTTGTTAAAGTCAAATTGATTTCTCTTTTATATTCTCATGAAGTTTAAGGAAAGATGTTTTTATAATGTTCACTCATAAATTGTTTCTAAGTTCCTCAAAACTAGTGCTACATTTGCTGCCAAAAAACCAGACTCATCTTTGCCAAATTGTAATACTTTGGATTAAGAGGAGATCCCACAGTTTCCCCTCCTTTGAAATATCTGCAGTCCCAAAAATACATCTGAGCAGTAAAAAAATAGCATATTGCATGCTATATGCAATATAGTTATTAGAGAATAATAGAGAATGCTAAGATAGAATATTGCAAGAATTAGAATATGTTTTGCAAGATCACAGAATCACTGAGGTTAGAAGGCAGCTCTGGAGATCCCAGCTAATTTCTCAGACAAGTTAACCTAGTAACCCATAGCAGTGAAGACTATAACTAAGCATGTTTTGATTGTCTCCAAGGATGGAGACTCCACAACTTCTCTGGGCTACTTATTTCTTATGATCAGACAAAATTTTCTGTGTTTCGATTTGTGACCATTGCTTCAGTGCCTGTCACTGTCTGAGAAGAGTCAGGCTCCATTCTATTGTTTTGCTCCCATCAGACATTTACAAACATTGATCTGATCCCCCCTCAGTCTTCTCAGGACTGAACTATCCCAACTCTCACAATCTTTTCTCATGGGAGAGGTACTCCACTTCCTTCATCATCTTAGTAACCCTCCACTGGGCTTGCTCCCATCTCTCTTATCCTGGGGAGCCAAGATCTAGACACAGGACTGCAGACGTTTTCTCTCCAGGGCTGAGGGGGAGAATCACCTCCCTCATCCCGCTGGAAACACTCTTCCCAGAATACCATTGGCTTTCTTTGCCACAAGGGCACACTGCTGTCTGGCTCAAGGTCAACTTATTTTCCACCAGATCCCCAGTTCCCGCTCTGCAGAGCTGCTCTCTATCAGATCAGCACCCCAGACCATTTTCTTCATCCTGTTGTGGTCCCTCTTAATTGTAACCCAGCCCTCTGGTGTATCAGCCATTCCTCCCCATTTTCTATCTTCAACAAACTTGCTGAGGGTGCATTTAGTCCTATTGTGCAGGTCACTGAGGGAAATGTTAAATAGGTCCCAGTATCACCCCTTGGGAGGACAACTAGTGACTAGTCTCCAGAGGCCCTGGAGCTTACAGCTTGGCAGTTATTTAATCCACCGTAGTGACCACTCATTTAGCCTGTATTTCCTCAGTTTATGTGTGACGATGTTATGGTAGACCATGTCAAAAGCCTTACTAAAGTCAGCATAAACAATATCTACTGCTCACCTCATCATAGAGGGCTGTTGAGCTAGCTAAGCATGATTTTCCCGTCATAAATTCATGCTGACTATGCCCAGTAACATTTCTGTCCCTCACATCTCTGTAAATGTTTTCCAGGATTAGTTTTTCCATCAGTTTTCTGGGGATGGAGGTGAGCTGACTGGCCTGCAGTTTCCCTGGTCCTCCTTCTTCCTCTTCTCAAAAATCTGACACTTGTTCTCCTCAGGCACCTCTTGCAGTGAGATGACATTTCGAAGAGAAATGAGGGTGGCCTCAGCAGTGACATGGGCCATCTCCCTCTGTGTTCACGAGTGCCTCCTGTTCAGGCCCTTGGACTATGTGCATCCAGTTTGCTTAAGTGTTCCCTGACCCGATCCTCCTCCACCAAGGGTAAGAGTTCCTTGCTCCAGACCTCTGTTCTGCTCTAAGGGGCCTGGGATTCCTGAGGAGTGGTCTTGTTGGTGAAAGCTGAGGCAGAGAAGCCATTGAGTACCATGGCCATTTCTGCATCTTTATCAGCAGGGCCCCTGTCCCATTAAAGGGAGGCCCACATTTCCGTAGCCTTCCTTTGGCTACTGCTGCGTTTGCAACCCCCTTGAAGAGGTCACATGCAGCAGTAAGTTAAAAAGCAGCACTGATTCGACACCAGTGCATTTTATTTTCTGCACAGCTAACGGGATTTTCTAACATTGTTACTCCCCCAATACATGCCATCAGAGAAAAAATAGGGTAACATTATAAAATGGCCTTAACTCAAGATTGGAATAACTCAGTAACTTGCCTCAACAACTGAGTCTTCTTTCTCACTCATTCCTTTTCAATATGATTTCACTTCATTTCTATTATTTCTAGTATTCCTGATTGTGTTGGCAGTTCAAAATCAGAGTTCAGAAAGTGCCTAGCCTATTCTTGAGAACATTTTTTTGCTGATATATTCAATATTACAGTTCACTTAGTCAATATGCAGACAATTTAAAATCCTGCCTGGATCAATGTACTGGCCTTTTTATAAACTTCTTCTGTCACTTAATCCTATAACTTTTCTCTTTTTCCTGCAAGAGATTTAGAGCAATGAGTGAGTCTTTTCTTTGCTTGTTCTTATTCAGTCCAAAGTGTGCATCAGCCAAAGTTTGAGAATTTGTCAGGGTATCCCAAACTGTTCTCAAAGAAATGAGCTAATACATGTTTTGCTCCAAATGCAGTTTGCGTATTCTGTTCCATCTCTTGCTAGGTTTGTGACTCCATTATAAAAGCTGTTTTAAAATTGAAATATAATCATGTTTCCAAGATCTGTTTTTACACAGCAAATGAGTAGAAGTAAGTGTTAAGCTACAGCCACAGAATATGACCCCACTGGATTTTAAACAGACATGAATGAGGCTGTAGTGGGTAAGAAAGAGAGGTTTTGCTAGAGGAGACTAATTTTCTCTCAGTGAATCTGCAATGTACTCCATGACAAAGTCCAAGATACCCATCAGGCTTGTGACTCATACATTCTGCCGAAAGCCAGACCTCTGCCTTGAGCCAACTTTTTTTGAAAAGACTGGCAAGATTTAGTAAACTGTCCACAATGCTTGTTATTGTCTTCCATCAGGCCTTTCATGCAGCGCGCTCACCAGGCACCGTCAGGGTCCAGTGACCTGCCAGCCTGCCTGGGACGCTAGGGCTATTGACAGAAAACTCTGCAACGGGATGGGAACTTTTATCTGAGTTAATGGGAGAGGCACAGCGTGGTTTCCTCTGGCTTTGACAGCAACACTGCATCACACTTCCGTTTGCTAAGGGGGAAGATAGATACATTTGCAGGTGATGTTAACTTGAGGACAGCTGTTTTTCCTGGGAACCCTGAGTCCATTGCTGATAGCATCCTTTTGTGTGATGTGCACGGGCAAGGAAGTAACCGCTACTCTGATTGCTAAACAAGACAAAGCTGAACAGCCTAACCACCCAGCAAGCAGCTGATAGCTTCAGGCTATAACCATGTCTGTGTTATCTCACAAAAGTGTAATATAGTTAAGAAAGAGTCAAATTTCAAAGCCCCGTAAAGGGTGACTATGGTGCTGCTTAAACCAAGTACATGCTTCTATTAGATGGGATGTTGCTAAACTTTGGGACTTAAAAGCCTTTTTCTGACAAGTCACAGGAACAGGGTTTGGATAACATCTATTTTCTTGTTACTTTCTGTTCTAATTAAACCTAGTTTACCGCACTAATTTTTCCACATTGATCTCAAAATTTTTGTGTTTATCAGTTCAACATGATATTTGATCTGCATCAGTTACCCTTTTTTTTTTTTTTCTTTTTCTTTGCCTGCTTTAACCTCATCTGATTAACAGAACAATCCCAGCAGCTTCAGCTGGCTTCGGTTACTTGGACAGCTTCAAACAAAGCCCCTTGATATAATGGGAATGGCTACGTATGAAAAGCTTTTTTTTTTTTTTTTTTTTTCCAAAAAGCCTTTTGATACTACTGAGTAAGTGAGTAAGAAATGACATTTTGTTTCCCTGATTAGGGCACAATAAGGTCATTTAGACATCTAAGATGGCATCGTGGCACAGTAATCTAAGGTCTCAATTAAGACAGTGAAGATATTACTGCTTTAAAGTGTTGGAACTATTACCCTATTTTATCAATACACAGAAGAGAGAATTTTCCTTTTCCCTCTTTCCCTAGTTAAGGTTAGATTTCAAATGAAATCTTAAAAATATCTATCCATATGTTCCTAAAGATGTTTTTGGTATCTGTATTTTTCCTTTAGTTAGTAAGTTAGGACCAGGATCTTTGAAGATGGTCATTTATTTATAGAAGTGATTCCTGTAAAATTTCAATTTTGGAGGATTTATAATTTCAGGTAGGCCTATTTTGGACATTTTTATTTATTGCACCATACATTTAGGCCTTGGCAAGAGGACAGGTGTATGATGTGATTAACTGTGTTGCGATATATTTCAGTCCTGGCAGAAATGACATGTCAGGAGGAAATGGGATAATGAACAGCCTTGGCCAAGGAGACAACCAGTCCGGGCCAAGATTTGGGTCACCAGTTCTTCCAGTCATGACACTTAGCACTCTCAGTGAGAAGCACCTCTACAGCTACACTTGTTCCCCAGTGCAATGCTTTGCAGCAACCTAATTCTCTTCTTCTCCTCATGAGAGTCTGACAAACAAATGGACCCTTTGGAGTGAAATCCATCTGTGTGCTTTCTATTTTCTTATTTTTTTTAATAAGTGGGATTAATGTGAAGGAAATAGAGGCAAATTCTGCTGCTCACTTCTCTCAGAATGAAATTGGAGGTGTTGATTCGGCAGGTGCAGTCCCATTTGCTTGAAGTCCTGACTGTCTTGCAGGCTGCTTCTTCCTCCGTAATACAGATGAACAATTGAAAAGGGCTGAGGTATTTTTGTGAATAATCCCAAGCATTGTATGGCCAGGAAAACCAGGGGCCAAGGGGGCTCAGAGGCCACCCTCTATTGGAATTTGACGCCTTTGTTGTTCTTTCCAAGTCAGAGTCTTTTGACCTCCAGGGCACATCGTAAATCTCAGCTATTCATTTAGGCTCTGATTTAGAGCATTCACTGTAGAGAAAACAGCAGACTCTGGTTTAAATGAAATTATACAGCCTTCTTTAACTTATCATATGTGTGCATAAGGATCCTTGCATGAAAACATTGCTATGCTGCACACACTGATAGTGCTGGCAGCTGCCAAACAAATTCTGAGGATGCTAAAGGTGATAATGCCTTTGATTTTATCTCCACTTGCACAATTGAGAGAAGTTCACCCAGATACAGCATTTAAAAAGCAGCTCATTAACATATTGAGTGGCATTGCTAATTTTTGCGGTAGGAGGTGCTTTCCTACATTTCAGCCTGTATTAAAAGAGGTTCTCTCTGAGGACAGTAATCAGGAAAAGTATAACTTCATGTGTGCTGCACAAAAGACCTGTCCAAATATTTTCTTCTCCTCCTGTGTATTGTGATGCCTTAAAAAACCAGGCTTGCTTGACAGATCAAGAAGCACCTTACAACTCTTCTTACAACAAGCAGAGAGGGCAGATTTTATCCCACAAATGATGGAGCTACCAGTGCAGTCTATCAGTAAACAGTAACATTTGCTTTATGGCATAGGGGTCAGAGTGAGAAGAGTGGCTGTGATGCTGCAGCAGGTTGTTGGATTGAAGTCGAGTGATGCCAGAACGTCCTGAAACGATAACAGAAGAATTTAAATAAAAATAAATTTGGCATTTTTAACTAATCATATATGCAACCCACTAGAGATAAGACTGTCAGATTGTGGATTTGTATCCCTATCCCTAAGTCTGGATTGCATTTAGCTTTATGATTTGCATTAGAGTTGGACTCAGTCACAAAACTGAGTCAAAATCTCAGCACACCCTCCTGTCTCCCCGTTTCTCTCTGTCTGCCTCTTACAAGCACACATACGCACCTTCATGCAGAGCTTAAAACTCCGTGTATTTTTCAGACTCTTCTATGTGTTGTTATTAAACTAGAAAAACATTTACATCATTTTTTTTTTTTGCTGTTCTGCTACATTCTTCTGTTTGTATAAATCAACTAATGGCAACTACGCTAAATGCTGAAAGAAGAATGCATACTATTGTATAATAAAAAGTGTTAAGAAGACCACCTGGTTGCTTATAACAGCTGGAAAGACTATAAAACACTGTTAAAATTACTGCTTTATATGATTCCTGAAAGCTACCTCTGTGACATCTGAAAGATTTACTGCGTTAGAGACCATCTCTACCATGATTCATCCTACTGACCTTAGTCCATAGTGTCCCACCAAATACCACAACGACTATTCTCAGATAAAGATAATGCAGAGGAAGAAAACAAGGCTCTTCCAGTGTGTGCATATACTCACTAATGACAAATTAAAATTTTTAGGGATATGGTATGCTGAGACTATCACGCTTTTTATAGGTTCATTGAATTATTTTAACTTAATAAATGCGCTACTTAATCAATAGCTACCACACTGACTTTGCAAGCAGTGCATCGCTTCAGCAAAACCATTTGGTAACAGTGGGAGTTCATAGAAGGCATTAGCAGGGAAGTCAACCAGCAAGGAGTTTGAATAGTCTAATCTTGAGGTAACAAAAGCATGAATAACCATTTCAGGCTCTGGATCAGATACAACTGGCTGCAGAGTGGTGATATTCTTTAAGCGCACTGAACAGGATTTGGATTTAACCCAGAAAATAAACCCTAGGCAAATTACTATTAAAATACAGGCAACATCAAAGGGGATACCAATGAAACAAAGACATTGCAAGAAATGTTTTGGTGGAAGCGTAATTTATTTTCACTTTATCAACCTTTGAGCATACAAGGATTTTTTGTCTCAAGGAGTGCACATTTGACAGCCATGATTATATTAATACCAAAACAGCAATCCATGTTTTTATTCTCCATCAATCCTGATTTCCTTCTGATAGCTGAATTATTAGATGTTTTTGCATTACTCATTTCAGAGTTTTTTGTTCTTTCTTTCTTTTATTATATTCTAAAAAGCCCCCTTGCATTAGGAAAAGGGAAAGAGATTTTTTTTTTTTCTCCTCCCACAAAAGTTAGAAGGTAATTGAAGAAAGTAGAAAGATGAAATGCATTTTGGCTGTTACAGAGATAGGAAAAAAACCCTTTTGTCTGTGGAGAAAAATAGAAGCTAGAAAGTAGAACTGACTGTTTGTGCAACATCTCTCTGTCTGTGCAGTATCTCTCAGATGTGGTGCCATTAAAAGTCAACAACACCACATAATCCTAACCAGGGGCAAATATAATCTAAAGAGATTTAAATTATATTTGGCCTATATATTCCTTGAGAATTTCTACTAACACAGAGTCCATTGAGGGTGTTTAGATTGGGGATTCATACAAAGCTGATCAGAAATATCACCATCCTGAGAGAAGCTGAGGCAAAAGATGAGAACAAACTTTGACTTAGTAAATAAATTTACTCTCTCATAAATCAGGTTTTAAACATGAAAATAGTATCATAAATAGACAAAAATCGTATTCTTAAAATATAAGGCACACTGGGATACTGAAGTTAAAAGCAAAGTGCCTAATCACCACTAAGCCTCCTTATGTACTGCTCTAAAAAAATGTAAGGCTGTAACTGGATGGAATTTGCATATTCACTAATTATTAGCTGAAACCTTCAAAAAAAGCTGACCAAAAGATGATAGACTAGATGACTAATGACTATACATCTGTAAAATGAAATTACAGTTTTACTAGTGGTCAGCAAACACTTTTGGCTAAACCAGAAACAAGAGCACCCAGACAGTATTTTGTTTGTAGGTGGATGTTGGTGCATTTGATGTACAAATATAGATGCCTTGTGTTGTTTTGGTCATAGTATATTCTTTCCTCACCCAGCAAAAAATGGAAATGCGAAATCTGAGATCTTTGGAAATCTGTGGCAAAATTCCCATTTTTTAAAAAGGGATCAAATTTCCCTTGATTTTGCTATATTTAAATCAATTACTGTAATTACGAAGGCGCGTAAAGCTCTGTAATCTGTGTGAAGTTCTGCCACCTCCCCCGTTCTTCACGAAGGTGCACGCACATACGTGGAGCCGCGGCGACCGCTGCCTCGCCGTGGCATTCGGCGAGTGTCTCCAGCTGGCCGGTGTGCGGGCAGGTAGGCAGCAAGGCAGTAGGCGCTGGGAAAGGCTTGGCCTTGGCACACGGTGCTTGAGGCCAAGGACCGGGGATGCTCTGGGCATCCCTGGCTCTGCAGCTGGTCGGGGTGAAACGTGTCGCGTTGCCGATATGCAATTCCTCCCTTCTCCCCACTCCTCCTGTACCCTGTCCTGTGTATTTAGTGACATGTGACACTCTCTGAGAGAAAAGACATCTTCCCTTAAACCCCTGTCCAGATCTCAACACAAACAAGGCTCCGAACTCCATATGATCCTTTAATTGCTACTATAGAACAAATTATTCATAAGACAAACTGCAGCCTGAGCAGTCGGAAAGGCATAACATGCTCTTTCCTGAAGAAAGGCAGATGGGTAACGTATTGAAAGGTCTCATGTACCAGACTCCAAATTCATTGCAGGTCCACATGAAAGAATCTAATTAAAGGCTTTATACAAAAGGGATTAATTACTTCTCATTAACTTAGAGCAAGTGCAGTATCGGTTAAAGCTGGGGAAATCCATGTGAAGACATCTCTAGTTACTACCTATCATCAAGGATGCCAACATCAAAGCTTTTGTTACAAAGGCACCTATTTTATATTTCCACTTAAATGGACACTGGGGGTTTTGCTAAATGCTGACTGTCAGAACAAAGGGTCAGAGCTGAGTGCACATGCATAAATGTGCTGCTGTAATGCCTCTTTATTTATTTTGGTAGGCAGATGACTTCTATTTGCCTCACGCATGCTGTTCAGCAAAACTAATAAATAAGTTTCAAATCGAAATAGGGAATCCCCTTTCTTCATGCTGCTGTTGATGTGTCCTGATTTAACTTCTATTAAAATAATGGGAAGGCTCTTAGGGATTTTCTGTGAAAGTTTTTGAACAGAGGAGATATAGACTGTGTTCATCAGTCTGAGTTTACTGACACCAGAGCTAAATAGTTGGAATTGTCATCTACATCATCTCTTAAGTCCAATTCCTCAGTAAATTTTAACTCTGGATGTTCTAAAAAAATAAAGTCCTTGCCTTCTTTTTTCCATAGAAGGCAATAGGCTGGATGCAGGAGGAGACAAATTCCTCATCCTGTTTAGAGTTTAAGCCCTTCAAAAGTAAAACAAGGCCTTGGAACTCACTGTCTAACAAGAAGTCCCATTACTTGCAAATCCAGGGAGCGCCTCATGCTAAAACTGATTAGCTAAATCTCCACAGCAAACCGTGCTATGTGACTTTCTGTGACAAACCAACAGAAAATATTTCTATGAATAAACACTAATTTGACAGCAGGTTAGGCAAATCCACTCCAACATATATCTTCAGCATTCCGGACAAGGGGTATTTTCCAAGAAAAAAACAACAAAAAAAAAATGGCATAGAATTCCAACCAGGTGCAGGTTTTTTTAACTATAATGGACCTGATGTAATGGAGGCTTTCAGATTTGTGCAAGTGAAGCAGAGCGCAGAGGCTGGAGTGCGGGGTTACGATCCGACCGATCATCAATATTAATTAATGCCCATCAAGCAAACATGCCTCTGCTTTGGATGCCCATACGTCACACTTTGCTGGACAGTGCTTGCAAAACACTTTCAAGATGCAGCAGAGTTTTTTTTTTTTGGCAGCATAGTTGTCTCTTGATCTTTTCTTTGCTTATTCAAAGGAAATGGACATACTGCAGCAGATGATCTTCTCAGCAGATTCTTGCACATCTCCTGTACATGTTGATATCTGCCCGTACTGTCAGATCGTGCCCACAGCATATAATGCTTTGCGTCCTGGTGTAAGAGTGTTAGCTTGAATTCTGGATAATCTGCAGCAGTAACTCATGTGTCTCTGCATCTCAGTGTGTACCTTCTGTACTATAGCACTAACCTACCCCTTGACTACTGCAGAGCAGGGTAAGACAGCAACAGGACTAAGGGCGAACTGAGAAAGACAACAGGGAAAATAAACTTTTTTATTTGGACCTGTCTTTTCCAGTCCTATCTGTTTCATTGACCTGAAATTCAAAACTATGAATTTAAAGTGTATGGAATACATATATACATGTATTTGCTTATAAAACTACTGATTAAAAGGTTTTCTTCTATAAATTAGGGGCAAAAAAGAACAGATGTGTGCAAATATCCTCAAAATGGTTCACATAGGCTAATCAGTTTCACAGAGAAAATAAATTCATACAAATCTAAGCCTTCACATGAGCATCTCTCTTCAATGACATGCCCATGAGGTCATTTGTTTCAAATTAGTAAATCAGGCAGTAACAGACTTGCCAGCATTAACCTCTTTATTCAATAGTTCATTTGCTTTGTGGAGGAAAGCTATTCTTCATGTGGTGATTGCTATTTCTGATTATAAATGTGCTGAAGACTTTGAATAAATAATATAGAATAGTTTCAGGAAAGGCTGGTATTTATTCTGCCCAGTGGAGCATGCTGGAACACTTCCCATGTGCTATGTTTTTGTCAAGTCAGTGCTAATAAAGCACAGGCAACCCAATTACTAGTCCATGAACACTTAGGAAATAGATGAAAAGGGCCAGCAAGGAAACTTCAGCATTTGGGTATGTGCTTCTTCATACTTCCGTGTCATGAAGACATAATCATATATGTCCATTTTATCTCCCACAGAGAGGCTGACGTTTCTTAACTTATCTGTGCAATGACATCTAGTGATCTGGTAGATATAACTCTACAGATGGCTATAACTAAAACCTTGATTTAGAGATATAATAGACAAAAATATTCAAGCCAATATCAAGACAAGAGTAGAAAGGAGCCTGACCTACTCCCACTTAAGTCAGTGCTGAAGCTCCTATCAATTTCAATACAACAGCATTAGACTTTGCCTGATACTCAGAAAACACAAATAACCTGTAAAATATGCTTTTCAACTTAGCCAATTACAGGATGAATAATTTGATTACAACAGGAAAAATCTCATGCTTTTGTAAAAGGTATCGTGACCAAATTCTGTATTTCTGAGCTTCACAATTCTTATATGTCTATGCTTCAGGTTACAGGGCAGTTGTAACCTGAATGCAGGTTACAGGGCTGAAACATGTGTACTGTCCCCGTGTTGGTGTCCCTCTGAAGTGAGGTGGCCAAAGAGAGTGACAAAGGCCCAGCGAATTGAGCGTAACTTATCCCCACTCCCACCACCACGTCCTTTAACCATTTCTGAAAAATGTGAACCCACTATTGATATCCCTTCTCAGCTTTGTTTTCCTTTTGATTGTATAGATTCTTTAAATTTAAACACAGAGGGGCTTATCCCTAGTCAAATTGTTCTTTAGCGTTGCTACAGAATGAGTTGCAAATGCAGCCTCAGAGAGAGCTTATAATTGCATTACATAGTTCTCAGCTCAATTTTTAATTCAGTATTCAAACAAACCATATTAAAGAGGACTTCCAAAGAAGAAAAAACCACAGCTTTCTTTTAATTTTCATTGTTTTGACATTTGCAGCTCAACCACTTCCCATAGTGTGTCATGAAAAATTATAACTGTGTGTAGTCTTCAAAGCAAAATATGTGCTTTCATTTAGCCATGATCCCAATTACCTGATCTGTATCACCAGGTAAATTGTAGGTATTTGGTGCACATTTAGTCACTCATTTTTCTGTGGTTTTTGAGAAGGTAAAATAAAATCTAAAAAATCTCTTGCAAAATCTAATGTATTCATACACCTCTTCCACTTGTTTTATTATTGAGTTACTAAGAATTCCAAAATGTAAATTCACAAAGTTCCTGTGCTACAACTGATTAATAATTAAAGAGCTCCTTAATCAAGAGGAGTGGTAAGGTTTGAAATCTAATGAACTATTTCTTATATGCATGCAAATGTTAAGAATCAAATAATGCAATACAAACCTTGCAACTGGGCAATTTACTAAACAGGTTAAAAAAAAAAGAATATATGACTTGGGTTACAAGCATTAAAATCTGATTAATGGGTGGGTTAGGGTGATTGCATTTCCTGATGATACAGATTAAGGTGTCCCTAATCATTATATTGGGGGTTGCAATGTAAGTTGCTTTCCATTGCTGTAAACATTCCACTGCAAAGCAAGCAAGCGAAGCAGTGGTGTTTGCTCCACAGAGTGTGCATGCCCTCGAGGGCTGAAACATAGAGGGAAGGGGGGAAAGTGTAAGCAGCGGAGAGAAGTAGAACGAAAAGGGGAAAGAGGAGGGTGACATGCATGAAAAATGAACATATGGGGAAACCTGACTGCATCAATAGTTTCAGTTCACCTCACACTGAATTCTTTAGTCTTTCATTTCCTGTTTCATGAAGGAAAAGGAAATAATGAGAGTGCAATGAATAATGCATATTCATATGTCAGCCTGAGAGTACAGACTAGCACTTCTCCTAATTTGTGACTTGACGATATTCTCTGATATGAACAATGAAATTTTCTTAGTCAGGAGCCTGGCTCTGAGTCATTATGAGAGACGCAAGCTCGTAAGCCAGCTTTATGCTCAACTTTTAGGAAAATTCTCTGGACCCAGGCATTAGATACTCCAGCACTAGTCAATTAAGAATCTTGCTGAGCTTTCAAAGACAGAAGTCAGTTTGTGTTTATTCCTTGGCCTTTGTCGGCAGATCTGCTCATGCAGAAGCATTCTTAATGGAAGCCTACAATGTATTGTCCATTTAAGACAGATTATGAGAAACAAAAGAAAAATGCAGAAAAACTGCAGCATTAATAAACGAAAAGCCTGTTATGTGATTTTTTTTTATTAAAAGGTTTCAATTTCATTTAAAGTTGATCAAGATATCAAAACCATATTTAATACTTTCTTTTCTATTTATTGTCCTGGTGAAATACCTGGGACTATGAGTAGACATTTTTTCTTTGCCATTTGAATTTGTTTTTATGCTTTTTTTCTCCACTGTGACACAAAGTGAGAAAAAAAATAATATAGAAACACTTTTCTTTTTTTTTTTTCAAATTGTAATACTGAAAATTTTCAGTGTCAAAAATAACACAAAACATGTTGTCAAAACTTAGTTTTTCAACATATTTATTGTTTTGGCAAAATTCTAACAGTCTTCACAATCCAGCAGATGTAGGATCAGGTTCTGCTGATTCAACAGTGATATCTGGAGCATTTAGATAGTGGCAGCCAATGTATCTGCAGATAGCCAGAGCCAAACAGAGGACTGGGGAGAGACTTTGAGGTGGTTGCAACCCTTGTGTATCCTTTTAAAGAGAAAAGTACTTCTATTTCTTGGCCAAATGCTTGGTAATATCCTTGACCCCAGTGCAGCACAGTTATCTTTTCAGCAGAAACAAGAAAGAAAAAAGGGTCCCTCACCTCTGCTTCCCTCTGACTGACAGATACCTTGAAACTGGCACCCCGTAGCTGGCTTCTAACATGAATTCCTGTCATCAATTCTTGCAAATTCTAACATAGAAAAATGCAGGAATGATGAAAGACCCAACCTGAGGAGCACAGCCTCAAGTGTTCCCGAGCTTTGTGCCCCCTTTAGGTCCTGTGCCCAATGCAGATAAACTAGGATCAAGAACGAGCACCTTTGCCTGTAGTCTGGTAGAAAAACACCTTCCGGTTCAGACCAGGACATGCTACTGGAAACCTGCCTTGCTCCATTTGTTCATTTTGATATATGCTTGCAAAGATCTGGTTTTTTAAATTTTAGGAAAAGTGGCTTAAAAATATAATATCAATAATTTGTACTGATAGGCTTTTAACTGGCAATACTCCAAACAAGAGTACATGTAGTTACCATAAAAGATTGTGTTTCCAGTGTTTCAGAGAAACGTGAATGGTATCTGCAAATGCAATAACCATTCACAATATGGCACACATTTCATGGGGTATTGCTATTGCATCCCAAACTTGGTACAATTTTTGTAATCGACTGAGGATAGTCCTCTGCACCCTAAGCTCCCCATTTCTAGATACATTCCTCTCTTTTTATTTGTGAAAATGCTGGCTATGGTTTGTAAGCTGCTCTGCAGTTTTCAAAGGATCTGTGTTGTAACATATAGTTGCTAGCCTGATGATCGAGACTATAAGGGGAGGTAACCTCTCATGAGGTGGGTTGACAGCCTAAGGGCCACAGACCAGTTTTCCATCTTGGACTCATGAAAGGATTCTTGCCCCCAGAACTTCCTTACAATCCCCATTTTCCAGACACATTTTCAGGTCCAAGGGTGCCTTGAAAGGCAAAAGGATGCTTTCCCTTTACTCAAAGCTCCCTTTCCATTTCCTTGGTCAAAGCCTCTGTCCCACATCTGTTTAAATACAATGACTTTACAGGCTTGCTACCATCCCACGTTACTGAGTAACATCCATGGGCTTTATTATTCTCTTGAAGATTTCAGTTCTTTGCTCCCTGCCTCCTGAAAGTGCCTGACTGGAAACCAGAGGAAGTCAAGGGTTAATGTTTGAGGAATGCAGAGCTGGGATTGATACTGTGGCAATTAGTTACTCAGGGGGGCTGCATGTGCACACCAGTTTTCCTAAGGCTTGACACAATTGGTACTTAGGCATATGGGGAATTTTACTCACCTGGCAATTCTCATTTTACCCGAATAGACCTCCAAACTTCAAATGAAACTGGTCACGTGTAAGGATATGAAGCCTCTAACCATAAAGCAGTGAAATCGACTGCATTAAGAGGATCTCACTTTGAAATATAATCCTGAAATGTCACCAAAAGAAAAAAAGTAGAGAAGAATCTTGCTTTGAGCAACAGAGGAGTCAAAAACCCTAATCCTTCGCTACAGACCTAACTGCCATGCAGTCGTAGGTTCCCTCATGACGTGAGTAATCTGCTACAAATGATGATACTGCAACATGTACAAAGAGCATTTCTGGAACATCAATACACACGGAACTTCGAATATTCTTTTTACGGTTCCTTCACGCAAAATGAAACTGTATTTGAAAGCATTATACATGCTTGCTGTGTAATTACATTAATCAGAGAAAGCTTCTTCTCTGTGTTGCTCTGCTGTTGCCATGGCAGCCTCCCTGTGTTTGCAAAGTGCAGAGCACCCATTCTTAATTATACTTACAAAGCAGCTACATTTCAAAGGAACCCAATAAACACAAAGTTAAAGTGAGGATGCTGTGCAGAAGTGATACGAACAAACACATTTTTGTCACATCTTTATCTCGTGCGTGCTGCACACCCTGTCCTCAGAACGTTTTCTTCAGCTCCTGGCTTTCTTCGAGGATTCATGACAAGCTCCAGATTTTGGTCTGCCCGGAAATACAGTACTCTGCCGCTGGCCCCAGAGATACTTCTGCCTATAATCCAGGAGCTAGACATCATGACCATCAATTTAGAGAGATCTTTGAGCTTGCACTGCTTAAAGAATGGCAAAGGAGGGTGTTTTCTGATTTTCCACTAACCAATACAAATCCCATTGCATTCATGCTGGTGCCCAAGTCCTTCAGCCCATAGATGCTTAGTGATCTGCTTCCTTGCTGCAGTCTCTGCTCTCAGTGCCATCATGTTGTTTCGGGTTACGTAGTCAAGGCTTCACCATAGTCTGAAGGCGTTAACATGAACTTAATCAAGCAGAATATATCTCCTACAACGCACATGAACCACCAGCTCAGTGCAGCACACGTGAGCAACAGAGTCCTCGCCTCTTTGTGGATGAATAACACGGAAATTGCAGCCAGCACTAAAATTTACATTTTCCCCCTATAAAGAAATAAGGGATTCCCTCATTCTGAAATTGATGTTCTCTCTGAAGTTGAACAGAGCTTGTACAGATGCTGGATGGCAGATATGAATTATGCATTTTCTGGGGGTGGAATGTCATGCAATTTTAGTGTTATTCAAGCCACAGAGATCCATCGGGAGAGAAATAATTAGAATATTTCAGAGCCCTGGATTTACATTTTTTAAGCTCGTGAATGAAATGAAATTGGCTGCCTCCAATTTACATGTCTGCAGCCATGCCTTGATGAACTTCCCAGATCTTAGCTTTAGGATCTGAAACCTCTGGGAAAAACCCCAGATGTGTTGGCAAATTATGGTGTTGCTCTGGAAGGTGTCACAGAGTGAATCCTGAGATAATTCTGTGCTGAGGTGTTAGGGAGCATTGTGCAGCTGCATGCATGTGAGTATGGGAGATAAAAGCCTTTGGGTCTGACAGAGAGCAGAAGCCCTTCTTTCCCTTTTCTTAGTTTCTTTTCTCAAGTGTACTTATTAGTCACCTTTTACATGGAAAACTGTGGTGTTTTTACTTGGGTAGATGCACACTACCATAGAAAAGGGAAGCACTTACACTTTCTTAATTAATGAACCTTATTCTGACTTACTTATCGGGCTAAACAACACTGCCTGGATATGGTTGGCATATAGGAAGAGATGGGCAGTGATGTCTGTCTTATTTTAAAATGGGAAATCACTTTACAACTCAGCCTGTGAGTAGTAGCTGCATGTTAGATACTATATTCTTGACGACTCTATAGACTTGCCCCATGCAGATTGCTGTCATAGCTCACTTAAAATTACAGTGACTTAAGATTTCTAGGTAAACTTACAGTCTCACCTGACTTTGCCCAGCCTTGATCAATTGTGGAGGTCCAAAGCTGGACCGATGCCCATAGAGCCACAGGCTGGACCAGATACCACACCACAGGTTGGCTGCAAGGCAGAAGTGAGGTGTCTCCTCCAGCACTTGCCGTTTCTCGGGGCTGCAGACCCTTATCTTTGCTTAGTCTACCCACAGCATAAGAATAATGCCAGGATGTTTGGACTACTGACCTAAGGACTTTTCTTGTCCTCTGACTTGTACAGGTTCAGATACTCCAGTCTTTCTGCTTGTGATAAAGTTTCCCCATAGATCTTAGAAATGTACTGCTGAAAGTAGAGCCTTTGCAGCTCATATCATTTTATCTGAAAATATATTTGAAAATATCGCCATGCAAACACACCTATATGAATATGTATATGTGTATACATGTATATTTATGTGTGTATATAAAGTGTGTCCTGCTACTGCTCTTAGGTAGAGCAGAGATGTTACATAATACTTCCAGTCAGGGAATAGAGAAGCAGCAACATGACTAAGCAACAGAGCGTGACTTATGAATAACAAATTGTGAATATTCCCCAAGATATTTCCCTAGTTGATCTCCAAACAAAGTGCTGAGATTAATACATGTGAGGATTCTTCCACGGCCTAGAGGACTAGAAGACACTAGGAAGACAACAAGCAAATGAGAAAGCTGACAGATTTCATCGAATAGATTTACATTGTTCCTTGCAGATTATTTGCTGGCATCTGACAGTGACTTCAGATGATTAATACGTGGGTCAAGAGTTTTTCACCCACTGTGCAGCAACGAGTGCAGTGCAGCAGGACTCAAGTTTGTGGCTGAAGGCAGAAGGCAAACTCCTATCACAAAGGAGGACTATTTGAAACAGACTGAGATTCAGCAGTGAGATATAGGGAATTCACTTTCCTCCTTCAACTCCACTGGCAACCTCTGTGCAGACACCTACAACGTTGCCACTTTGTGGAGTTAAAAGTCCTTTTTGATTTGTCAGTACCCCATATATGAACTGGCATCTGGAGAGGGCTCTTAGTAAGCCAATTTGCACAGCAAGGGCCTTGAAAAGAGGTTGCAACAGCAAGGCAAACACCTCTCAAATTTCTGAGGCATATCTTTGTCTAGAAGAAATCAGCAGAGCTCCAGTGCCACCACTGAGCTCCACAGAGCTCCACTGCCAGCCTCAGATTTCTCAGAGAGAAAAAATCTAGATGATGGTGAAATGGGAGAGGAAGAAGAAAATCTTTTAAATGCCTGAATGATGTTTTTTTGGAGAGAAAAGGAAGGCCTGGGGCAAAGAAAGAAGGCTGTGTTTGAAATAATTAAATAAGCAAATGGAGAAAATGATGAAAGGAAGATCACAGATAATGAGGCTATGGTGGTTGTTTCCTCTCTCCTCTATGAATCCATATTTTGTCAAAGCTGGCAGGGTTCTCCCAAGAGAAAAGGGGACCATCTGAGCTAAGGAGCGGTGACATCTGCTTGCAATTGTGTCTACCCAGCCTGGAGATTCTTGTTTGCCTAAGAACTGGTCAGGCAATCAGTCCATGCCCTTATCTGCTGAGCTCCTCAAATGCTCCCCTTGGAGTCAAGCCTGAGAGCCGAGCTCCAGCTCTCCTTTCCTGGTCAAATACAGCTGAGTCACTACCGTGTGCTTTGCAGGTTTTTGCTGGCACAGCTCAGCAAATGGGGCACCGAGGGAAGGATGTCACAAGACATTGACTCCGGAACGCAGTGGCACTTTGGACCAAGCTCTTAAATTCATGGTCCTCGCAAAGACACGGATGAAGCCAAGACTTTCTGCTGACATTTATAAATGGCACCAATAGTTCTGTATTTCCACTCAGACCGGTTCCCTCTTCTGTGCTAGCTCTTTCTGCCGTTTTCCTTGTTTGCTCCTAGGCAAAATACACTGTGGTCTCATTTAGGGTGTCTGAATACTACTACCTTATAAATAACAAAAATACCTAGGCTTGCTGTCAAAGTTTTATTCTTCATCTTTTTTCCCACTCTCTCTTGCTCTCTTCTTTCACTTTATTTTAATTCTACTGTGTACTTCACTCTAATCCTTTCACAGTGGGCCATTGTGCTATCTCTTTCCATGCAGTGGAACACACAAGGACTCACACTTCTTTGGAGTTGAAATGTAGATTCCTCATTGAGGGAAAGCTCATTATAGACCAACTTCTGTTTAGTTCAATATGATACTGGCAAGGGCAGAGTTGTTGCTGCTGGTGATTTTGTGGCTGATTGCAACCTTGGTTTGACAGGTTTTGACCAAAGAAATTTGCTATATGTAACAGATGATAATAGTTTTTATGATGTGGGTACGCTTTCATGTTCATGTTAAGTCTAAATGTACATTGGTAACAAACTACCTCACAAAACCAAATGAATACCTGCAGTTTGCCCAGTAATAGTTCAAAGGTGTACCAGGGCTAAAGTATTTGAGGTCCATCTTCAAGGGAGAAAGAAGTCATGTATGGGCAGGCTACTGATATTGTTAGTTCAAAAGAACTACTGCCTAATTTGTAAGGACTTCAAATATCTGGAAGACACACTCTATGTGTATTTAGCATCCAATTATCCAAAGAACTGAAACAAGTCCACACCATAAATCTTTCTTCAAAGATATTTTTGTCAAAAGCGATGATAAGGAAGCATGCATGGAGATGACAATCTGGACAACCCTCATTTTTATTGCTTCATTTCATGTCTTAGACCAACTCTTCAAGCTTCTCTATAGCTGTCAGTTCTGGTGCAATTTATTCACCAGCAATAAGGATTCCAGGCATTCCTGAGGAAGGCAACTTGCCTAAATGTTTATGCTAGCCTGTTCCCCTCTTCGCCTTATCAGTGCCCATGTCCTTCACTCCTCTCTCCATTTCTATGCTGCTTCTCTCTTCCTTAGGCAGGGTGGTGACTCCACTTTCCTCCCATCAAACACTTCTCAACGTGGCCACATTCAGAAGCAGTCATAGTGAAAAATATGCCTCAGAAGTGACAGCACTGGCTTTTCCTGGGAATTGATTTAGATCTCACAAGATGTAATTGCACTGTGTGGCCGTGTGCAGTTAGCACAGCTAGCACGCGCATGGCTAACACTGACTGAACAAGCTAAAGAAGTGGAACAACTGTGTTTTTTAGCCTAGTGTTACCCACAAGTTAATGAGCCTTGAGCACAGCACCACACTATCTTGGAGGCTGAGCTCGTTCCTCTGTTCAACTCTAGGTAATATATACAAGCTTCAGGGGCCCTAGGACAACACTGCTGCATGGTATAGTCTATAGGTTTTCCAAAAGGAAATGTGAAAAGCAACCTCTTCTTCCAGAACAACCAGCAAAACAAGTAATTAGTGCTGCATTAGAGTGAAAGAAATCAGTTGCTCATTAGCAATACAATCGGTGAAGCTGCTTTCCTAAGAATTTTTCTCTTCAAGCTGGGATCCACCAAGCACCTCTGACATTTGAGTACCTGGCCTATGCTGCTGCTTTCTCTTCTGGAGAGCAATAGCAAGTTGTTTGTCCAGTTAGCCACTAACAAGAATATAACATATAGCACCTCTTAAGTTTAATTCAAACTGGTCAGCAAAAGCTGCTAGGCTACAGACTGACAGATACGTATGTGAATGCACACACTTATTTCTTCTGTCTGTAACTATCTCATTAACCAGATTAAATCTTAACCTGGAAGTAACTGATATGGTATACTCACATTTAAGATCATTCAAAGTCCAGGAAGTTACCAAAATAGGAATTTTTGGATGCCACAATGGAAAGAACACAGTGAAAATACAAAGATAAGCCCTAGTGGATCAAAAGATCTTACATGTATGCATGGCACCATGGTGTGGTGTCATCCTGCTCCTCCCCATTGTAATCCAGGAACACTATCCAGTCTTTCCCAGATGTTATCGCTTCACGAAGTTCATGCAGCACATGTTATATAGTTTTGGAGAGAGATTTCTGGTAATTCTTCATATTCTGAATGGAGAAATGAGAGGTAGTTTCTATGGAGCTTTATGAAAGAAACACAGATAGCAACACTCCAGTTTCTTTCCCACGTGAAATTTCTTTCCTCTTACTTACTTCTAACATCTAAGCCTATACTAAGGTAGTCTCTCATGATCTTGTACCTCTTTGGGTTTGCTCTTGTGTGTTAATATAAATAAATAAAGAGTGAATAATCAAAGACTCCAATTAACTTTTCATGTGGCAGACAGGTCCATTTATTGCAGTTTCTATGTCAACGAATTTTAGCTAGGAAAATCAGCCCTTTGGCAACTGCAAAGAGTTTTTGCTTCAGTTTTTGCCTTTTTGATGGAAAAATGAATATCTTCTATAGCTTGTATATCCTACCAGATGCCCTAATATGTCACCACCTTCCTGTGCAATAACGTTCTCATTTAGACTAGGCTTTACACTTTCAAGAGGAATTTTAATGAAGAACTACATGCGTGACTATTTCTCTTTAGTTTCATGAGAGCAAGCACTGTGATACATAGCTGGTTTTGAGACACATTGTACAACTGAAGATGTTTGTTTTCTTAGAGTAAACAGGCGCTTCTGGTTCTACTGTTTAGTTTTGTCCCGAAGCATTACCAGACATCCCCAGCATGATATTTACACAGAAGGAATGCAAACTCTCATCCAGGTCAAGTAATTTTTATGGTCCAGCGAGTAACAAGGTATTAGTCACCAGAAGGTCCTATGGCCTCATTCATTTTGTGTTCTTTTCTATTCTTCTGGTTATGAAATGTCTGATTTTTATGTAGAAAAAGCCACTCTCCTGGAGAAATCTGACAATAAAAGTAGTTTTCAGACCATTATCTTGGAAAATATAAAGACAAATTAACATCTTATCGACTAATATACAATATTTTCCAAGCAACAAACAACGGCAACACAAAGGCCATTCTTCTGATGTCTGCAGCAGACATACGAAAGTGGAAGCAAGGCCTCTGGGTACACTGGCCACAGGAAATAACTTAACTCTTGCATAGCTAATCTTTAGATGTGTGTTCTTCAAGCTGTTTACAAGAATCTTTTCCAGCTCGAGAGAGAGAGCGCCATCTGGTCCAGACACCCCTGGCTGTTAGGGGTACAAGCCAATGGGTTTGCAATATGAACAAAGAGTGAGGAGAGACAGGTTGCAAATTCTTTGGAGCTGGCACAAGAAAGATATTTTCATTTGTGAGATACTGTTAAAAAGGCTACCTGTCTAATCCTGACTTTCTCCAAGACCTCTGCCGGAGCAAGGATCCAATCTGGAAGCAGTATGCTGCCATATTGGCAGATGGACATGAGTAAACATCCAAAGACCAGAGAAAAATAGACGTTTATGGAGAAGTCACAAAAAGGGAATTCATCAAAATTCAGGGATTTACGCAGCTGTAACAAGTTCACAGACCACAGAGAAGAGACATAATTATTATTACACGACTGCATGCAAGCAGGGAGCTAGGATTAATACTTTAGCAACAGGGAGTGGGGTTTTTAGTGTGAGTTACCAACAGATATCTACAGCTGTTCATGGAAGCAGGTTCATTACCCTCTGTGGAAAATACTCTGTCACAAAGAGAGGTCAAGGCATGATACCTTGTTCTCTGAGCTGCCGTATTATCCTTGCTGAGACCATATGCAGCTCTATGATACTACTCAGCATGCACACGGCCATCAAAATCTTTAGCAAAAGCAGCAGAAAAACACTTGAAGCTTCTCAACATTCAACACTCAAAGCCCAGCTCTGATATTCTGCTCCAGTGTAGCAGAATATAACTGAGAACCTCTAAATATCCAGTGTAAGTTAAATGACAGACTTCATTTGTCAAGTGCTAGTGCCCTATTTGCCAATTTAACATTCAGATAATATAAGCTACTCTCCTGCTCCTGCTTTAGTAATAGCACATTTTAACAAAATTTAAAGTTTCACCACCTTACTCTATTTTTACATGTTTATTGGGAATTCTGAGATTTAATGAGATATAGTGTGAGCATTTTGTCAGAAGAGATCTGAGATGTGTAACTTTAACAGGCACAGATGCTCTTCCTAAGGAATTTATGTTTCTCTCTGGCCCTTAATAATGCCACTATACGTATGTGTTTGATGTTGGATATGGGGATTTTGTGACAATGACTCTTAGGATATTTTTTAGCATAGATCCTATCAACACATATTGTATTCTGGGCCCTTCTTGTACATGTATGGCAATAGAACCTCTATTAGAAACAGTTAATGATCTATGACAAAGTAACTTCTATTGGATGCAAGCTTAATATTGTTTCAGGGAGTAAGGCAGATTGGTCGCTATCTGCAACACTCTTCAAGGAGAAGATATGCAACAGTTTTCAGAATTGCCTGGAAATTAAAGATACTCTGTTGAGTGCTCTGAAAGAATCTGATTTCCTAAGGTTAGTTGGCTTTCACTTCCTAGCACTCCAGACTTAAGCAAGATGTTTCAAATGGAGACCAAAAAGCAGAAGAATCCAAAGAGTAACCTCTCTTTTGTCAGTATGAGCTATGTATCTTACCTTATAAATATATATTACCTATTCTTTGAGCAATTTCTGGCTCCCACTGCTATGTAGGCTACAACAGGCCTTTCTTACTCTACTTTCTTTCGAATGATCTCACAATTTTAGCTTTAGTCTAACAAAGTGCTTAAGCATGGGCCTACAAGCAAGCACATAAATATTATCATTGAAGCCAAGGGAGAATACTACATTCTTAAAGTCAGTATGGACACAAATGTTTCACTAGATCAGATCCCACAAGGGCTGCTGAGGAGATATAGACTGGGAGATGACTGGTGTTAGTCAGGAGTATCCTGTCTGTGCAGGATGAAAATGCAGCTGGAGATGCTGTTCCTGAGCTTGTTCTACTTAAATGGAAACCAGTCACTCACAGTTAAGGTGGTTTGTGCCAATGAGCAGCCCCAGTTGGAGGATTAAAAACCATTAGCTTGGAAAACCAATTGTGACTCTATTGTTCCTTGCATTGTGCAGGGCAGAGCTGAGCATGTCCAGAGAGCTCAGGTTAAAGTGCTGAGTCTTGGCATCTAAAAGAGAGGTCAGAAGACACTGGAGACACCAGAGTTTCCAAATTTAGGTGCTTAAGTGCCTCTTTACCTTATGTATGGATTCAGACCTAATATAACTATTCCCTGCTTGCTACGAATTAACCTGATGTTTCAGCCTTCACCTGGCATAACCGTTGCTAAAACAAGGCAGTCCATTCAGGCTTCATGCCAAGTCTCTCACTGCTAAGTCAACCAAAAGGGTGGAAGATGTGATTTTTTTTTTGCAGATTGTTCTGTACTAGATGCTGAGCTGCCCTTGCCAGCTATTTCATATAAGCAACTGACCAGCAGATAGGTAGAAACTACTTTTTCTTGCAATGACCCCACACCAGCCTTGAACATATGACTAATTCATGAAAGTTTCTGTCATCCACCACCTCATCCTCTGAGATATTCAGTCACCTAATAACTATGTATTTTGTTATTTTTCCCTTCATGAAACAGCTCAGAAATAAACTTCTGAGAGGTAGCATCACTTTTTAAATCCAAAAGCATCTCTCCTTAATGGCTTATAGAAACAAACTGTTACTAATAACAATACATTGAGATTGCTCTTCTGTTTTTCCCGTCAAAGGTGCCGTTTTGGGAGTCCTGCACTCATTGAAGACCCAGAGTAAGAGCTTTCTCTTCAGAGTTCGGATTACAGAAGAGCTTTGGATACTTGCTGCTGATATGTGGACATCTATTCCCTAGACTGGTGGTAAAGTAGTATAACTTCACTCACTGGTGAAGATGAGGGCAAACAAACGAGGAGAATTTCAAACACAGACAGATATCAAACCAAGGTAAGTAACCTCAACTATGCAGAAATCTTGGAAAGAAGACCAAGAGACTGGGCTAGGGAGAATACCAAAAAATGTATAGTAAGAGGCGGAGCAGGGAAACCTTTTTTGATGACATGCTGGTAAAGACTGAAGTGTTCCCAAGCCCTCAGAGAAAATAAATACGTTAAACATTGCTCACTCTTCCTTGTGCTCTGCCGCAGTAACTCTTTCAGACTTGCCACCTTATTTTCACAGGTCACACAAATAGAGAGGAGACAAACATTCACAGCTGCAATGTGAGTAGTGCTGATTCAGCTGAACCTGGAGCTGAAACCGTCTGCGAGCAGTTGCCGAAGAGCAGAGGGCCCAATGCCAAAATGGAGGAAGTCACTTTGCTGTCATGGAAAAGATTCCAAACTTGAGACTAGCACCAGAGCCCAGTTCTCACACACTGGCCAGCAAACATGGGCAGGAGATGGCAGGGGCTTGAAGGGCCGCAGGCAACACGCCATGGAAATGTTGCATTCATGGCTCCGGGTTCAGCAGAGTTCAGTTAGAAATGCTTAACGTGTGGTTCTGTGTTTATTGAAAGGAGGAACTTGAAGAGATTATTTTTTCCTATAAAATTCATGGAGAAGAGAGTGTAACACAAACTATTCCTGAATTGGTTCTGCTCTTCTCTTGAAGGAAAGGGAGGGAACAGTATCAGGCCTTGAACTTGCATCCCATACATCTTCAGAGACCTATGCAGGTTTCACACAGGGACCTCTATACCATGTTGATACCTTCTGTATGGGTGTCAGGATGCAGAATATCACCTAGATTACATTATCAGAGACAGAACTACAGAGCAAAATGAAAAAAGCTAGCAATCTACTTTTTCAGGACAATGTCTTTGTCATCACTCAGAATAGTTAAATGATGTAAAGGACCAGAGAGAATATCTCTTGAGATTTTCTGAGCAAGGTTGGTGGGTTTTGAAGAAGTGTGAAGGTCTGAAGAAGAAGTGAGGTTTGGGGGTTTCCTTGTTTTTTAAGCCTTTTTCTTTTTTTGTAAATTTTGTAAATCTCATTCCACTTTTCCTATCTGAAGTACATTAGTTTCCATGGAAACAATGTAGTCATTTATGTACATGGTGTTTACTGGCACCCGTATGTAGAATCTAAAGACAAATTATGTCATTGTTATGAAATGCAGGCATTTATGTGATGCTTATCATGACTCTCTGTGCAAGAGGATGGATACCTATACACGGTTATGTAAAGCTGCAGTAGTCCAAACTAAGGAATTCACCAGCTATCTGACCTGTAGAATTTAACATATTCAAAGTATCAATAGTCACAGTGAGGAAACGTGTAGTCTTTGTTTAATATTTTGTCCTCTTTGGTTCTATTATGTCTGTCTGCACTATGTAGAGCAGCACTGCAACCTCAGTGAAGTATTTCTTTGGCTGCTATGTGTAGAAAAATTGCAGCTTTAGAAGGAGGCACTATGCTCTTTGAAATAATCACTTTGTTCATATTGCATATATCACCACAACACGAACAAGGAGTAAAAAAAATGTAGTGATATGACAAGTAGAATGAAATAAACTTAGTAAGACCTGAAATCAGAATTGTTTGCTAAGGTATATCAATATAAGTAATATTATAATTTGCTATGCATGACACAAATAAAAATCTCAAATTCCTCTAGATGATACATGGGATTCTGAATTTTTCTTTCTTTTCTTTTTTTTTTCTTTTTGTTTCAAAGATATGTAGTTTTTCAGATGTATTTCATGAATTCTGACTCACAGAGTGAAGTAATTTTTTTTTTCTAAAAGATACTTAGAAGCCACACAGCTTTCTCTACTATCCGCATTTCTCTGCCAGACCACCTTCAAATATCCTTCCAATGGGTTTAGTAAGGGTTGCCAACTCTAGCAGGAGTCTGAGATGAGGACAGACAAATGTCCTGATGGCACGCGGCAGGCCAGGTCAGCGTCTGCAAAGCGCTCATCCCTCCCCTGGCAGAGCACAGCAGAGGTCTTATTTAGCCGGGTTAGATGAAATTGGGATGGTTACACTCGCAGTTGCTCTGATGTCATCAGAAAGCCTTATATAAGAGGGAGATTTGCTTTGGGGACAGTAGAGAGATGAGGGGAATATCATTAAATGACATTTTGAAGTTTCCAGCTCCAATTTGCTTTTGCTGCGGCTACACTGTGAGTGCTTTTATCCCCAAATTATCACCATAAGACCAAAAAAGCAGTCTGTATAAGTAGATCCTTGTTATTTTAAGTCACTGTTAATGAAAAATAAAAATCTACTGGTAAGGTGATAAAGTAGTCAAAATGGTTAAAATAAATGGGACCAAAGTACCATAAAGAACAAGACTCTTGGTATTTTCTTTCAGTTCTTTTCTTCATTAAAGAAACTGAAGGTCCTGAATGGGCCCCAAAGGTAATGCATGCTGTGCTGGGTAGTGAGCTGATGGTCCCTTTTTTATCTGATTGCAAATCTCTTTTCCTAGTGACACGGCAAAATACCCTCCCTGATGCAGGGAAATTTGGTCTTTGGAATGGAACTGGCAGTACTATGGAATAAGATTATTGCTGGATGTAGGGTTTCTTTTGGCAATGCTTGTGTCCTTGTGTCACAGCTTCAACTTCACCTCTTTTTTCCTTTCTCTTATCCTTTCAAGGAGAATTGTTATCTTCCATCATCAGAGAAGTCAAGTGGGCCAAGTAGGAAACAGAACTCAGTAAATGTGGAATGAAGCAAAATCCTGACTATTTATCCAGATATTGACTCTGAGAACAGATCCTGGTTGCATGATGCAGTGTGAGTTGGTAGGTAGCAGATATACCTAATATCTTTCTGAAATATTCCTGTTAGCTGCCTTCCCTTTCCAACATAAGAAACAGATAGCTCAAAACATATCTAGGAAAGGCTTGTAATTTTCTCAATATGTTTTCTGAATGAACTTGATAAAATACCTTAAATAATTTCATCAAGTGTTCCGTGACATCCCAGTACGAGGAAGGTCAAGTGGATCTCTGTTTATAAGGTAATGAATTAGTTCTCAAGATTCTTCTGTCATTGCTGAGTGCTTACGGCTGTTAAAAGTGAGTCAGAACTGTCAGAGCTGAGGAAAAGCAATCCTATTTACCTTACATGTATTTGGGTATCTGTAAATGGGTCATTTTTGTTTTACCTCTTTTTAAAGGTAGCTACAAGTTTCTCCTCTCTTGGAGATTTTCTCTGTCATTTGCCCCTACCACTTATGTATTCATGCAATATCAGTAACAACAGCAAATTCTCCAGTGAACTTCAGAGACTCTCTTCTGCTTTTTTAAGCTAGATTTCTGCCTGAGGATGCTCCTTAGATGAGTGTTTCTGCTCTGTTTTATCCTAGGGGAAGTGGAGGAAGCTGAGAAATAAATGTGACGTTATATCTGTTAGCACTATGTCTGGAGCAAAGGTTTTCCCTTGAGGGATGGCTTCCTAACATCAGACTTGCCCCTGAATGCTGAGAAATGGGCCCTGTGGCAAACACCCTTCAACAGGGCTAGGGCTCATCATATGTTTCATCCCAGGCTCTTTCACCATTCCCCTGGGTCACAGCTGCTATTGCAGTTTCTCATGTAACTGGGGACTGATAAATTCGCTGATTTGAAAATGAAGCCAAGGCCTCTGCTCGGTGATAGGTGCTGACTGGGACTGCAGCAAAGCCTGGCAGGCTCGTAGCAGCCCAGGCCCAAAGAAGGGGAGCACCAGGACAGGAGGAGCTTCTGCAGCAGCTTCAGCTCAGAGGAGTTACTTTGCACCAGAGTGGAGAAGTTAAACTCTAAGGTTCCTATGGCAATGTCAAGATTACCATCAAATGAAAGATTATAGAGGACGTACATACAGCCTCGTACATCCTGGTCTTCCACCTCTTGTGGGGAACCGGACAGAAACCCAAGTCTTTGCATCATTTGGTCAAGTGAGTGCTCTGCCTTTGAAGAAACCTGGAAGTAAAATTTCGATCCTTTCACACATCTGTTTCTGACTGGTAAGACCTGAATCTTGTCTGGGCTCAGCTTTAGCCATTTACTCTTTTGACATTTTAATAGGATTAGTAGTAGCACAGTATATGTATAGATACATGCATACATGCATATAAGATCTTCAGCTGTTAATTATAATTTTTATTGATTTAGTCAAATAACCTTACATTTATTCAACCAAATTTCAGATAAGGGCAGAATTTTGGACATGGAGATACTATTTCTATCAGTAACTATTGCTTCTGAAAGGCTGTAATCCACATATTTTGGGGGAATGGGGAAAGAGAAGGAAAAATGATTTTGATTTTAAAAAAGCACAATGTTTATGTAAACATCAATTTCCAGTGCTCTGTTGTATATGAGGATTTTTGTTTAATTGAATTATCAGCATGAACCTGAATACTTTTCTCAAAAACATATGAAGAAACAAGAATCCTGGACATCACTACCACATGCTGAGTAAGTATGATGCCTGATTTCTAGCAAGTGTGTGACTTCATATGAGTTTGCTTTCAACTATTTTTGTTATAGTAAGGCCATAGTATATAAGAATACAAGTTTCAGCCTCTCCAACTGGAATTTATTTTGTGGGAATGGATGCAAAGAACCCATATTTCCAATATGATAGATAGTGAATGATACCCAAAGGTGCCTCAACTCCCCAACTCCCACAATTCGCCTAAAGAAAATATCGTATCTAAAAAAAACCAGCATCATAGTCAGGATTCTCAAGAAAATAGCCTTGACTTTCCTCCAGTGTTATTTAACTACACTTCAAACCCAAAATCCTAGCTGAAAGGATTACACTGTATGCCACAGTCTCTGTTTAGGACTTGGTTCCTTGTGCAGTCTTCATCAAAAGCCTCTTTCAAACAAGAAATAAATTTGTGTTTCACACGTGTCCTCATCATTTGTTTTTCACAGAGAGTTAATTGGTGCCAGCTGTGATACTGAACTGGCCAAGTGACTATGCACCTTGAAGGATGGTTTCGTTGGTACAAGATGCTTTTTCAGAACGCAGCTTGAAAAAAAAATACCAACTTTGGTTTCTGCACAGCTGTGACCTGAGACTGAGCAGGTCACAGTCCTCTTGAGGGCTCTTTACCAAGATCACTGCCTGTGTGATCACCTTAGGTCCCGCCTCTTCTAAATCTATGCTAAGTACTCCTGGGAGAAACATTCACACCTTCTACACTATGCTCATGAGTGTATTGTAGATTTACTTCTGATAATAAATTGAGGAGTGTGATGGCAGGCAAACTCCAAATATAGAGCAGGTATGAAGTCTCTGTCCCTATAAATTGATTTTTACCACAGCCTGGCAAGCATCTTAGCAAGGTGGTAGTCAAGAGTAAAGAAGGAAGGACAATTCTGTGAAAAGGATATGTTTATTCAGGAAGACAACTGCTGTATATAGCACTTCATACAAAATATTGATAGAAAACTGAACTTACTCCATTAAATATAGCACTTTTCAAAAAAACGCAGTCATCCAGGTACTCAGTGCTGATACATGTATATGTCAGAGCTGAGCATGACAGTGCATCCTGGCAGGATGCTGAAGGGAGCGCAGCAAACGTTTCAGAAAACCTAGCATTTCACCCCATGCAACACTTCTAAAACCCATCTCATTTTCCAGTGCAGGTGGTTCAGAGATTGAGAGGTAATCCCTGATACGTGTGCCCTTTGAAGCTGGCAACCTGAGAGGTTCTTGTGAATTCAGTACTCCCACGGCCTCTGGGAAGTGCTTACCTCCCCTGTAAGAGTAACGACCAAAGCTGTCTTCCATGAAGGAACATCCCTTTTCTCTGCTTCTGGATGTTATGCACCATCACAGCAGTTAGCTGCATTTGAATTGGAAGTTTGATGTAAACATATACATCTCATCACATCTGCAAGGTCTCATAAACACTTTAGAAACATTATCTCTGTGGAAAGCATTAAAAATCTTACTTTGAGATGTTGCAAAGTAGGTCCTTTTATTCTTACTCACAGCTTTCTGTGCTCAGAGATAATGCAATGCATTGCCATCCTGAATCACTACTCTGGAGCTAGGTTGCTTTTAGAAATGATCATAACTCACCGCACAGGTCCCTGCCACAGCTAAGCAACAGGGATACATTAAATGCAGATTTTTATCTCAGTCTCTTAGACAAGGACTCCCGGATCACTTCTGGGGCTTTACCCTTTTTTTCTGCTAAATTCCTTCATTGGGCAGTGATTTGAGGGGAAGCTTTAGACACATCTCTAATATTTCTCAAAGGACTGCATTGATCAAAGTCTGACTTAGGCAGGATTGTCTTCATTTTTCTGTGGATTTTTTTTCCTAGTGGGTACATAGTTCATCTGTATGAAGAGTGGAATTATGTGGGCACATTCCAATGAAGGTGCAGAGTCCTATAAGGATATAAATGTAAAGTAGAACTTTAATAGGGGAAATCTTTCTTTTGAAAACATCAGATCCTCACACCCTCATCACTGCAATCCAGGCCAGCCGGTGTCCCCCTGAGTGGGGAGGGCAGTTCTGGCTGCTGAGCTGTGGACTGCAACAGACATGGGAACAAGGGAGGCCAATGATCCATCCATAACAGGGAGGTAAAAAGTACTCTGCCCTACTAGAACTGCAAGGGAAAGCAGAAGTAATTATATAAATATAAGTAATTATATAAATTGAAATTAGGCCAGAAGACTTAATTTAATTGTGCTTGTTGTGAGTTGCATGTGAAGTGTTTGGTATTTCGAATTAGCTTACAATTTAAAATGCTACGAGATCTGTGCTGATTGGAAGTAGCCAGAAACTCAATTTTACATTTTTACTGACTCCTGCATTATTGTGGTTGCTCTTAATTACTTCCAGCTAATAAACACTCAAAGATCAGCACTTTATTATACAAACATACTTGGCCTCTTATGCCAGGAACCTCCTGTCACAGGATACTCTAGCTACCCCCCTGCATCTCCTGTACAGTTACTGTGTGCAATTAACAGTGACCATTGCAAGACTTTGAAAGGGATTTGCCTGCCCAAGCTGCAGCATCTTTTGTCCTCAGAGCAGTTTAACTTTTACCTTTGAGATGGAATCTCCTATGTCCAGCTGCTCTTCCCTTGATTAAGTTGTTCCCTGAAGGACTCCTCCTTTCTCCACTGGCTATGGAAGGAGTCTAAGGGGCAAACGTTATTCAGGCTCCCAGTTTTTAGGCGACTAAATTTAGGTAAGATAAAGTCCATCTTCTATGTCTTTATATATTAAAAAATGTGTATTCCGCCAAGAAAAGTTCTCTTGATTAACTTAAATTAACTAAATTTCTTACTTGTCCATTACATTCTCTCAAGCTGAGATCTTGTAAATTTAATTTGCAGACCCCAGAGTCTATGCACAGTCAATGGCTTTTGGAGTCTTTATTAAAATACAATAAGATTTCAGGACAGAGGAATTGAAAGAAAACATTTTGTAGCGCTAAGGGAAAAATACTAGACATGGCAGAAATGCTGGCATAGTCAAGTAATATAATTTGCTATATGATAGGTAGTTACACAAATGGATCTTTTTGTAAGTTATGCTTGCTGAGAGGTCTAACTGTACTCATGTGGAAGCGGGGATGTCTGTCATTTTGTTCATGACCTTTGGTTTTCTGATAGCTTGCAGACATCGGACTAGTAATACATCCCATTAGACCTAATAGCATTTTCTGCACTGGTTAAAATAATGTTCATTGCATTTACATATAAGAATCAGGATATGATTGGTTTTGACGGAATAAATAAATAACACATGCATGCACAGGACGTATTTTTGATGAGTGGGACCCTAAAGGGCTATGCTAGTGGCTATAACTCTTCAGGTGCAGTTTTCTTTATTTTCCATAGCTGGAACTGTGCTTGCTGTTTCATAATGGACATCTTAATAAGAGGATGTCCCCCCTCCAGAGACTCCTTGAATGAGCTCTGACACACATTTGCACGACACTACTTATGTACATCTGAAGAACCAGCGATGCTCCCTGTGTTTGGATTAGCAAGCCAATAACTGAAATATGTCTCCCATTAATCTTTTGCAAATCACCACAGGATCCTCCCACTGTTTTTAAATATACTTTCCTTCAGCTTCCTTTGCAGCATTCTGCACCTTGTTCAAGCAAATGTAGTTCTGTCTGATCATCACAGCTCTCCCTTCACGCTTCAAAGACATGCATGCATATTCTTCGGGAAAATTGTTTTGCATCATTTTAACATGAATTTGGCATTATTTGAGTGTTTTATTTTTTTAATGAGTGGGCAAATAGCACATTCTATGCCAGAATATAAAAGCTATAGTCTGCAGGAGTTTGGTTTTTTGTTTAATCAAAGGAGAAAAATATGTTTAGCAAGGAGTTTGTTTTTCATATTTTCCTGAGTTCAGAATACAAATTGTCCTACTGTAGTTCCAGAATAGGTAGGTAGAAAGCCAGTCATTATTTTGCATTCTTTTTTTCTTTTTTTTTTTCAGAGTGTACAAAATTAGTACATTGCCACATCTAAACAATTTAGTATCTGTAACTTCCTTAAAAGTGCTAGTTCCTGCTCCTTAAACAAAAAATAATAATAATTGCTTTTGCTTAGGAGACCGTATGCCTAGACATGTTTAAGAAATGAAAAGTAGTTTGTGTGTGATGTCTGAAAGAATGCATTCCTTCTGCATAGCTCTCAGTGACAGGCAAACAAATTGCAAGCATGCCAATAGCTTCTGAATTACCTCTTGGGTTACACAAAGGAAAATGCTTCAGGATGAAGTATTGGTGTCTTACATTGTGAATAAGAATCAGAATATAAAGCATGAAGCCCATTCTTAAAACAATGGCAGCAATCCAGCAGTGCTGTTAAGCATGTGTTCAAGGTTATATATGTGAATATTTCTTATAATTTACAACAAGTGTATGTTTAAGTGTTTTTCCAGATTGGGGCCATAACCTCCTCTCATTCACATTGCAATGGAGTTGCTATCACTGCATGTTCTGTGCTTCCAAGCCAGAATTTACACCAGATGTTACACATTCACATCGTTCAAGTTCTGAAGAGGAGAGGTAAACCAAAATTAAACTGTGCAAATTAGCTTGCATAGAAAGGAGAGAACATTATTGTTTGGAGCTGACAGCTTGTGGCTGCACTTTGGAAATGGAATACAAATATAAATAGGAGGTAGTAAGAGGAGATAAGAGAGCACACATTTGTTGTATATTGCCTAGCAATGAAGGCATTCTGTGATATGTGAAAGGAGAACCCACTTGGAGCGGGTGAAAATATGTAGGCATGTACTGAGCAGAAGAAGACCATTCATAGCTTTTAATACCTAAATTATCCTAAAGTTCCTTGCACATTTTTCTGTTGAGAACTGGACATCTCAGAACTGGAATCTGGGCTTGACAGAAGAGCGCAATACAGCAATCTGTGCAGAACGATATGGGATCTTTAGAAATGTGAAGGCTTGAGGTGAAAACCCATGTTTTTTTTTTAACCCAGTAGATTTGCCATTGACTGTAATTGAGCCAAAATGTCCCCTGGACTTCATGGTACATTGCAAGAACACAGCTATTCCAGGAGCAGCATGAGAGCACCGAAAGGCAGCAGGTGTGGCCCAGATCCAAGCAGCTGGGATTTGCAAGGTGTGTGTGGATACCCACTGTACATCCAGGCGCTCTTGCAGCAGTGAAAGGTGGGAGTCACTTTGCAGGCTCCTGGTTTCTCTGGTTGCCTCCTCTGAGGCGAGGTGAACGTCTTTAGGTGAGCTTCATGTGGATACACAGGGGAAGGGAGCATCCCAAGCCAATAAAACAGAAATGCTGCATTACGTTATCCCAAGGTTACCAACATCAGATCCTTCTGCATTCTTTTGGGGCTGCCTGGGAAAGCATGGCCACAGACTGTCTTTGAAGGTTTCATTACTACGGAATGAATGGCTCATTAATCATACTGTGGAGTCTTTCCTAGCAAATACAAGACATGCAAAGTGGTACCGTAAAGGTCATGCTGCTTAATGTGGGATAAATAAGAGTTATTTTATTTTAGTTAGAGTCAATCATATTTCAGTGTAGTTAAGGTGAAGACTGTGTCAAATGATAGTGCCTTTAGCAAGCGCTTTTGTTTATTGTTTTATATATCTCAAGGAGAGAAGAAAATGATTTTACTTGGAAGAAAAGTACCAATAATATGTCAAAGTAATATTCATGTCTCTCTCACAGACACCAGTTTTTCCTGTTCCAAGTTACTGAGTTTGTACAAACAAAACTGAAGAAAGCAGGAAGAGGGAGCTTCATATTAGGAAGTCTAAGACAGAAGCAAAAGGCTCAAACTGCAGAAGCAGCAATGTAGCTTGGAAATAAGGTAAACGTGTTTATTTACAGATATACATTATACAGGAGATTGAAATGTGCATAAAAGGTAACCAAAAAGAGAGAATTTATTAATATATTTAAGAATTAATTCCTTAATCTCTTTTAAAACCCAGCTGCACAACTGAATATTTAAGTTGGAATATTCAAGACACCTGTGGTGTAACTTTTGAATAAGGCATTAAAAGACTTTATTCAAAATGTTACCTTAATTATTAGACTGATCAATATATCAGCGGTAATACTCTTGATAGAAATTTAGAAATTTGCCAAACTAAACGGCTGCAGAAAATCAGACCGGACACTCTCTGGGATAAACAAACTGGGCCATTTTTTGTAACTACACCTTTGCACAAGAGCCAGATTACTGTGTAGATTTTTTTTTTCTCAGACCATATTTCTTGTTAGTTATTAAGCCAAATGACCCGAGTGGCTCTGACGATGGACTTTTTGGCCTTTCTTTTCCACAGGATTCACTTCAGTGAACTGCTTAATTATTCAGGTAACCTGGAAAAGAAAAAAGGGCAAATGAAGCATATGTGGTTAGTGTACTACATTGTAACATTTGCTGGCTAAATAACGAATAATGTGCATTATTTGTAAGATGCCAGGAAGTTTAGTGTTCACCTCAACAGGTCAGAAATCCACCAAAGGAAGTAAATAATGTATGTGAAAAATTATATTCGCCAACAAGCAGAAGCAAACATTAACAAAGCTCTACTACTTTGACTGCTCTTCATTCCTCAGGAAGGAATACACAACAGTACGTAGTCTTGCTCATGAGGGTAATTCTCACTGTAATATAAGGAAGGTACCAGCATACCTTGTACTAACCTGCAATAACTTTACTTCCCTATAAAGTATCTCTGATATCCCGGTATCTGATGGGCAGGAGCAGAAGTATGGTAGAAACAAAAAGAGACAGATACAGGGAAAATCTATATCTGGAGGAAATGTGGCAACGGTTTAAACCAAGTGAGGCTTGATATTCATATGAGATTCTCCTTGTGATTTCAATTTAAAGGAATGTCTTCCACGCATTAACATTTAGGCCTGTTCTTGCAGTGATGTACTATTTAATTATGAAAGGGTGTAACATATTTGTTTTGTCTCTAGGGCACATACGCAAATATTCATCTTGTATTCAGATGCTTGCTTTCATGCTTAATCAGAATGATGTTAAACCCAAAGTTTTTAATATACAAATTTTGTCTATGTTTAGTCTGAGTTTTTCAACAGGCTGAGTATCCAGAACGTACAAGAATATCTACTGTTTCCTCTGGAAATATTGAATAATGTAGATATGCTGAAAATCTGAGCACTTCTTTAAAAAAAAAAAAAAAGTTCAAATATTTATTTTTTATGTGAACATTTAAATACATAACAATTTAAAGAAGTTCATTTTGAAAAGGTTGGAACAATATAATAGATTGAAGAACTATCACTATTTTAAATTCTATGCACTAGATTTAAGAAAACTTCACAGCTAATGATAATTTGCACTCTTTGTTTCATTTTTGGAAAACATCCCCTCATTTTTTTCATTATCTAAGGCTGTTTGCCTTCTGTGTCACTGGAATAAGTGAAGAGACAAAACTTAGAAGAGAGGGATCTTTATATCTTACTAGAAAAAGTTAGCTGTGTTATTTTGTTTCTTTCATCTTACTTTTTATATTAGCTAAAGAAAAATAATGTATTTTAAGACACAAATATTCCTTTTATTTATCAAATCATTTCTACTTTGTAGATGAAGCAGAGAGGTGAGGGGCAAGTAAGAAAGCAAAAGTGTTTATCCTTGTTTCAAAGTAAAAATGTCAAAAAAAAAAGTTTCCTGATATTTTAAAAAATGAGTATAGATTGAATATAGGGTCTGGATTTTGTACATATCATGCATTGAGTTGCAGAGGCACTACAACTCAGTAAATCCGGGGAAGGATTTGGAGACTGAAAATGCCCCCCAGGCAGACCAGTGCATTTTGTCCATCTGGGAGAGTGAAGGTGCAAGCTGAGAAGCCTGAGAAGGAAAGCTGAGGATAGGGTATATCTTTTCAACAAAATCTGTGTCTGCAGTACTGAAAATAAAAGAAATAAATATAACCGTGATGCATCAAGCAAAATGGTACTTTGAAGAAGCTTTCTGCGTGAAAAGATTGAAAGTTTAGCAAACACGTATTGGAAAGGATATTTCAGGCATAAATCCTATTCTTAAAGAAATGAAATTCTCTCAGAGACTACCTTCAACACCTTCCATAAATTTGATATACGCATCCCACTCCACCTAGATTTAAGAAGACACCAAAAAACTTTCTCTCTTTTTCTTTATTGCTAAAAAATTTCATTCCCAAGATGTACAGCAAAGGCATTTCTTCTGTGGACTTTGTTTTCAGCTACCGCACGCTCTGTATCAGCTGCCAGCGTGTCTTGGTGGACAGATTCACACCAGGGCACTGCCGCGATGCAGGCTGTGTGCTGAGTGCGCAAGGCCTCAGGTCTGCCGCTTGCCAGGCGTGCTCTAAACTTTAGCTGACCTGCAGCTCTGCTCCACCTTGCTCTGTGTAGTCGGAATGGCGTTTTTTCTCCTCTCCGGGTGACAGCAGCTCATTTGGTTTACCTTGCTCTTCATCGTGTGACTCTGCTGTGATTATGGGATTCTGGCCTCCAGGTGTGGGGTGAGAGATGAGGCCCAGCCTGGCTGTGGAGACCCTGGGGCTATAAACCACTCACCGGTGGGGAGCTGAAGAAACGCAGACCTGGAGCTCAACAGAACTGGCTTTAGGGGCAACAGAGAGGGCAAAGAACCAGCATCAGAGGCACCGGCTATGGGGAACTTGGACGCAAAGTGGAGCTACGGACAGGTTAGGAAAGAGTAAAGTGTGTAAGCTTGTTAGGAAACATATAAACACCCCCAAATGGACCCTAGAGTGAGGAAGAAGAAGCTATCATCACAAACACCATTTTCTCCCGTCAAGGAATCCCAAGTCAGGGGATGTGGATGAGGTCAGGCCACAACAAACAGAATCAACCCATTGACCTCAGGCCTCAGACAGAGTAAGAGTGAGCCTTGCACGTGGAAAAGGAGCAGAAGCAGAAGCTAAGAAATGCACGTGTACCAATTTCAGCCACGTTGCTATTACTGCTCTTGGAGCTTCTTTCTTTCTGCATAGACAGACTCTTTTGCTTTCTGCAGTAATTAGTTCTGGACTAATAATGATTCTTGGATTAGGCTGCTAAGATTTCAGCATTGCTAGCAGTAAGTTTCTGTCCTTGTACATAAGATATGCTTCTACTTTGCCCGTAAAACAAGATTTTGAGCATTTTTATCACATGTTAGCGGTTCTGGAAAGAGTCTCATTCCTGTTAGTGTAACATGAAAGACCGAACACGAGTACAGCTCATAACATAAAGCTTATTTCAGGTCAAGCTCCATCTGCATATCACAAAATAGAAAGGAATTTGAGGGATCAGATTTTCAGATGGTGTAAGCAAGCTCAGCTTTTTGAAGAAATGGAAAAAGTAGAGCTCTGGTTTTTAGACTCTTGCCTTCTTTGAAAACCTAACATCTGGCATGGTTATACCCTAAGGATAAAATCTTGCTCTGAAGCCAGTGGGAATTTTGCCACATGTTCCTACTACGACCCAAGAATTTTTTGTCCCAAAATAAAGCTTTCATCCAGAAAAAGTTAAGAGCAGACCAGAAGGTAGCCCAGTCTTCTGCTTGAGCTTGAGCACTGAGCCTGATCCCAGGAATGAGTTTGGATGTTGTTGCCTATGGCCTACTGGAGCTAAAAGAAAAGGACAGTGGTCACAAAATACTGACACAACACACTAGGGCCTGAATTGTCTTTGGGATCTTCCAGATGCATTGGAAACACATAAGTTCATTAGATCAGTTGGTGCCACAAAACATGTTGTTAAAAAAAAAGATAGAGTGGCATATCACATGCACCCGTGAGCAAGGAGAATGAGAATAGATGCTCCAAGAAAAATATAGTGCTTGAAGTCCCTGGAATAGAAAATGTAGGTAGCTGGACCTCTGGAGAGGTTTCCTTTAAATTGTGTGGTATGCAGGAGTAACTTTGATTCAACAAAGCTTCAAGTTAAAACATGTATAGATGAAAGTGTGTGCATGTGGACGAGTCTCACATATTGACTGCCAAATTCTGGCATTTAAAGATGTAATTGTATAAACCAAGAATACAGGAAATTTGGGCAACCTTCCGAAACAAGACACACTTTCTGTCCCTTTACAAAGAGGGAAAGCTTTCAAGTTATTCTGAGGATAACTGGTAATTTCGGGTATCAGAAGCATGCAGCTCAGTGCACTGTGTTTCTTTTTTTTAACTTCTTTTCAAGCTTACAGATGCCCAGCATTACTTTTATTGCTTTGTCACATTAGATCCTGTTTATTTTTGTGCTTTTATGCACAAAATGTATGGACCCCATCTGCTCAAACTTAGACTTCCTGAAAAAAAAATAGTTGTTTGAGGCTGAGCTATTCACTACGAGATCCTTTTACAGTCTGTTGAAAGAAACAGCTATTTCCAGAGGGCAATTCCTCTTCCTCTAAGATAGATCTTTACGACAAATCATCCTCCAGAAATGCCTGCTTCTCTTAACTGAGCTTCGAATACAGCCAGCTCAGACTTAGCAGTTGAAAAGTGAGTTCCCTTAAAGCTAAGCAAGATGAATCCCTCTAACAGTCTGTGTGTGGAGACACACAACGTTTCTTATCAATTTCTACTTTTAGCTAATCCAAGGGTTGTAACACAAGATCATGTATCGTACTTGTCTACAAAGTTCTTGTTCTTGTTCTGAAACTAAATTTTGGATTTTATTGACGGACTTTTAAAGTTAGCAACTCTATACAAGGCATTTGATGTTGTAGAGCTATTTCACACACAAGATTTTAAAAGAAAAACAAAAAGACTCCAAAGTATCTGAGCCTTTCAGTAGAAAACAGATCCCTGCGATTTAATTAGAATTTAGAATGACGATTTTAGTCTATAGTGAATTTTTCAAAACAATAACTTGTTCTAAATTCTCATATGAACATCTGAATGCTTTCATAAGAAAAAAATGTACAATTTTCTGTGCTGTGAAAAAAGCACAAGAGCAAAAGCACTCAAACTTTCACAAATGGTCAATCTATTTGATTTGCATGTTTTTTACACTCAATCATTTTTGGAATATTTGCTATAATCTCTGAATTACAATGTTGGATCAACCATGGGATGATTCCCATCACTAAACTGCATGCTACATAACCATCTTGAAATAGAACTGGGCGGAAGCAAAGCAAAAATCATCACAATCTCTGAAGGGGAAGCTCATTTTCTGGAGCAATGCAGGGCAGGGGAATTGAGTTCAGAGTGTCCTCGGGACTGCTGTTTCCCTGCCAGATGGAAAATCTCAGAGGCGACACATTAGGTCCTCGGGGAGAAGGATGCCAGGCTACGCCAGGCCCCTTGACAGCCCGTCGACTCCACACCAATTACATCGGCCTTGGAGGAGATTACAGCTCCCGCTCTCCTTGCCCGAGGAAAGGCTGCAGCAGCAAGACACGAGGAGGAGGAGGAGGAGGGGACGTCGTGGCTGCATTTGTGCACAGTGGGAATGCAGCGAGCGCTGTTAGGAGCTGCCGAATCCTCTAGCTTGACCTGCGCAGCCCCGTGGCCCCGGGTCCAGCCAGCAGCGAGGCTGAGCGCGTCTTCCCAATAGGCACACACGCACATAGGAAACACAGAGACACCTACACAAGCCTTATTCCGTAACCTGGTGCCTCACTCCAGCTGCTGTCACTGAGACCCACACACAGACACCCATTCAGTAGATCCCTCCAGTAATGAGCCTTGTCCACCCTGCGTACCCCTTCGTTATCCCCTGGAGCCCCTGTCTCCTGGTTGCCTCACTCAGACACATGCACATGCTAGAAGGGCTCTCTGGCAGCTGGTCCGGACTTATGACCTGACCAGTAGCCATCCCTGAACCCCATGGTCCCTCACAAACCCTCCAGTGGCTCCCAAGTCTTTATCATACTCACCGGCTAATCTGCCTTGCTCTTTTCCTGGGATCACATGCTGGCACACGCATCCTCCCTTGCTCTTGTCGCTGGCATCATGGGCCCTGAGACCAGAACTCCAGTGCCAGCTACTAGCACTGAAACCTCAGTGCGCACCCGTGCTCAGGACGGAGATCCCCTCACCCAGGACAATAATTAGAAATGCAGTCTGATGAGTAGAGTAACTGTGGAGGTCAGGCCCTGACAGGGTAGAGATCAAGACAAGCACACTGACAGGCCTATTTACATATGAGCAGCCACTTTCATCCCATTGTCCCTCTTTTTTTGCACACTTCTTCCTCCCCAAATGACCTTAATCATTCCATTTCCCAACTGCAGTCAGTCCCCAAAGCATCCCATCAGAAGTCTGGTACAGCCCCAAATTGCTCCTCCCTGCATTCCCATGTGTCCCATCTTTCCGTAGGCAGTGATCCCCCTCACTTGTGAGCTGCTCCCGTGACCCTCCTAGGGACCCTTGGCGCCCGTATAACCTAATGGGGTGACTGGGTTCCCCTCATCTGCCATCCTAATGCTGCTCTGCGTGGGGAGAGATGAGCCTTTAATCACAAAGCACAGTGAACACGTAGCTCATTAATTCCACAGAAATGAAACCAGGGAGGCAACTCGCTGAAGAACATGGGCAGTGCTAATACCATGGCACACTCCCTGCTCTGCTAAGCAGTAGGATGCTAGGTGAATACAGACACATACACTAGAGAAGGGACTGTGAGGAGGTTGTCTTCCCTCTTTTATTTATTTATTTATTTATTTACTTACTTATTTATCTATTTGCTTTAATTCCAAAACCTGCAATTTGCACTTACTTTCCATTGTTGCCCTTCCAAACCAATGTACCTGAAGTAAGCTCTTGGACTTCAGTCCTTCCTGCACTTGTTAGCAGGGTCAATATGACCACATCTGATGGCCATGTGTGCCATGGGGTCATACAGCTCTTCTCAGCATAGGATTATGTCTATGAAATGAATTGACAGTAGCAGAAAATTATTTGAAAAGGGTAATATGTGGCACCAAACACAAAGTTTTACCGCTAAACTTGGCCGAGGCATTTGAGGATTTCTTTAGCTCTGAGCAGTTCTGATCTGGTCTCTGGGTTGCAAACTCATCTGCGGTTGGAGGCCATTATTTGTGCTGCTGAAAACTGCCTTCTTTCATAGCTTCAACCAAAAGGTGTCCAGTTTTTGTGCACAAAGACCCCTCCTCAATGAAAGTTAAGGTGTGACAAATTAGGAAAACTGGGAAGCATTCCTGCTCTGGGCAGAAACAGGACATGTACCTTCAATCAGTTGAAAAGAAACTATCAGACCCTCTCTATTTTAAAATAAAAATGAAAAAATATTTAAAGCATGCCATGTAGTTAATGGGACACAGAGAAGCACACCTAGTATATTATTAAATCTAGAATTTATCCAAGGAAAATCTACTGCCATGAATATCATGTGTGTAAGCCCTACCCTTGGCTCCAAATGGCACCCTGGCATGTTGCACTTGATAGAGCAGACATAGCTGCACAAGGCAGAGGGACCAGCTTTCTCAGAGGGTTCCTTCCTCCAGGCATCCTTGAAAGTACGGCCACCTTTTGTGTTGGAGGGACCTAGTAGTTTCATGCTGGATGAGAGTTAGAGAGTGGATTATTTAGAGGATCATTAGAGGACAGCACCTGGAGATGAACTGGGGAGCAAAGTTATTTGACAGCACAGAGATAACTGATAGAGTTAATACCGGGCGGAAAAACAAACAGACAAACAAAACCCACCTATCTACATCCCAGTAAAAGATCATTTCTGCTGAAGAAATGAACCTAATACAGTATGTCTTATATATTTCTATTTTTAGAAGTGTTCAATCTTGTGTGTTTATTAAGCAACTACTACAGTAAATTTAGTGTAATTGCAGTTAGCAATGGATTACTGAAGAGACACTGATAGAGTGCAGTGTATAAACAAGGAATCATATTAGCAGAGTAGCATATTTCAGGCTCCCTAAACTAACTGAAAAATTCTAAGCCATGCCTACTATGAAGGCATACCGGAAAGTTAATCAAATAAAGGTGGAAAGTAAGTATGCTTGCAGGTTGATAAACGCCATATGGGTGCTCTCATGCAGGAATAAAACGGCTTTCATTTGCTGCAGTTTAATTCTGTTTAAATTGCTGCAAACTCGGGACTCTTTATTCTGAGTGGAAACACATGTCCTAGACATTTAACGTACTTCAGTTTATGCCTGTTAACTTAACCACTTGATTATCCATAACTTTCCCGAGAGTCCCCACCTAAGATAATCATTAAAGCAACCTGCAGCTTCTGTTGATATGTAAAGTGTATAAGCAAGCATAGCAATGTGTTCTAAGAAAGGAGAGCATCAGCCAGGTAGAGTGCTTCTAATACACACCTTCTCCCATATCCTCGTGTGTTCTCATAAGTTAAACTCCCAAAGACCCCCCAAACGACTAATTTAAGAAGTTCAAAGGAGTCTAGTCCCTTCATCTCTCCTGAATTTGTCCCAAGGGCACTTGACCACCCTTTTTTTTTGTTACATAGCAAAGATATAAGAATGGCAAGGCACATCAGAACAAGCCATAGCATTCTCATAGCTGATATCAGGGGGCTGCTTCTGGCCCTTCCTCTACCAAATTCCAAAGACAAGCTACTAACTGCTCTGCAGCAATATACTACCTACAAAATACAACATTCAGAGGAGAAATACTTCTTGATATACTGCTTCTAGTTTAATTTTAATGTTTATCATTGTATCATATTTCTTAGCACTTAAAAAATATAGCAAGCAGTAAAAAAGTTAAAAAAAAAGAAGACAGAGAGCAGTAAATGCAAACTGATTCATAGCTGAAATTTCAGTCTATTGCCCAAACTGTCTGACACACATTTGATGTACGGATGATGAGAAAACTTTCATAACAGCTATTTCATTTGTATGCTCTTAAATAGGGCAAGAATATTCAGGGAATGTGCATCAGCACTAAATAATTCACTCATCACAGGTCTTGTTCTGTGGACTAAAAAGGTAATATTGCCTTGATCTATTTTGGTGCAGAGTGACATCAGTGGTGGTTCCCCACCGGTGGTATGAGCACCTCCGGCAATACACAAACCACTTCCAAGGCTGCCGAGAGGCAGCTTGCACCTTCCCATATGGATGCTAATTTGGATCACCCAGGAACGCGTGTTCAAGGCAGTTCCTGGTAGGTGTTTGTGCAGGCGTGCACCCTCTGGCTCTGCTCAAGCCATTCCTGCCTACATGTCCTGACGGACCTGAGCCACCGAGGCCGTTGTCCAAGCCATCCACGGACACACGTGGGCTGAGTCGGGATGGCAGGAGGATGAGCAATGACGCTGATGGCCGTGAGTGAGACGATACGGAAGGAGAGGGAGAGTTTGACAAGAGTCCTCCTGGGCACAGCGAGTTTAGAGCCAATATTTGGTGTCACTGCCAGTGGCACCCGCCCAAATCGCATTTTAGCATCCTCTCTATGCAGTAATAATTTTGGAATGCCTTTGAACAACCGCTTAGAGAATAATATAGAGAGGAATGCTGAAACTCCTGCCTCTGCATGGCTCCGGTTGCCGTATAACTTCATATTTTCATAGCCTTTAAGGAAATTTTACATTTACTGTGGAACCTAAAGGGGAAAATGCCCGATCTTTTTCCTCCAGATGGAGAATTCCAAGCTCCATGGATACTGTTGCTATAATACAGCTTCATAACTCTGTAGCTGGACTCCAGGTGCCCCTTGAAGGCAGGTCTTTGATGAGAATTTTTTTTTTGGAAACAATAGAAGGATCTCAAGAGAAATGGAGAGTGGTTGAGTGCTTTCACTATTGCTAAATAGTCCCCTAGGTCTCACTGCTAGAACTCGCATCTCACAGCAAGCTCATAGTAAGCTTAGATTATCTAATATGAATATATACAACATCTTCAGCTGGGTCAAGGCTTTGTAGGTGACCTCAAATTCAATCTCTAAAGAGCATTAATGTGCAGAGTATTTTTGCAAGAAAATGTTACTGAGCATCTTACAGTCAATCAGGAAGCTGAAAGAGATGACAAAGGGAAAAAAGAAAAAAAAGGTGAAACAGAGCATGAATGGTCAAAAATTCTTAAAGTGTTACTGATATATAGGTCAAACGATGGCAATTGATTTCGGAGAGTGCCTAACTGGCTGTACAGTGTGACCACATCTGAATGTGACCCAGAGCAGAGGCAACAGTAAACAGCTCTTTCCTCCCTCCTCCTCCTCTTTGTATCTCAGAGACATTTATTGGGACCTGAGGCCCATGAAAGTGCGAAGCAGTGAGGCTGTAAGGGAAATGGAGTAGTTACAGAGACCAGAGAGTTAGTGATGGCGCTGAATAATTTATAAAGGCGCTTTGCTCCCCACTGTGGTGCTCCGGAGGGTGGGTTAGGAGCTCCTTTAGGAAGGCACATGGGGGCCAGGCCATCCGGTGTGGCATCCCCCGCCGGTCCAGCGGCACCACTATGAGACCAAAGCCATCTTCAAAGTGTAGGGCGGCTGGGAGAGGCGGCGCCGCGGGGCTGCTGCTCTCTGCTGAAGCACTGCCTCTTTCTGGGGGTATCAATATTTTGTCTGGTTTCTCGCTATCCCGAATCCCATGGGATGGAAACAACAGGAGCGCTGCGGCGCGGGCTGCTGGCAGCAGCTCTGAGCATTGCACGCTTTCCTTCTGAAAGGCACAGGAGGGAAAGCAGTCGTGCCAGGCTCGGAGCCAGGACACGGAGGCTCCCCGCCGCGTGGGCTGGACGGGTTGTTTGGTCTCAGTGTGTCGTGTTTGCCACTCTTGCCAGAAGAGGATTATGCATATTTCAGAGGAATATTATGCTATAACATACTATAAAATATTATTATTAATAGTATAAAATAATATGTCATTTATGATATGCAATATATCATATCATATCATATATATATATATATGTAACATTCTGATTTCAACCATTCTGTGATTATATATCTCCAGGTTTTAATACTTGCACAGCCTGAGAGCACTGAATGCTACACATACCTGAAGACTGTGACAGGAGCTTGTATCCAAACCCAGGAGAGGAAGAATTAAAACACTTTTAAGGGGTAATTCCAAATATGTACACATGCATGAATGTTAAAAAAGGAAAAGCTCAACTTGCTCAAGCCACTGATGTAATTCCAGGGAGCTGATGGGAACTAACCAAGTTATTCACATGATTTCTAGGAAGCAATAAAGACCAGAAACAGTTAAATGAATATGCCTGCTCCATTCTGTGGCAGAAGCATAAACTACATGCTCTCTGCATTCAAATGCCATGTTAAAAGATTTGGTGCATTCATTTGGATCTATAGTTATGGAAAAGTCCTTCCGAGTACAGGAATTTTAATTCACTGCTCAGTTCCTTCCCAACCTGATGCTAGGGGAAACAAAACAAAGCAAATTAAATTAAATTAAAATAAAATAAAATAAAATAAAATAAAATAAAATAAAATAAAATAAAATAAAATAAAATAAAATAAAATAAAATAAAATAAAATAAAATAAAANAAAATAAAATAAAATAAAATAAAATAAAATAAAATAAAATAAAATAAAATAAAATAAAATAAAATAAAATAAAATAAAATAAAATAAAATAAAATGCCAAACTTCCCCCACTAGTACCTTCACCTTGAAAATGTGGTTAGTAAATCCCACTTTTATGAAACTTCTAGCTACTGTATACTATTATGCCTACCATGGATTGAATGGAAATGTACACAATCTTTTTGGTTTTTTTTTAGTCTAACATAATTTCCTCTGATGTTTTGAGCTCTTCTAAGTAACCACTTGACTACAAATTATAATACACTTGACTTTTCATATATAAAGAATGAATAGTTTGAGATATTTGAAGCTTTATTCAAAATGCAAGCAGTGCATTGGATTAATATCAATGGAAAACTAATCTTCAAAAAAAAATCTTTTTATCCTAATATTTTCCTTGCTTTTTTTATTTTCTTAAAAAGCAAATAATAATATAGAACATTATTATTATACTCTTGTATTTGCACAGTACTTCAGTGTCTCAGTTCATGTTGAAGTTGTTCTTGCTTTAGAAGACCTGACCTGACTGACAGAGATTTCTGATGCACTATGACGAAACCAGCTAATTGACTTTTAACAGAAAAAGATCAGAACAATTTATCCTAGTACTATATATCTTTTTTTTTTTTTTTTTTTTTCTGGCCAGAAAGGTCATGATGACAAAGTTGCAAAATTGAAAAATGATATAACTTTCCAAAAACATGAAGAGCCACATTACTCTTGTCTATGCCAAGCTTATGCCAAAGATGAGACAGAACCAAACCTCGAGATACTTGATATTAATAGTTGGCAGAGAACACTGAGGCTCCTGCTCTCTGTTCACGCAAAAGGGTGTCCTGGGGACAGTGGCACCACTGAAACCAGAAAATTAGATTGCACCTTCCACAAACTCAGTACTCACTTGCATGATGCTTTGAAGTTAATTGGATTCCAGAGTTAATTGGGTTTATCCCAGGGGAAAATTTGACCCACTAGAATCACTGAAGGGCTTTGGAATTAGGCCTGTGTTGCTGGTCAAAGAGACTAATCATACAGAGGAAAAGGACTTTTGAGGCAGAAAGAAGGACAGAAGGCTGATGCAGAAGAAACTTGCCCACTCCTTTGAATTGGTAGCTGTTCATTTCATACAATACGATGGGAATGGGAGGCAATCAGCATCATTCTGGTTCCAACCAAGTATTTCCTTAGTCTCTCGTCACAAAAGCAAAGTGCATAAAATTAGAAGAATGAAAGAGAACAAGCTAGATGGGTAATGTAGGTTGCCATCTGCATCGATGGGGGAACATGGTTACAGAGATCAGACTTAGTCATATCTGACGCCTCAAATTTATATGTGTAACTTAGCTAAAAAAAGCAGAACCGGAAAATACATTTCATCACATGTGATTTAAATACTTCTCTGAGCTTAGAGATCACAGCAGTTCCTTTCTCTAGCTTCTCATAGTAACATGGGATCAATTGGTAAAAATAATATTTGACCTCAAACCAAGAATAATGCCATCAGCTATCCCCTAAATTCCTTCTATTGTTATTATGAGCATTTGCATAGTAATTGCATTTACAGCACTGTATGCAAGCTCATATAAAATGCCCCAAATAAAATTAATCTTTAAGACTCTTATATCCTTCAGATATATGCATATTAAAAAGTAAGGTTTTATTGTTCACATGCTGACTCATTTCCTCCTTCTGTAAATGATCACTCTGTAACCCATTGAGTTTCTCCATGTTTATTGGCAGCCATAGGGAAGATTTCTTGTACTAACAATAAGACAGATGCCATAGAAATTTGGATACATCCATGTTAGTTTATACATCTGTGAGAAATTCAGCGTGTAATTATGGGAGACGGTTATGGTAATTTTCTGTAGAGTACAGAAGGACATGCCAGATATAAAACCAGATAAACATTTTTACCTTTCTGTTGTTACTTTTTTTTTTTGTACTGAAAGAAAAAAAAAGCATATGCCAGATTTTCAAATCTATCATACTGATCATATTGAGTTCTCTTTAGATTGATGGCAAGCATGAATGGAATACAAGTAGCATGGAATACAATTCCTCCTGGTATAAACTATGGACAAGGGCCATATGTGTGGTTGTTTAAGGCATTTTGCTTGCTATTGCTTAGGAAATACTGGTGCTGGCTGCCATAGCTTTTTCATCCAAACAAAGTTACATCGTTGTCATTCAGGGTCTTTCTTTTGAAATAATCCTGATGGCTGAAGGGACACCTCTGTCTCCTGCTCCACTGCAAAATTATACAAGCAGCTTCCTACTTCTGGTCAAGACCCAAGCGTAATTGCTAGCGCACTACAGCCATGGCCTGGACCTGAGTATCTGCCAAGGTGACACAGCCCCACTTACGCTTCATAATACTGCATTAAAAGGGGTATAATTTCCCAGCTAGCCCAGCCCTTAAGGAGATTCAGTCCAGAGGTGAAGAGCTTGTCTATATTCCTACACGAATAATAGAGCGGGGGATATGAGGCAATATGGGACTTCAGTGGGCATCCCAGGCCCATGAAGGCTTTTGGTCCTCCCAGCAGGGATGGCCGGCTCAGACTGTGGCCCATATCAAATAGTCAGATCTGGGAGCCCCTGTTATGAGGCTGCAGACAAACTTCCACGTGGTCCTGAAATGCTACCCTCAGATAAGAAAGCAGGAGGGTTTCTAACTGTGGAATATTGAAGACTTCTCATTGCTATTGGGTTTTCTAGTAGTCAAAACTGATGGAAGAAATGGGTAGGAGACTTAGCTTTCCATACGTCATTTTAGTTCAGAACCTTGCTGGCTTCCAATTTTGACAGATGCTATCCAGTCAATTCAGAAGTAAACCCAGCTCCAGAGGAAAATGAAGAATTCAAAACGGTTCAAGGGCTTGCAGCCTACCTGCAAAGAGATAAAGACCCTGGTCCTTCCCAGACTCTGGTCTGACCTTCAGACCTCCTTAGTAGACTCATTGCAGCCTATCTGCAGGATCATCTCATTCGAAAAAGTCATGAAACCATATTTGCACAATAGGATTTTTTTTAATGTGTGCTGCATTATGCAAGCTCTGATATAAAGTTGTGTGTAGATGTAAAGCAAGTATGAACTTTGATGCAGTTGCACATTGAGTATGCAGTTTTGTACAATTTAGCAGTGTGAACATGAATATGCTTCATACACCTGTACTACTTACCTATGGCTAAAAAGCTGTTTGAGCAAATCTGGATATGCTAGTGCCAGTTTCTCCAGTGTTGCTTCACATCCTGAAAGGAAAGCTTTCTTTGGACTTCCCTCCTTCAAGACATTAGAAGAGCCACAGGTATTGCTGCCCTCCAGCAAAAATGCACAGCTCTTCTCTGTCGTCTCTTTCCCACAGTAATAACTTTAACAATAATAATTACACTAGATGAGTTATGCACCTTTTCCTGCTGCCTGTATCAAGCAAGAAGAGAACCCAAGATCGATATTAATTAGATTATGTAGTAGACTCATTTAATTCTCTAAAATGCTCAGGATACTCTAGAGAAGAGCACAATAGAAAAGCCTCATAAGACTAGATAGGTGTCCAGCTGTCAGTGGGATTCACAGAGTCTTTAATATTAGGATATTTAGAGGATTCTGAAATAATGCCATAGCTTGCATTCTTGCCGAGTAATTATTCAAGCAACACTTGAGAGCTTTGCCAGAGTCTCCATTCTGTGACTCCTCTTTCCTAATTTTCCTGTGCTCATCCTTGCCAACTAGGGGACAAAAATTCAGCAGATCCTGAGACTGGGGCAGCATTTACGGTTAATAATAATCTGTCTGGGTAGAGGGGTGATCACTTTTGAGAGAGGAATTAAAGGCTCTGTAGCTACAGGCAGCTAACACATGAAAGAAAATGGTTTTATTCGTAACATGTTATTGATGATTTGTCCTCATTCTCCTACTTTGTGAAGCACAGGTGTGTAGGGATACCTTGTGGGAAAGTGCTGTGATACTTCTAGTCAGTTATTAACTACTTCTTTGAGATTGCTCAGTTCATCAAAGGTCATCCCCAGGACACCCCTGGGCTCTCATTTGGGACTTAGGACACCTTCAGAGCATCCTGCATATTGGTTGACCAAGGGTGGGGATTGGGGGACCTGCATGGATTGTCCAGGTTCCGGTCCAACCTCAGCTTCACTGTCATGGGGAATGGAGGCCGCATGTCCGAGGGCAGTGCTGATACTCAAGTTAGAGTACACTAGGATGTGAATACAGACCTGGAGAGCAATGCCAGAACCAGTGACAGAAAAGCAGACTGTGGGGTTATGCCCACAGTAGTAAATTTAGCAAGCTCTTGGGATATTTCTCATACCACCAATTGTTCACATGTTCCCTGGTGTAGTTTTGGACCATCCTAACATCTCCCAGATAATCCCAAGCATGATCTGACCATTAGTATGGCTATGGACCACTTGAAATCAGCAGGTTGCATGCAGCTACTTGGTCTTGGAAGTTAAGAGTATTTAATACCATTGACGTAAAACTGAGACCAGTGCTAGAGAACAAGCCCAGGCACATGAATTCAGTAGCTCTAGTCCACTACGGAACAAGAAAAATAGCAGCAAAAAAGCTTTTGTTTAGGACTTGATCAAGACATGTTTTGTGAAGAGCTTTCTTGATTCTGTAATTAAAATTATTTTATTTTGACTCATTCACAATAACTTAATTCTTGCTGGCTGACTTTGGGTATTTCCAATCTATCTCTTCAAAATCTATCTGTCTTTTAAAAATCTTTTCCTTCTAAAATCTGTGCATGTTTTGGATCTCTTGCTTTTAATGATAATATAATTACATTTTCTCCCTCATACTCTCTCAATTTCAATACTCTTTCATTATATCTGCAATTCATTGATTTTTCCTTTTTTTAGCATTATTTTAAAACTACTCACTCTCAGTTAGAACTGTATGTAATTGTATTATAACTCCACATGTGGATTTTACACTCATTTTCCCCCATTTCTTCTGATATTCTCTTCAGATTATTTTACTGCCTAGAGCACATGCAGTCTTATAATACCATCATTTCACCTTCTTCTGTCATTGCTTTCTGTATTAAGTTCCTTTTCCTTCATTATTACAATTATTTGACATTAGCTGATTTCTTTTCTTTTCAAAAATTTTCCTTATATTTTCCTTTCATAAACCAATACTTTTCATCAATCAACACCATCTCATCTTTTGTTTCTTATCCTTATATCAGGTCTGACTTTAAGTATCAGTACAAAAAGAAAGTTAACGACATCATAGCAATATGAAAGAATCCAAATTATGGCATTGCTGTGATATCTGACCACTCTAAGTATGTGTTGTGTCTAATACTCTCTGTGTTAAGACTGATCTGCAAGCATTGATCTGGTCATCAGCTTCCCTAAATCCCCTTTGATTTCAATAGCAGACCATATGGATGGACCTTTAGGTCCACTGTCTCAGCTCCATAGAAAACACAGGGACTGAATATAGAAACTCATAGGTCTGGGTCCTTAGGTTGCAAATTGCCCATATTGCAAGCATGAAGCTTTGCATAAGTGCATAAAACCTCAGCAAAATTCTAATCACAATAATATCAAGGCACATCGGAACACATATTTGTTGTGTTGGATGTGCTGTTTAATACCAGGAATATTTGAAAATATGCAAAATATGTTTCACACACATTTTTCATTTATCTTATTTTCTTTTTTTTCTTCCATTTCATGTGAAGTTTGAAAGTAAAAAATGAAACTGGTAAATTCTAGCTTATTTATTAAAGTTATAACAATAACTTTTAGAGAAAGTTGTCAAGTATGGGAAATAAAGGAAACCTGTCACTTTTCTCTGGTCATTAGCAGCCACAGGACTCCTGCCCAATCCATCTAGTCAAAAATTCCACCACAGCTGGCTAACATGAAGTGCTTGTAACACAGGAAGATTCATACTCTCATTTATTCAGAATAAACACTATCCGTACTGCACAGAACTCACATAGTATGAACAACAAACATGCTATATTTGAGGACGTTACTGACCAGTAAGGCATATGGCAATGCTTCCTGAAGTCAGAAATAAAATGTAATACTTATAATATGGTATGTAATACTTTCTGTACTCCACCAAATTACCAGGGAGACAGATTGTGCTTTTCTGAGTATACAGACAAATGTCCCTTCTCCTTATGGTTTTGCCCTTTTTATATTACCATATCATTACTCTTTTTCTTTTGTACTGCAGTATGCAATTTAGTTCACTACGTTCTTAAGAAGTTCTAAGATGTTGCTTTATTTTCAGATTAGCTTAGGAAATGATCATGTATTTATTATTCTTTTGCAGATAAAAATTCCTGAGTACAAATATATACCTCAAGGGGAGCCACCCACTGCATTTAGACAATCCATCTGATCATATCAAAGGTAATGAAATATCATTGATAACCAAGAATAAACCATGACATTTCTTTCTAATGAGGTTCCAGAGCTGACTCTTGTTAGCAGCCATTTCACATTTGCCATACTAATGAATGGGAGCCTGATGTTAACAATTTGTAGCTGTTTGCCTTTGTAAGCCTTTTCAGATAGTTTTACCACAGTAACACACTTCCCTCAGGTTTCTGACTGTGGGCACTGGAGCTGTGGCAGCGTAAATGCAGCCTGAGACGAGCAAGGCTGCCAAGCAAAGCACGGCCTCCTCTAGCTTGTGCCTGCAGAAAGGAAGGAAGCGAGACCGCACGTCACCTGCGCCTTTTTACTTTCGCTGAGACATGGAGAGCTCTGTGTGGGCACCCACATGGTGTGTCGGGACGGTGCCCTTCGCTCCCCAGCCCCACTGTGTGCTCAGGTGCAAGAACTGTCCCTTCCGGCCCGCAGGAAACATCTGCCTTTGCTCGGGGATGAGGCTGCTGTGAAGTTGCCCCCCAAACCCCTCGCTCTTTCCGTAATGCTGCGTAAGAGTCATGGCAAGCTGCCATGGCTGCCCATGGCAGGCCCTCTGAAATTCAGGTCCAAGGGGAAACACATTCACAGCTCCGTGTTTCTTGTAGTCTGTGATCACGAAACTGCTGCCTCCAGTCCACAAGCCAGATTTGGTTCATGGTTTTGTCATAGGTTACCCAAAACTTGTGTGGCCTGAATAACTGCCCCTTGTGCAGGATTTCAGGACTATACTGTGCCAGCTCATAACTTCAAAGAGGAGGCGAGGCAGAAATGACCAAACCAGGTCCTCTTCTCTGCAGCTCCACATGGTTCCCTACCCTCTGTTGCCTTGTGGCAATTTGGCAAGTTCGCACCTAAAAATGAGACATGGTGATGTCCCACAGCACAGCTGGGCATGGCCTGTTTATCCTCAAAACTCCTCCTTGGTTTGAGATGCGCACTCAAAATCCTGGACATAACCCTTCCCAGTGGCATGTTCACCTCAGCTGGGAGCAAGTCAAATGCAGACAGAAATACAAATGAATTCATAATATTGACATCCATTTCCTTTCTTTCCCATGACAAGAGAAACCATCCATTTTATTCTATGTAAGAGAAAAATGAGAAATGGACACAGCTCAGCACAAATAATTCCTCTCACCACAGGAAACACTGGATGAAATTCTTTGACTACTGTTAAAGTGAGAGGACAAGTCAGATGATCAGGATGGTCCCTCCTGATCTTTAAAAAAAAAAGTCTATTACGCATTAATGATTCTACAAACCTGGGGAAAGAGGAAATCTCAGCAGACAATTGCTTGAGTCCACTGTTTAAGAAAGAAAGGCAATGGGACTCAAACTGTGTACAGAGCACTTTTTTTTGAATGAAGAAATCTAATTAAAATAATAGAAATTTCCTGGGGAAAATTTTCAGTCTATTCATTTTGTAAAGATTCTTTGTATTAAAAAAGGTGTTTGAAGTCCTTGAATTTTTACCCTTTAGCTACCTTTAATCTAATTTCTAATCTCTTAATGGCCTTAATTAAGTTCTGAATACTTTAAATTATTAAATATCTTTGGGGATTATGATTTGTATTTCTGACTATGCAAAAACAATAACAATCTCACAAATAAGAAAACATTTATGTCAAATTAAACCATCAGGGTGGTAAGGCATATACTTGAAGGAAAAAACTTTTGCCTTGGAAATACTAATATAAAATAGATGTGCTTTCAAGCAGGTTGATGGAGATGATTATGAGAAATAAAGAGATATAGACATAGCCCCCAAAATAAGTTTTATAATCACTGTCACCTCTTTATTGTGACAATAGCTTCTGCCAGTCAACGCGCGGAGATACTGCAAGGACTGAGCAGCTGCTTATTGCAAAATTAGGACATAGAGACCCAGCTCAGCACACCTCAGACACAACACCTGGTCATGTTGGTGCCTCTGTGCTGCAGCAGCACCAAGCAAAAAGGGTCAGCAGGGATTTATGCTAATTTCTGCCTGCATCCTCAAATCCCAAGAGTTTTTGGCACAGAACCCTGGGCAGTGGTGGGTTTCTTCCCACAACACTTACCCCTGATGCTCAGGAGTCCCTCTTCTCTCCCAAAGCCCCATAGGTCTCTTCAGACTCACCCTACCATCCAAGCTTCATGGTGCCACCCAAGCCTCCAAGTCTTGATGCCCATTCCCGCTTCGCTTTGGACAGCTCCTGCCCTGGCAGGAACAGCAAACCTTACATTTGGTAGACATCAGCTCAGACGAGACTGAGAAGGCAAAAAGACTCTGGGGAAAAGTGGACAGATGGCAGTCTTCCATCTGGGCAAGGACCAAATCTCATGTCTCACTTCAAGGACTGTAGCAACTTGCCTTACACGTTGACCCAAAAAGTGGAATAAAACACTGTCTAGTAATATGGGTAAGGGATCCAAACCAGATGCTTGTAGTGGGTGTTGAGAACTATGGACAAAACACAAGCTTTCTTGACTTGAAATAAATCATTGTGGATTTTTTTTTCAGATTTTGCTGTTGTTGATGTTTTATCCAAGGACTTATTAGGTCCCAGTGTTAATTTGTGTTAGTTTTCCACTTGTTTTCATCATCCTTGTCCTAGAAGGATTTGTTTTTATGGCCAGCAGCTGAAACAAAATCTTTCAAAAGTTTCACTGCCTGAGTTCAGGGCAGTGTTTCAGTTTATGATTACTGAGCATTTTGCTTGTTTTTTAGAGACTCCAGCAGAAGATCCGTGATGCTGCTTGGAAATCCAGGGGTTTGCTTGTAACTATCACTATCACCAGTGCCTACTCTTACCTTTTGTTTTTTTTGTTGCTTCATTCCAGCTAGATAAAAACATAAAATGGAGACAGAAAAAGTGGAGAATATTTTCTGTTCTCTCAATAGAAACTGAGGGCTTGTGGAGATTTACTTACCCGGAGCGCTCAAGCTACCCGTGCTGAGCTTAGATCTAACCCTGCCACCGTTACTCGGGCTAAGTAGTGCTCTGCTCCAGGAGCTGTCCTATTGATTACATAGCCACAAGAGCATATTATCACTCTTCAGACGATTTGTTTTGCAGTAGCAGCTGTGATTGCCAGTCATTAAGCTGGGCTCTAGGGAGTTTGGGTTTTGGCAGCGTAGCATTGCCAAACAAGAGGGCAGCCCCTTCTCCTGGGAGCCAGCAAGTGCTGTGTGCCCAAACTTCCTCCTTGGGATGGGCTCCTTTCCATGTCCATGGATGTATGGAGAACTGAGGTCAAACTGGAAATGTCTCCTGGGTTCAGGCTTGCACTGCAAGCTTAACCTCATTCCTATGCTTTCAGTCTTTCTTTGAATATTGGATTTTACTATGTACCTACGTTTACACCTACTACATAATAAATGGAGTGTTATCTTATAGAGACAAGTAAATAAATATATATTTAATTAAAAAAGCCACAGTAATTCTTAATGCATTATATGCACTAGAGTAATTATAAAATATGAGTTAGGCCATAATTCTGCAGCTCAGCATCTGTGCAGAAACCTATCCCATATGCTTTACATAAAAGGCCTGACTCATGCAGGTGTGACTGCAGTATGAGGGCCACTAAGCAGAAAGATGAAAACATCTGAAAGGCTTTGGTTGAGGTGTTTTGGTTGAGACACGTTAGTTTAAGAAGGTCAGCACAAAAAGTTCATTCAGCTCTTCCTTTAACTTCTTACCTTAGAAAGAGAGAATAATAGTAAAACCATGCAACAATAAATTTAGAGCAAATAAAAATAATAATAATAACAAAGTTTATGCAGCACATGTCCTAACTATAGAGCTCATTTCTGTAATAGGTCATCAAGTTAAATGTTACGGTTGGATAACTTTATGATTGCTCATAATGGGCCAAATCCTCTTCACTTTAGCCAGGTCAACACTCTCCAGTGAGACTGAAATAAGAATATTTACATGAGTAAAACGGTGGGATATAGCGCAGTTTTTATTCAAGTGCTACACTCAATGAAAAAAACATAAAGTTTGTTAGACATCACGCTTCAAAACATCAGCTGTTTACTGAGGCAAGGCAGCAAACTTCCTTTAATTGTTCCGCAATTTGTTGGAAGCCCCGTCAAGGGGTACTGACCATTGGTAACATAGTGGACTACAGATGCTTTATTCAGAAAATAGCTCTAGGTACAAATTACTCCGGAAAACTATAGGAATTGTGGTGTAGTCTGCAATTATGAGCTACAGGACTTTATATGATATTGCAGGACATTGGAACCACCCGCAATATGACTTTATACATGGGCATTCAGAACTTATTATTTCCCCTTTCTTCACCCATGAGGAACTTTTCAGCAGGAGAAGGGCGTTATAAATTATACACCAGGTTTCAGTCTGATCTTGGCTCTTCTAAGCCTTTCAGAATATTAGTTTCTAATTAAAATTCTGACACACTTTTCCAACAACACCAACAAAGACAACCCCATGTATACAGATCCTGCATACCTTTCAAATCTTTCATAAAGAAAGGAGGAAAAAAAAAAGAGTCAGTGCTAATTTGCAAGTGACAGGTATTGCTGCAGTGGCTTCAGGTAATGAAGCCACTTAGTCACTTAGAAGTGACCTGCGCTGTCCGTGAGCTGGCAGGACATGGCACAAGAGCCACATCTTGGAGAGCTGCGGCACTGGAGTCCCTCTTCTCATTAAAAAGAGGTTTCTATTGCTGATAAACGACAAACAAGACCTTGAAAGCGAGGGAGGGGTAGGCTTAAATGACGCTGCTCCGGGTGACCGCAGGGACACTCTTCCCGGGTTTCCAGGCAGGGCCGTTGCGCGGGCTGCATTCCCACACGCTGGAGGGGAGCGCCTGCGTGGCCACCGTGCCGTCGGTGCTGCTGCTCCGTGACCGAGGGAAGCCTCCTTTTTATCACTTACAGATATTAAATGTCAGCATCGCAGCTGGCACTGTGCAGCCGGCACGGTTGGAGGGAACATCTATGGGAACACTCATGTGGCCACAGCCTCCGCGGGGAAAATGGAGGGAACACAAATACGAGCGAGCAAAACCCCCAGCCGGAAAACACCCTTCAGCCAGACCTCTGGCTCTACTGAGGGCTGTCCCCTCCTCCGGGTTGCAGCTCCTGGGAAGGGGGCTGGAGAAGGTGTCCCCAAGAGCCTCATCAATGCCTTCGGGGGGCATCCTGAAGGCATTGCCCCAGGTCAAACCCTCCCTAAGGACAGTGCAGCCTGGGGGAACATGCCGAGGAGACGCCCCATATTCTGTTCCCTGCACAGGTGAGGGGTGGTGGCCCCCATATGTACTCTATATTCTGTGGGGGTGTGACTCGAGGGGGTGGGACAGGCTGAGGGGTGTCACATGGGGCCCCCTCCCCCTCAGGACTGCCAGGCTCCTGCCCTGATTCCGACAGGTATTTTTGCAGTTCCCCTCACCCTCTCATACCCTGTTACCAGCCTGGCAGCAGCCTGAGGCCGGGGCCTCCAACCTGGGTGTCCCCCTGTCCAACACCAGAGGGACCGACCTCTCCACCTCTTTGACACTGGGGATTTTCCCAAAAGAAAAAAAATAATAATAAAAAAAAAAAAAGAAACCTTTTCCAGCCCACTCTGAGATGCTTAGCTCAGGGAAGCAGGGGGAGGGGGAGAGGGGAAAAAAAAAGGGGGAGGAGGGGAAGAAGAACAGCCCCCACTGCTCACCACGCACCCCGGCTGCCTTTGCCGCCCCCGCACGTGCCCCTTCCTCTCCTCCCCGGTGTCCCCGCTGCCGCGGGCAGTGGCGGCAGCAGCGGCAGCAGCAGCGGCAGCGGTAGCAGGTGCTCGGCGCTGCCACCGCCGCGCTCCGCGCGCCCTCCCCGCGGGAGGCACCTTGCGACTCATCCGCCTTCCCCGCTCTCCTCCTCCTCCTCCTTCTCCTTCCTCCCGCCCCGGGCGGCCCTCGCGTGCCGCTTTCCAGTGCACTTGGAGATATTTTCGGGTGGCGGGAGCCGCCTCGTCATTTCCGCCAGGAGAAAAAGCCCCGCGCGCCGCAGCCGCGGAGAGGCGCGGAGCCGTCGCGCTCGGCCACCGCCGCGCGGCCGCCAGCACCGCCGCGGGGCTCCGCGGGGGCGGGAGCGCCGGAGCGAGCAGCCGCCTCCTCCCCCTTCTTCCTTCTCCTCCTCCTCCTCCTCCTCCCTGCCGAGCCGGCAGCATGAACTGAAATCCCCGGAGACGCAGCAGAGGCGGCGAGCGGAGCGGAGCGGAGCTGCGCGGAGCGGAGCAGCGCGGAGCGGCGCGGCGGCCGGCGGGGATTTAGCGGCTTCTCCTCCGCCCTCGTCGGGGCAGCGGCGCGGCGGAGCGCCCCACGGCTCGGCCCGGCACGGCGCGGCTCGGCACGGCCCGCGCCGCCCCGCGCAGCCCCATGGCCCTCATCATGGAGCCCGTGAGCAAGTGGTCGCCGAGCCAGGTCGTGGACTGGATGAAAGGTGAGCGGCAACGCGCTGCGCCCGCCTCGCCCCGCCGCAGGTGCGGGCGCCTCGCGCCCGCTCCCCATCCTGCTCCTCCTCACCGCGTCGCGCTCCGCCATCTCCCCGCGCTTTTTGTGCGGGAAGCCTTTTTAGGGGGGAAGGATAGGGGAGCCCGTCGGGTCCGCGCTGCCCTGGGTCCCCCCGTGCGCCCCTGGGGGCGGCGGGCGAGCCCCGACGGCCACAGGGCCGGGGGAACCCCCTCGAAGCGGGAGATGTCCCCAGGCGCTGTCGATGCCGAAAGAGGCCGTTTTTCCCCCCAAAACGAGGGGGCGGGCGCAGAGACTCCCCCCGAGAGGAAAGTTGAGGGCGGCGTGTGCGGCCGGGCGGGGAGCGACACGCGTGGCCGCGGCGTCGCGGGGCGGCCGGGCCGGAGCCAGCACCGGCCCGCGGCCCCTGTGCGGGATCACAGGGGGGATCCTGCAGGTCGCGGTGTGCCTGGAACGGGAAGCGTGTGTTGGAGGCGGTCACGCAGCTCCCGGCGCCTCACTGCCCCTTCTCCCTCCCGCCAAGGAATGCTCAACGGGAGTAAAGATTACACTGGGGGGGATATTTCCCTCTTATTCCGCAGATTCAGGCGTGGCTTTAAAACTGTAATTTAAGAAGGTTTATGCATATAGATGCATACGTGCACACGTATCTATATATTACCTCTAATCTAGGCTGCAGCTGTGTTCAGAATAAATCGCCATCCAGTATTATGTATCGTCTTATAAAGATAGACCGGCCGGATGGATGCAACTTTTTGAACAACTGCTACATTGTGGGAGTGCTTTGCAACATGCTGCACGCTACTAATGTGACAGTTTCATCATCCTTAAAATTTCAGGCGTATGGCATATGTTTTCAGTTATTCCGTCCTGGCATTTCTAGCCATTGAGTTATAATTATGGTTGGTAATGTAGAGAGTTTTGCTGCTTTTGAAGCATCCTCAGTCCATAGAATTGGAAAAAAAAAAAGTGATGGACCATTTCTAAGAAATTCTCAATCTTAAATACAAGTGTACAGATGATGAGTGTTAAAAGTGCCACTTTTAACATTAGAATGTTTTACTGCAGCTTTTTAGCTTCTAACATTTTACTTCTAAAAAAAGACTGTTATTTCAAATTGATGTCTGAGATGCCTCCCCCATGTTTCAGGAATGCAAGAAAACTAATGAATTTGCAGATACTGCATTTAAAAAACCCTTCAAAAATGTAATAAATGTTTTTCATAAATGACAGCTGAAATATGTTACATGTTCTCTCTGATATATTACATCCATATAAAGTCAAATATTTAAAAAAACAGGCTTGCTAGATAAAAAACAGTATTAAAATTATGAGGCTTTTTGACTCTTTGCCATTGGAAACCTGTAGGTTTGCAGATCTGTTTTAAAAATAATTTCTTGAACTTTAGGAAAAATAAATAATAGCAGTTGCTCATATTGTTTTTTGTTCATCATAAAGCTTGCTTTCAAACACTCAAGCTGCCTATTTTGGTTCAGTTGCTTCTCTGAACTGCCATTTTTATTGAACAAACAAATATATGTTGTTTCAAGCTTTTGATTCTTCATTTTGTTTGCAGAATTACAGGTGAAACTTCCTTTAGAGTGACAGGAAAAGAGCTAAAGCACCTGCCTTTGCCTAGAACTGCTCAAGAAGAAATATCTGGATAGCCAGTGCAGATACAAAAGCTGAGCCTAGAAATCAGTAAGATGAGCAGTGGTGCTCGGCTCTTGTTCTACCTCATGGGTAATACCTTACTAAGTTAGGAAGGAAAGGCTGTCGTGGATAGGGGCAACTTTATTTTCCTTGCTTATTGCTTGAGGTATTGCCGAACATCAGTCTTGAATTCTGTGCAAAAAGAAGGTCCTTCCACTGCTCTAAACACGGTATTTCTCCAAAACTACATTACAGAAAGTCTCAAAAAGAGCTGATGTGTTTTTTAAATTATAAGATGCATCCAAGATGGATAAATGAGTAAAACATGAGCATATCTTTCTTGAGAAAACTTTGGGGTGAGTGCATTAGTGGTCTTTGCATTAATGGAAGTCAATCCTTATTTGCATAAATTATATTAAACTGCTGGTATATTTTGTTAAGTTGCAGGGGTTATTTTACTGAATTTTAAATGCTGAACTGGGCTTTAACCTCTTCTTTTAAATAACTGCTATGTTATATAATGCGTCTGCTAAGAGTAACTCTTTAAAGGCATTCCTCAGAGCAAATTTCAGTGTTCAAAGCAAAGGCTTTTTGAAAAGGGAAAATCCTACTGTTTAACATTGTTTACAGTTATCTGAAAGTAAGGGGAAATGAAACACTTTAGGTTTTATTGCACTCAGTCTTTTTGTGATGGTCTTGCTGGTATGACCCGAGTGCTTGCAATAAAAGGCCCTGTCTGGAATTCTTTATTTAGGCGAAAGAGCCATTACATCAGTGGCATTTTGTTCAGTGCAATGATAAAGCTTTGGGCCTAAAATTAAAGATGAGAGGAATGAAGATGGGGAAAGCTTTCCAACTTCCAAGAGAGTGTTACATAAAAGTGCTGAGCTCCCAGTTGGATGATTGGATAAGGAGCAGGCTCAAGACCCATGGGTATTTGTTGAGTAAATACAGTCTCTCAAACAGATTTTCATTTTTTAGTTGCTTAATATACACAGTTGTTCTATGATGGTCTATGAACTCTTAACTCTGCCCATATTTAGAGATGTACATGGAATAGGTTTGGCAAATTAGTGGCTGTCTACATTTTTATCCATGCGAATCTCTACAATAATAAGTTCTGGAGCAAAGTACCCAATGTTAATCAGAAATCTGTAATTGAAAATGTTATAAAAAGCAGAGCTTATTTCAACTTTTTTCCTTTTCATATTTTAAAATGAACCCACCTACAGTGAATTAACTGTAACAGGGCTGAAAAACGAGCAATTGGATTAGCTCTTCTCTCCCATGGGATTGCATATGGTATGCGGAGGATAAAATGAATATTGAGGTGGATTCAAAATATGTATTACTTTGCTTTCGGTATATTTGGTACTAATTTTAAAGACCCTGCATAGATCGGTGAGCTGAAACTATGTCAATCAACTCCTCTGCCTTTCCTTTTGAGGACATATGTGGCTTGCACTGCAGTGCTCTGAGTACTTGCCACGTTGCATAGGTGATCACCATCGGACGTCAGGGCTTTCACTCTCTTCTGTGGGGAACGTGTCAGATGTGTCTCATGTTTCTGAGGTCCTCAGAAAACTCAAAGGCAAGACACACAATTGAAAACATCCTGATATTTGGATAGTAATCGAGTCTTGCATTTTTAACTTGATTTTGTGGGGAGTTATTTAAAAGGGCTGCAGTTTCATACCGGCTTGATATTTTTAACAATATTGTAGCTTTAGTTCAGTGCTGGTCTCACAATGGCAGAGTCTAGTAAAAAAATTCCAGACCACCTGGAAAATCAAAATTACTCTATCTAATGAAGCTTAAATATTTGTTTTCCATTTTCTAAATGATACTTCATAGAGTGAATATGTAATGGCTGTTATGGCAGTCATTGAAGAAGCTGAAACCTGAGGCATGGATTGCTCTAAATGCTAAGGAGTGTGGGCTTTTTACTTATATAAAGCCTGTTTACCAGTGTTTAGAAGGGTATATGTATATTTAGAAGGACTGAGAGAAGAGAATGTGCTAGCAAGTTGAAAACAGAGTGGGAAAGTTCCCCATATAGCTGACTTAGTATTGCATGGTTTTAAGAACTGAGTTCCTGTCTACTTGTCATGTGTGGAGATTCATGGGCGTTTTCAGAACGGTGCCTGTTTGCACTGGTGTCATCACGGGCCGCTGACAACTGTGCTCGAGTTAGTGGAACTGGCCTTACATGTTCCTCAGGAAAATGTGTTTGTGGAAACACTCTGAAATGAAAGGCTCCAGCACTTGATAATAATAGTAACAACAACAACTACATCAACAACCACCGTAATAAAGACATGTTGTTGTGGGGGCCCTTTTGCACCCCTTCCTACTTGAAGGGATACTTGAAGGGCTCAAGCAAGAAGCCTACTTCTTGCTTGAGCACAGAGTGCCATGACTTCAGTGGCAGTACGGAGACCCCACTAGAGCTCCTCAGTGATAAAGCAGAACAGGAAGGCATCAGCGAAGGCATCAAACCCTCCTCAGGTCTGGGATCCAGCTTATGGATTTTGGTAAACAGCAGTGAGATTGAACTGTCTTCAGGGTCACGATAAGACCAACTTGCAAAGCTTTTGGGTTTTTTTTTTTTTTTTAAAGTTTTTAGTTTTCAGTAATTTATTCAGTTAAGATTATTATTATTTTTTGAGTTGCCTTAACAAACTTGAGAATTAGAAATAATGTGCAAGTGGCAGACTTGTCTCTAGGAAACAAAAGATGGATATTTAATAAGTATTAAAAATACTCCTATTCCAAATTTTTTGTTCTTTGTTGTGTAGATGGCTGATGAGCTACAGAATAGTCATCAACTTGACTAGTCATTGCTAAGTGCCATGTATGCAGTAGATCTGCTGTTCTACCTTTTGCCAGCAGTAGAACAAGGATTTTTCCAAGAAAAGTAAACTGAAATTCTGTGCTATCGGTGTATATGCATTCCACTAGCTTTTAAGTGATGCTATTAAACTGAGTTATAACTCTTAACTGTAATATCTAACAAGAAAAGCTGCGGGTAAAAAAAAAAATAGGCTGTGTTTGGGGTTTAATTCTGATGAGCTCCTGAAATCTTTTTCATTGGCCGAAGGATCAATGGCCGCCCCAGCAGTAACAGCTCTGTCTTTTGGAGCATCAGTTTCTGACGAGATCCTGTGGCAGCCTCGCTTATCGGCCGAGAACCGAACTCGCACTCCAACTCCGGTGTGACAGTGTCTAACAGCCCGGGTGTTGCCATAGCAAAGGCAGTGTTACATAAGCAGGCACCCTGCAAATAGCTCGTACAGCCAGATTTGCAACAGAACGTGAAAATTAATTCCTAAATTAATAATCTTTCAGGGAGGGAGCTTTCCTTGAGGAGGTGCTCTCGCTCACTACCAAAATTGATGTGCTGACTGTGAGGCTCTTTTAACGCTGCCCCTTTACACCTTTATTTTGTTTAAACATATTGTTCTGATACTGAAACATCTGCTAGGTTAAATATGGCCTAACAATATGTTTTCTCAAGTGCTGTTTTTTTTTTTTTTTTCTGCACTTCAGTGAAGTTCCATATTCTGATCTTACTCAGATTTATTTCCACACTGCAGTATTAGTGCAATTTACAAATACCTCTTCTGGTTAATAGTTGTCAAGATTTTTTTTGTGGGGCAGAGCTGTAGACCTGATCCCTCTTCAGACGAGAGACTTGAAATGTGCGTATATGTATTTTTAGAGTCTTTGCTGCTAGTTGTCTTTTAGTGCTCTGATAAACCAGGCACTTTTATTTTGGCAAAGTACAAATGTGATAAATGGTCCAGCCTTTCTCTCTGATCCTCAGAAGTGTAGATAACCATTTAATCCCAGTAAAGTTGCTGTAGGATTTGACCGTACAGTATTTCTCTGAGTCAAGTAGTAGTTTTTGTTACTGATTTCAAAAGGATTAGGACAAAGTTGTTTTCAGAGAAAATTCTTTATGTGTCCATTCAAAGGCATGCAGCTAGGAGAAAGATCTTTCTTCAGATTTCTACTCTATATAGTTGCTGTTTCTTTTGCAAGAGGTTACCATTCCTTAGTAAAGTCATAGGATAACCATGCTGATGATCACCATTAGCAAATGCTTATCCTGGTTTTACTGGGAGTTTAAGAGTTCTGTGTCCAAATAAAACAAGATTATACTAATCTCATGATACTTACTGAGTTTGTATGATGAAGCATAGTGTTGTTTGGAAGCTGAATAGTTACTAAGAGAAATACTGTAGAAAAAGGTTTCCCAAATATCTTATTAAAAAAGGGCTGTATAGTGAAACTACGAAATATCACATTTCCTTCCATCTTTCAGACACATCTAATTTTTCTAAAATGATGAAGTATGGAGAGCAGCTATTTCTTTCAAAAATAAACTGTTCTGGGGCCCAACCTTTCACCCATGAAATACTCAAAATGTAGCGGGACTCTGACTTCCGTGGCCTTGGGACAGCGGGACCGAGCAGGACACTTGCTCTGGGGTTAGACATTGCTGACTGTCCAGCAGCAAGGCTCTGCTTCTCCTGATCCCCCTGGAAGCGAAGGGGGATCTGTTGGACCCACAAGCTGGAGCGCTCTCCCCTCCTGCCTGCCTTCCTCCTTCATCATGCATAAGAGTTAAGAAATGCCTGGAGGCTTCCGGTGTAGGGAATTAAGCAGCAAATTCCCCTCCGGCTGTGTATCAAGTCATTTTAAAGTACTGCAAGATTGAAAATCTAGCCCTTTTGTGTTTTGCTTAGCTGCCAAATAATGTTTTCTTTGAGAAAATAGCTGTGGCCATGATCTTGTAGGGTGTTCGTTTCCTTTTCCTTATTTTTTTTTACCAAGGTTGAAATTTAGAGTACTTGATACTTCAGATTAAGTGTTTAGGAGAGTGATTTTAAAGTGTTTGGCCTTACGTGTTTAACATCTGCTACCGTACCATATGGTGGGAATTTCCAAGTAAACTGTTAATTAATATACGAGTGTTCCAGAGTAAGCTGTAATTAAGCTGTATTCAACTGAAATACATTATTTCAATACAGTGAGATGTGAAATGCTGTAGTTTTGTATTATACATTTTCTGCTCTGTGTGGAAGAGGGCAAAAACCTGCCGAGAACAAATTGAACTGTTAAAGGTTAAAGTAGCTGTTCTAAATAAGTGTTTTAAGGCTCGCATCAGCACCAAGCATCCTTTGATTTAAGTGGAAAAGGGTCATCTGCTTCGTAGTGCTGAATTTTAGGTCATGAGTGCTGTGGAGACTCTCCTGCTAAGGTTTTATTGGAGTCTAGACTGGCACGTGGGGGCTCCCATGTTTCCCTCTGGGAAAGCTAGGACAGAGAAGAAAAAGAGCAGGCTGCAGCTTAAAAACTCTGGTGTGTAGTAGCCCTGTGGGCATCAAATAAGAGGTCTTGGGTCTTCAGCCCCTGTTGTGGGGGCTGGTGGTGCTGGCTGGGCTGTGCCTGCGCTACCTGGGCTGGTGTCCACTGCGGAACAAGCTCGTCTGGTGGGACCTGGCTAGGATGGCCTGCAGGAGCCGTGGGGCGTGAGGCAACGGCGTGTGCGAGCCTGGGGTTGGCACCGGGACCCACGCTTTCTGGGGTGGCAGCATGGGTGAACACGCGGATGCTGCGGAGCTGCCAGCCAGGTCACCTCCGAAGGGCTCCCGCCTCATGCCGAGTGTGCTCGGTGGCAGGGCAGAAGTTTGTGATAATCCTGGCTTTGTTAAACTGCAAAATTTATTTTTAGTTTGGCCAGTTCCACCAGTTGCCAATTGCTCCAGCTGGAAATAATGTATTTTAAAATAGGCTCTTCCTTCCCAGGATCCCCTGCTTTCCTTCTCTCCCGATAATCTTCATGGCAGTAAAAAGGTGAAGAAAATCATCCTCTGCACAATGAGGCCAGGTTGATATAGACGGGACGTTTTAGTGCAGTGTGAGTAATGCACTGGGTGACATTACTACCTCTGAGCCAACACGGACACCTCGCATAGCAAGTAAAAGGGAGCACAGGACGCCCACTGGCATCCCTCAAAGTAGAAGGAAAGCCATTACTGGTTAACTTCCATTTTAAAAATTGAAATCTGTGGAACTGTCTCCTCGTGGTGTGACTGGCAGGTACCTTCCGGTCTTACTTTCACCGGTGCACCGTTTTCTTCGTTGCTTCCCCACAGCTGATACTTTGGCTGGCTTTGGTGTGGTGCCGTGCTCACCTGGCTCTTCTTTGTGATTGCCGAGGAGCAGCGGTGCAGGGGCTGGTCGCGCGCGGATCAGGAGATGCCCTCCCAAGAACTGACTTAATGCCACGTGCTGTCCGCTGCGATGCGCGTGGGCTCTCTCTGCCTTGTGCAAACCCATTAGAAACCGAACAACTAGCAGATCTTCTCTGAGCCTGAGCAAGCTGCCGGATCCAAAAATACCTTCTTGTGTGTGCAGCAAGGCTGGCTGCAGGCTGCCTTGCTTGGTGTTCCCTTAGTGTCACGGCCACAGCCCTGGCTCTCTCTGTCTCCAGCTCCCTTGAGACAGCAAGCACGGCACCTTTTTTCTTATTTTTGACTTGTTTTGTCAGAGCTAATCCCCCAAATTACCTATCTGTTAGTGGGGTTATTTTATTTAGTCTGCTTGCTTTTCTTTTTCTGTTGTTTCCCAAACTGTCTGCAAGTGGGCTGTGATGAAGTAGTCATTGCTGCTTCCCAGAGAGGTGTTTATTGCCTTGTTCAGCTATTGTGCTCATATGGCAGGTTTCACCTCGAATGAGAAAGCTTACTGTTTCTAAGATCTGTCTGCTCTGCCCCCCAAGTCCTTTTGCAAAGTGTCCATAATCAGTAATTTCACTGGTGTGTGCTAGTCATTCACATCAGACATATTTTTCATTGCTTTAGCCATTATTTTAAACCATATGGGTCTTAGCTGTTTAATGCAGTCTGTGGTCCAAAGCCTATTTCTGGAGCCCCGATAATTGAGTCCAAGAGCACGATGCAGTGTGAATAATTTGTCATGCTCCTTATGTGGATTTGAGAGAGAGAGAAAGGGAGAGTGAGAGAAAGAGATTCAGCCTGAATCATTGCACACAATTTCCATTTAAGTGCCAATGTGAACATCGAGGGGAGGAGGACAGTTTCTCATCAGAGAAAAAAAAAAGTTATATATGAGACTGAGCTCCTAGGGAACAAAGTCATTTTAAACAGGACTGGATACTGCATAGCTTTTAAAATACTGTTTTAAATTTGGCAAGTTACGTTGCTAGCAAAGCATCTGAATGCATACATGAATTATCCAGGAGCTGCCCTCAGCCACTCTAGAAAGTAAGGTGGTGCTTATGCCTAGGACTCCTGTGTTCCTACAGTTAGTTTGTTTCCATCTCTGTGTGTTTTGTTTGTTTATTTAATGAAGAATTTGATGTTCCTGGTACTTTCTTTAAGCCTTGGCTTAAATAAAACAGTTGAAAAGTTTGGACAATTTCTATCCATCTCCTCACCAGAAATGTCATTATTGGAAAATGCTTTTATAAGCATAGTCATCCAAAGTCTTGGGAAAAGAGAAAAAAAAAATGTTGTGCAAGATGAAACATCACTTTTCTACAAAACATTCCCAAAATATTATGGGGTTTATGTGTTATTCACTAAGATATTAAAGGAAAAAAAAATTTGCCTGTGAAGGTTGGAGGTATGTTCTTGACAGTTGCTAAAATTTTGCCATGTTAATACATAGAAAGCTAACAGATTTTTTTTTTTCTTCTGCCTTGGTTGATAAAACTCTTGACTGTTACCTGCTTGGCATCATTTAATTCATCTCCTTCACCCTAACCATCATCCTTCAGCTGTCATCACTTACCATCACTGTAAGCCGCGCGCAGCTGCCCCATTATGAGCTGGAGGTAACGATTGCTGGTGAGATATGAATGAGTGAACCTAAACAGACTGGGCAATTGGTTACTGCCTTGTCTGTTGTTAGCAGATCACAGCACTTTATCAGTTTTCTGGCATAGGGGGTGCTTGTATGGATGTCCGAGCATCTAGATGTAATGGCTTGTGGAACAGGGACTTGAGTTTGAGAAACATCTTTGCAAATCAGTGCGAACTCTTGTTTAGAAAAGTAAATGCTGTGTGCATAGCAGGATAGCTGAAAGTACAACTTCGTTGTGTGACACTTTCCTTTAAGGAAACAAAAATTAGACCCAAATTAGCCTTCTAAATAAAAAAGATAAAGCAAAATAAAAGCATTGCTGTTCAGCCCCATGTTAAATTAATAAAATGATCTTACTTTGCAAAACATTTGTTCCTCAGCTGATAATGTGTTACAGACTGTGGTGAGAATGGTGACATTTTAGATGCAAATGAAAAATGAGCTTGCTCATAACTCTTTAATTATGTGTGTATGAAATTAGTTGAACTAACAGAAGCAGAATTAAATAGCATCTAGAAATGTAATGCTGTCTTGTCGTTTCCTTCCATTTCCTCGCTTTATACATGTTTAGTAATGTGGCCTACCTTTCACTGGATAATTGACTTAAAAGCAGACACTTCTATTTATCCTGAGGATTAAAACTGTGACTCTCAAGCTTACACTCTCTCCTATGTTGCTCTAACATGCTGAAAGCAATTTCTTGCAGTATACCATACTGAGAAATCTTACAAAATCAAAATGCGTCTCATGGAAGAATTAAAATTGCGATGTCTGAAGGAAAAGATTTCTGTGTGTCAGGGTTTAGTTTGAATCAACAAAATTGTTTCTCAAACTGCAAATAGATCTAAGTTACTTTTGTCTTGGTAGAGCGAGAGTTTTTGAAAATATTGATGCTGTAGCCCAAAGTCACCGAGTTCAAAGCATCTCCCTAACGGAAGATGCCACAGGACGTGCTTTCTAGAAAGAAAATAGTGAGCAGATTATGGTGGTTTTAAGATGAGTAAACAGGTGTCCTGGTGGCTTAGTATCACGCTGAGGTGTTTAAATTGCAAGAGGTCATTTGTTCTTGGTTTACTGCTCACTGTTTTAGGGTTTTGTGTTGCTCTTGTGAGACAGCACAAATCCTTTAAAAGTCAGCCGCCATTGCTGAGAAAAATGAATACGTGTGTCGATTCCTGTAGAAGAAAACATCCTTTGTTAATGTGATAAACACCATAAGGACAACTGACGCGAGTGAACTTCTGATGAATTGCCTTTAAAGTTATTATCATATGACAGATGGGAAGTAAACTAGCTAGGAGTGCAGAGAGGTCAGGCAAGGCCAGCTATAAAGAGTTGCCTGCCTGGCTTTTTAATGTTTTTCTTTTTTTTTTTCTTTCCCTTAATGACTTTTTCTGTGGCATATGTAACTTTAACTTGGCTGTGTGCTTTCTAATCCAATTGGTTTGCTTAGCCAGATGAATGTTTTTTGATTTTGTTTTGAATTTAACTTTTTTTTAAGCACTAAATGTGCATATGTAATTAGAATATGTTATTAAAGATTAGATTCTCACAATGGGATGTGTGCCAGCTCTTGAGATGAAGTCATGCTTGTCAGGAGATAGTAAATAATAGGCTTAGTAAGGTTTAAAAGATGTGTCTTGCAAAACATTAGCCCCTGTAATGAGTGCAAGTGGCAACAATACATAAATATCAATTGTTTTTCTCCAATGGATCTGTCTGAATACAAAATTTCTTAATTTGAATTAAATTTTCTCTTGCCAGTTTAACGAAACAAACAAGGAGAGATGTTTGTTTGTTGAGAAACCACAATTTCCCATCCTAGAACAATGACTTATTTTGAGCTGAAGGGGAACAATCTGACATTCATACAATATCTTGTAATCTTTGTTCCCAAAACCACTAAAAAATGGGAAACTGCTGCCCTGTGAAGCCCTGTTCAGCTACAAGGGGGAGTCTTAGATTCTTAGCTTCGCTTTTGGGGCTGCTTCTATTTTTGTTTCTCATTTTATCCAGAACCTTTTAATACCCCCTGGAACAAGGGCTTAGAGCATGATTTTCCCTTCACTCTTAAGTACCCAGGGCACTGCAGCATGTGAAGGTCCTGGCTGCCTGTTTGTCTGGTGCACCCAGGCTGGTGCAGATGAGGGATAGGGAACATGTGGCACGGGCAGGACAGCAGCAGAGGCAAGAATGGGTCTGTCTATGCTAATTTGATTAGATAAAGCTCTATACAATCACACCCTAAAAGGTCCCCATAAAGGGGCCTTTGATGAACGCAGTCTTAAATGCAGCCTTCTGATTTATGTCCTCAGGTTATGCATTTTTCCATGGTTCCAGGCAAGCTAACTCCTCTGCTCATAATCTGTGGAGAGGGTGCTTTGGCACTTCAGATGTGTTCCTGACCCTTAGGCAGGAAGGGGAGCAGAATTTAGCACTCCTGCATAGCCGGGAGCACAAGAGAAAGTGGGAACAGGATGCTAGGACTCACATATATCACATAGAAAGTGGAGTACTTTAAGAAGAGCTGAAAATAGAAGAAGGAGGTGCAGGGCATGCACATGTTCTCGGTCATCTCCTTATTTGTTTATTATTGTTGCATTCTTTTGTTTGTTTTTTTTTTAGGATATCTCTATAATATTTTTCAAAATGGCATGTGTAAAGCAAGCGTTTGACTGGGGAGCCACGTGATTTGACATGCAATCCTGGGAAAAAGCAGTTGCTATTGCTAATGAGCAAATGCTTACATTGATAAAACAAAGCTAGAAACAAGCAAGTAACAAAGTAAATGCTATCTGTTAAGTAATATGAGGATGCTTCCCAAATAACCCCAAACCTGTAGAATCCTGTGTTGAAATGAGGTCACCATTAAGCAAAGTAACAACATATTGTTATGGGGATGCTGCTGCTGGAGACAGCATCTTTTCATCTAAAATAAAAGTTGTGAAATCATTAGTGAAAGTCATTAAAATTCTAGATATCATTTCGTAAGAGATTTTTTTTTTTCCTTCTTCAACATGAACAAAAATTCAGAAATTGTATTCCTTACCACTATGTTTTTTTTTTCCTTTTTCCTGTGTGATACTGTACTCTATATTCTCTCTTGGAATATATGTTTGGTGTTATTCGGGAGTTTCCAGTATTTCCGTGGTGGTAAAGTGGCTACTCACCACCTACAGCGTTGCAGGGAAGTGCCCTGATTTCCCCTCATTATAGGGGGAGGAAGGAGGTCAAATGCATTATTTGATCTTTACTTTAGGCGCACTGAAGCACTCCTAAATGACTGGTTTCTTTTTTTTTTTTTTTCCCCCTTAATGAAAGAAATTTGTCTTGTAACAGCTTTATATGCCCAGCTAATTAAAACCACTCTGTTATATTACTCTCTATATATCCTGTTTGGTATGCAGAAATTGTTTGCTCTTTGGCAGATTTATTTCTTGTTAATGTTAGTTTCATAGGGTGCCACTGTCTTGAATTTTATAACGTAGAAATAACAAGGCATTAGGACATTTTATATATTTGAAAATACAAAGGCTTGTTAGTCATTAATATAGAGAATACATTCAGTCTTGTTTAGTATTGTAAGATACAATTTGTTCCACTTAAAAAAAGGCTTCTGCTTTATGGCAAGACTAAGTTGAGCTACATTTATTGTAATACAGTGAGTTTCAGAATATGTTTTAAATAAGAGATTGTAACAACACACAATATTATTTGCTAGTAGGAAACTTTTAAAAAACCATCAGGCAGGAAAAAATGCCTTTTTTTAGTGAAGAGACAGCATTATCTCGGCTTATTTAGGCACTCTCTGTTGACTAGTGCCCTCTGATTATTTGAAGCCTTGTGTGTCTTTCCACCGGCTTCCCCACTGCAGCGCTTTGGTTTCCTCCCTGCAGATCTCAGTGTGCACAGGTGGGACTCAAAGGTTGCCGGGCCACCTGTCACTCCTCATTTGGGATCTATGGGTCTGAAGAACTTTACCCAGCTGGGAGCCGGATCTGCTCTTGAGATGCAGCCACTTCCTAAGCAAGTCAAATAAACCCTGCTTTTCCTCCTGTTTTTTTCTTCTAGTGCCAAAAGCTGCGAGGTGGACTGAGGATTAATAACCTTATTACCTTTTGTCCCAGCTGGCAAGCCGTCCCTTGAAAATTTATTTGGTGGTCATGTTGGTGCATGTTCTGTAGCACCTAGGAAATAGAAAAAGTTATCAGTACTGCTGCAGAACCTGTGGGCCAGGCAAGCTGGGGTTCGATGTGAACACAGCGGTCATAGGAAGTAAAACCAGCCGCCCAGTCAAGCACTCCTCTCTCCTTCTCCTCCAAAACAAAGTAGGACCGGAGAGGGCCTTGAGTAGGCAACTTTCTTCATCTTTGAGTAGAGAATATCTTTATTGCAGGGACACTGCTCTAAATGGCAAGGCAGAAAAGTTGAAATGGATAAGTTTATTTGGGAAGAGAGATCTGGTAACCCAATAATTGTGCACAATTCTTGGAGAAGCAGCAGAAACCATCACAGTTTGATGTCTACTTAGCCGTTTTTCCAACCGTGTGCAGGATAACAGGACAAGTTTGTAATGTGTGATACTTGGTTTTGTTGAGGCTTGCTGTAGGAAACCAACTGGATGCCTTAGGCTCTGCAGAATATAGCCCTGTGTCATCTGGCTTAAGTTATACTTGAAAAGAGAGAGAAGAAATGTATGAACAGGAGAAAGACAGAGAAAAGTACTGCCAGCTTTTTGTTTCATAGGGTATGCAGTAGGAAACCCTTTGGTACAAAACTCCCATCTGCTATAAAATATAGGTCTGTTGTGGTCTTGCTCACTGCTTAGCACTGTTGCAGACAAAGACAAACCTGTGCTCACAAAACAACAAATACAGCCTCATTATTTGTTTTGGGCATTACATGAGGCTCTAGGAGGAATCCCAGGGCATTTTGGCACTGCTAGTTTTGACAGGGTGTTGCCGTGGCCATGAGCAACCCAATTGCCAGGTTTGCATCCCGTTCGTTCCTGAGCTTCAATACATATTGCTTGGTGAGATATGAATTATGAGGTAGGTCATAACAGAACTGTAAAGATTTTAAGAAGTGCTCTTTTGAGACTCATAGATCCTCTGATGAGTCTGTATAGTACGTTAATGTACTAAAGCTAATTCAAAATATCAATTGGGGTACTGCAAGATGCTCATTAATAAAAGTGTAGTAGCTGTTGACGTCCTTGCAAGCTCTAGCTTTTGTTTTCACTGGAATTTGTGATGGCTCTTAAAGGGATGTTTTCAGTGGTAGAGTAGTCGGTGACATTCTCAGGGAAAATTTGAAATGACATCTTAGAATTTGGGACTAAGCCTTTCTCTGTTCTAAAACTTGCATAAAAGAATTAATCTCATTAAATTGTTGAGACTGTAGAAAAAGAAGCAAACCCATATTAGCATAAAAATAAAGTAGAAAAATGCAATAACTAATGTGACGTGTCTTGAATAAAGCACGCCACATTTTTCTTTATTTTTATTTCAAACTGGTAATGTATTATGAAAAATGGTTATGGCGTTTGCCATATGCCAAAGACTCTGAAGGCAGCTCGCTGGGAATAGCGGGTAGGGAAGCCGTATGCTGCGCACGCGGGCCTTTGTTTGGCTCTTAATGGAGAGTTGGTGTGCTCGAATGGGGTGAAATCACCTGGCAAGAGGGAAAGACGTGTGGGCAAGCAGCACGCAGTTGGCCCACACAGCTCACCTCATGCAGGCTGGGAACTTTAATACTGTGCTTTTAATTAGAGTTGGGTTTCTGGAGCTGGCGGCTGCCTGGGTACAGAAGTATGGACTGTGTGGAACAGGGCGACCAGAAAGCATGAGCTGAAACACCTGTGAAACCCTTCAGGAAGGTGATATAAACAGTGGCTCTGTGTAACCTGGTCTTGAACTACTTGTTCTGCAATGTGCTAATTCTGACCCAGGCAAAACAAAAAAATCCGTGTCTTAGGTACCCGGCAGTATAGCAAGGCGCTCTGTAACAACTGACATTTTTATCATGCTTCGAACACTCATTAGCAGTTCAGGTTAGCTATTAAAGGACTTGAAGCATGTTTAATCACAGTATCTTTTTTTAATGGTACTAATCACTACTGCAAAAGTTGTAAAACTGCACGGTGATTAAATGAAAAAATATTTTTAGTTTAACTATCTGCCTTGGAATGCTACCATTTGGAGCCTTCAGTTTACTGCCCCAAGCAAGCTCCATTTCCTTCTCCCTGAAATAATATTTTAAACTCTTGAAATCATGAAGTTTTAATAAAAGAATTCTGTATGACATGCAGCAATCTGAAAGTCAGATTTTTTCCTGCCATTAGATGATTGGTCAGCGTTAGTGTTTTGTACAAAGCGACTACTTTTTCTTATGACTGAAACTAATGATTTCCCATCTTTCAAAGGTCTGCTATTTAATGGAATATTATGAGCACGATGCAGCATTAGTCTTAGGGCAGTCGTGTATCCATTGAATTGCTTTTTCTTCCATGATACCTTTTAGATATTCAAAAAATGTTTGGAAATGATTTCCAACTAACTTAAAAAAATCTCTCAATTATAAATTAAAGGAAAATTTATAAGCCTCAGAACTCTTTGAACTCATGAAATAGCTTTTTTTTGTGTGTGTGTTTTTAGCTTGATATTCAAAGCCTTCCAAATAACAGGAAAAACAAAATGGCTAACTCCTTCAGAGGTCTGTAATTGGAGGACCTTCTCTTCAATGGAAATCTGTTCATCTGCATAAAATTGGCATTTAATCAAAATAATTTTCACTTAACTGTTAACGTTTAAAAAATTCAGAGTGGATAAAAGAATAAGGGCAAATAGTCGTTTCTGTTGGCACACTTTAAGGAAAGCCGAATGGAAATTAGCAATGATAGGCGGCTAATTATCCATATCGTCCCCATTCTGTGTTCTGAATTACAAAAGCCTGCCCCAAGCTGATGGTAGAGTCCCTTGCAATGAACTGTAGCTATAGGGATTTCTGCCAGTGTTACAGATAAGTACATGCCCATGGTCAGGTGTAGGCTATGCGTGGCTGGGCAACACATAGCATCTGTCCTGTCTAGGGAACAGGCGAGCTGAGATGTCGAACAGTGGTTAGGACAAGCAAGAGGAGATCTGCAGAGGTGGCTCCTTGCAGTGCCTTGTGGGGAGTGGGCAAGGGGCCAGAGGGGCTCTGGCTGGGGCCTAGCAGAGACAAGCAGGAGCTAGCATCCTCCTTGACCCAGCCACCCATGGAGAAAGACAGGGGAGCCCAGATGACGAATGCTGCAGCAGATGGTCTGGGGATGAGCTGAGATGCAGGAAAATAAACCTCTGCTTCCTACTGTTGCTGAAGGGTGATGTTTTCTGTTGAGAAACAGCTTCAAAACTTGACCAAGAAAAACTGTACCTTGTTTTTCCTGCATGCTGATAAAGTATTTTCCTATTAGTATTTAGAAGGTGCTGAATGATGAGTATTGAGTTTGCAGAAAAAAAAAAATCTAGAGATTAACTTCTTTCAAAGAGGGAAGAAAAACATCTCTGTAGGCCTGACCTTAGTGGTGGATGGTGGTGGATGGTGGGGAAGGAGAATCAAAGAGTAAGATGACCAAAAAAAAAGAAAAAAAAAAAAGAAAAAAGCTGCTTATTGTTAGAATTCTTGTTGTTACTTCTTGGTTTGTGTGTTTGACAGTAGAGAAAAATATTTCATTAAATTAAAAAGGGGGAAATTGCAGATGGTCTATGGAATCCTAAGGTTATGTTTATCCTTGGCAAAGTGTTTTGAGACCTTCAGATGTTGCAAGTACCTCACTGGGAGATGCTGAGGACCTTGCCTGTTGAGAATTTGCTCTGAGATTTGGGTCGGAGAGCTTCCTCCTGTGTGTTGTGTATTAAATTTTTATTCTTTATGCAGGGATTAACGCTTAGAAATCTAATGACTGGTATTCCATGTTTAAAACAGTGTTTAATTTGGTGTTTATTGTTTTTTTTTTTTTTATATGTAAATTGAGGAAAATCTCAGAGTCAAAATTCATAAAAACAGGAATCAAGTTATTCAACCACCATTAACAGATTTCTAGATAAAAGTGGAAAATGAAAGAAATCAGTAAGTGTTACGGTTGTATAAAGCTATCATATGATTATTTTTATTACATGTTTATACATTTTAACACTGGCTAATAATGTGTGTTTAATGGAAAAGTTTATTTAATATCTCCAAATGTAGATGCATTAGAGCTCTTGACTGTTGTAAGGTTATAAATAATTACACTGTTATAAATAATTACATCAATTTCTGTGAGAGACTACCAAGTGCATGCCTGGGTTTGATGTTTCTGCCTTCCAGAATATTAATTAACTAACTTAGTCTCTGCTTCCTAGAAACTGCTTGGACATAGATAACGCGGCACCCTTCCTTTCGAATCAGAACTTTATCCACTAACAACGGGCAAAGTTCCGGGCATCTCCCTGCGATGCCCTTGCAGCAGCTGAAGGTCTCAAAGAAGACCCTGCCCTAAAGCACTTGAGTGAACTGCTAATTTCTGTCGCAGCATTCACATGCTTGACGTTCAAGTCATATGCAGTCTGAAAAATGAGTCCCATATTTGAGACCTAGGGTAAGGCTGACGTGATATCAACCTCAGATATCTCACTCCAGGGATTTTCTGATTTCAGCTTTTGTGCTTGGGCAGTTTTAATATTGCTTTGTGCTAGCACCTAGCATTCAATTTAAATGTAGGTTGTCCCCAGTTACTACATTAACAGTGATACTTTTCTGGGTGGCCAGTAGCCATGAAAATAATATAATAATGAAGAGTCCTGCAAAAATTCATTTGTATTGACACTGTTACTCCTCTTTATCTGGAATGCAAGATCTGCTTCCTGAGAAGCTGTAGAAAAACTGAAAACTGTTTGTTTTTTTTTTTTTTTTTTAATCCCTGCACATTCAGAAATGTTTTTAGGAGATTCTTATCCAAGACCTTTTTGAACATTAATAAAAATAATGAAAAAATAATTTATTTAGATTGTTTTTAAAAGAAGGACATTCAGGGTGTGTTTTTTTCCTCAGGATGGGAGGAGGCCTCTTTAGATGATTTAAAAGGTACTATTGCTACTAACTGTCTTAGATACAAATTAGAGAAGAACACATTAGTTTTATTAGGAATATTCTTTCAAAACTCAAGAATGATAGCAGCTACAGATTTGGTTATGAAAGCCTATAATTCTCCACTATAATTCTCCTTCTCCATCCTATGTGCAAAAAAAATAAAAAGGAAAGGAGGGACATTTTGGGATGGAGTTCAGTAGTGTCAGGCCAAACGCTGCAAGACTGTTTGCACAGCTGTATCTAGGCAGTGACCAAACTGTTAAAGAACCGAGTGGGGGAAAAATGAATAGAAACTCCTGTTGGCCAGAGCACTGAATTTCCTGGACAGTGCTCAGGATGTTATGAAGTCATTGCACATGCTGGGTGAAGGCCTTTACCCATATTTTCCCCTTGCTCTTGGGGATAATTTATGCTTTGCTTTTTCACAGTAATGTAATTGACTTAAAGCATCTAAACAGAATCCTGTATCAGTGAATGATGCGCTGTAGTGTACTTACCTATAACTTCAATTAGGAAACCTTTCCCTGCCAGTGAACTGATTCACTGATGGAGAGGAGACAGTGTCTGTACATCTGTCTTGCTTCTGTGCAAATTGTAGATTATGAAACTGGACTACTGAGCAATAATTTAATCAGTGGCATCAGAAGAGCATTAAGCTCCATTAAACATTGGGTCACCGTCAATGTCAGAGGAGTATTAAATTATGGCTTGCAACTTAGCAATACTCATCCAAAAGGCAGTGCTTAGGTTCTTGGCAGATGTATAGCAGTTTATTATGGAGCAGATGCTTCAGAGCTTAACGTATGACTAAAGTGTCAAGTTGTGTCCAAGAAGATGGGCCCTCTGCTCACGTGGTGTGCTGACTTTCAGAGACACAAGTTGAGGAATGGCTCCTTACCTAAACGCGGTGGGTTGAAGGAGTTTCATTCACATTGGATGCTTGAAAGCCAAAGTCTTGCTTTGTTTGCCAAGGACTGGCTTATGATATGAACTGATTGTACTAAAATTTTCTTCGCAAATGGTGATGGTGCAGTTTTCTTTCTGCTAAGGAGATACGATCCCAGCAGGCTGCTCAAAATATGAATTTTTAGGTAAAAAAACCAGTATTTTCTTTCTTATCATGCACAATGATATTGTCATAATGATATTTGGAGGATGACTGATACCCCTACTGCTAGTCATTTTTATCTGAGCAACAGCAGCGAGGGGAAACTAGTAGCACTCCTCCTGGGTGGCCTCACTGACGTTAGCAGCAGCCCTCACGCAGCGGTTAAATTGTCAAGGGTCTTGTCAAGGGTCTGCTGCGAATCCCCTGCCCCTTGGGAAGGCTGTGCGCTGCCGGAGATGCCGACCTTGAGGCTGCTCAAGGAGAGCCGGGAGGATAAAAAAGGGAGAAGAACTTTTCACCTTCCTGCCTAGCTGCAAAGAGAGTAAAGAGGGAAGAAGAAGAGAGGGAATGGGTGGGACTAGTAAAAACAGATCTGAGGAGGAATATGAGTTCTGAAATTGGGAGACTTCTCATTGGATCTGCTGAAGGTGGTGGTTAGGACTCTCGTCAAAATCTTGCCCACATTTTCTTATGGGACAGTAACCACAAATTGGCTTGGTAGCATTATCAGAAGGTGCCTAGAAGAATATTTCAAGGACTATATCGTCGGTGCTCAGATGTTGTTACAAGCAGGCAGTACCTTGCGAAACCACTCTATGTGAGCAAGCCTTCTTCTGCTTCTAGATTTCACACTTATTAAAACCTAATTTTAGTATGTGTTTGCTTGTTAAGAAGCACTGTTTCAGAAATATGGATGTCCTACATTGTTATGCTGTTATTTTTCTTTTCAAAAATATACAAACCACTTCATGAAATTTTAGTATTAAGAATAGTAATATTAAAGCTTCCAAGACTACTTCTATTTTTTTTCTCCTTATTGCAGTCATGAATTGATCATTATGTGGAGGATCAGCTCTGAAGGGCATTTAGTAGCGCATAACCTTGTGAGAAAAGTGAATTGCACCTTATCTTCATGGATGCAGAATTTCCATTCCCTATCTACCAGTGCTTGACTTCGTGCATTCTTTATTATTTAAAATCTTGTTTTATCTGAACTAGTTCAAATTGGTAGAGAGCGCTAAAAAGAATTTTTTAAATGTTATTGTTTCATAGGAGGAGGTTGTAAAGATTTTATAAGCACTAGGATTCATGTAATGCAATGCAAAATCAGAGAATAGCTCTATAAATAGGTACATAATGGACTGGTTGGCATTTAGAGATTATCATGGAAGTGCTACATTCAGTACCTTAGACCTGGTAGCTGGAAATGCCCTCTGTCTTTCAAAAACAGCACCCTTCAAGTCTCATCAAGGTGCGGAAAGTTTATTTTTTGATGGGAGTTTTGTATCAGGTGACAATGACAATTATTTCCTTCAGCCCTATAGTGCCGAGGAGGGAGGCATGTAAAGGCAGCCAGAATTGCTACAGTCAAAAAGCTACTAATCTCTGCAGCCTCTTCAGCTATTTGAAAGGGCATCTAACCTTAAGTTTCAGGTTTATTTCTGCAACAAATATGGAACAAGGATTCTCACATATAGTTAGATTATTAGCACATAGAACAAGTCTTTTTAAACACTGAAGGATGAAAATTCTTTCAAATGTTTCTTACAGTTTTTGATTAGATCAAAATCAGATATTAATGGAAGTAATTAGTGCTTTATACTGATGAGACCTTTATAGTATTATTCAACACAAAGTAAACTGTAGATACTTAAATGAGCATGAGCTAATTAATGAGACATACAGGTATACTGTAATTTGCTGTAGCTAACATAGCAAGTGTTTAAGCAGATTTATGTCTGAGAGATATCTTGTTGAAATGGGCAGGAATGTCCATAATTGAGACACACTTTATCTCATGCTCCCTGAAATAAGTATATGCAAATACTACCAGCTATGAATATAGCCGAGGCTGAAGAGTGTAACAGGTATAAAAGATGAAGATCATGCAGAAAAAGCCCAAACTCAAAAAAGAATTCATCAGTAAGACTCTATATGTACTTTTTTCCCTGTTATTTAGAAAGCAATCATACCAATATATACGAGAGCTTCTGGAACAGAGGCTTAAATCCGTACCCAGGCTGAGTTTGCTGTGTGTTCTGCATGGCTTGCTGCAAGGCTGCTTGTAGGTGCTCCCTTAGAGAAACTCCATGAAGTGTCACTTTATTTTGTGTTGCCTTCTGGATGCCTCTGCATGAGCCTTAAAGCCCTTGCTGACAGCTCAGTTTCCTTGATGGATGTTTGATTTCTCTCTATGACTGCCTGGGAGGCCGCCAGCAATGTGCCTCTTCCACCTCCCCGAAAGCAGTAGCCTAAATGTTCACTGCAGTGGCATTGAAGTCTGTAGCAATTGCAGGTTTTTCTTTGGATTTCCCAACATTAGGCCTTTGAATTGACTAAGTAAACGTATGTACATGTGTGAATTGAAAATGCAAGCAGTACTAAGGTACAGTGTTTTGTGCAAATCTTTGCAGTAGGTAATACTAATGTTTAAGAAAGTAACCTAACAGTGAGAAGTAAGTAAACCGTGTGCTCCCTGACCCAGGTTTGGGGAAGAGGTTAGAGGGATAGAGATTTAATAGTTAAATTGTTACTAATTTTGTGTGAGGCATGCACACATTACTCTCCACGTGTACTTTCATTTCTTTTTCCAAGGGATATAACATTGATGAGACTTGAAAGGGACTAATATGTCACTGTAGATTAATTCTGGCTTTGAAGAGTCTAATTCCTAGCTACTGCTTTTGCTCATATGGATAAATTGTATGAGCAAGTGACTATGCAAAATGAGAAGCTAGCTAAAATATAACTGAAGATGTCACTTCAACAGATTCTTTGAATCTTTATGTATTTACAATATATGCAAAACTGACAACATTATTTAAAAAAATGTATTGCCAAAGAAAATAACAAACTACTGAATGTATTTTCTCATGATGCTGTTTGTGGATTGCACTACCAATCTATAGGTTTATAACTTGTATTACAGATTTTGCAGTATGGAATGCAATTTTTTTTATGAGAAGATGGAGAAGGGCAAGTGGGTGAAGTTCTCTTTGTAAAATGCATGCACTTTTATGAAAAGTTCTCTGCTTTGGGTATAATTTCTAGCAGATTGTTTTACCAAGAAGCTTAAAGCAGAAATGTTTTGGACTTCTCAACATAGACGAGGTCTGTGCATATCAGAAAACTGTATTAGTAGGCTTGTTAGTAAAGTTGCTTGAACATATTCTGTGCAATTAAGGGCAATGTCATTTGACTTGTTTATCTGTTCTGAAGCCCTTCCTGGGAGATAGAGCTGACCTGCGCTGGATATACATTGCTGGTACTGGAAACAAACACACATGTGAAGAAGAAAGGATGATTTGAAGCATGGATGGATGTCATTTAAGTGCTCCCAGTCAAGCGCAGTATGTGTCCCAGCAGTACCTGCTCCTGCTGTCGCAGAGGTTCAGTTGCAAGAGCACCAATGCCAAGGAGTCACTGATGTTGCAAAATCCATAGGATCTTCCGTAGCCGTGACGCTGGGGCTTGTGAAAGCCACAGACCTTGTGCAGTGGCATCACCAAGCAAATCTTGAAGGCTCATCTGAACGCATTTCCCTGGGGGTGGGGAACATCATTGAACTTTGGTTTAAGTCAATGCGCTAAAGTTTTGACGACCATTGCATTATTTCCCCCTGGGGCCACGCTGCTTCAGCGTGCTCTGGATGGAGCACAGTCTAACAGGTATACGCTGGGCAGCGCAGGTACTTTAGCAGCAAAGAGCTACACTGAAGGCTGTGGCAGACCTTTGACTGTTTTGCCTAGTAGTCCCCATTAGCCCGTGGGAGGAGAGGAGGGCCTGGCTGGTCACAGCAGCAGGGCGTCCGATGTAGCTGCCCAGAACAATCTGTAGCGATGCAAACACGTGCAGGCACATGAAAGAACGACCAGTGTTTATTTACTTACTTGGTTAGTGTTAGGGCTTGCAGAAACATCTATGGACAGTCTTATAAGTTTTTTTTTTTCTCTTTAATATATGAATTATTTGTATTTTGTAGTGGGGTGGGAGTTTGATGATGCATCTAGAGTACTGCTGTAAGAAAGTGATGACTGTCAGAAGTAGAGCTTTCCTCTTCTTAAGACACTCCTACATTTATTATCAACAGATTCGACCAGTGATCTTAAAGTTACAGATGTTTCTTTGTCATGTGGAGGGGGGTGCGCAGCTCTTACTGCCCACAGCCATAAAACCGTCCCAAATCTCAAACTGTGCTGAATTGTGCTCCCTTCTGCAAAAGAGAACAGCGAGCCTGGGAATTGCATGGGCGTTGCGAGAAGGAAGAATTAAGGGAGTTCACTCAGAGTTTGCAGAAGCTTTTGCTCCTGATTTTTGCCTGCTTGCTGTAGGCTTGGACGCTCGATGGCTTTGCGTTTCCCACTGTCGTATGTGCGGGTGTGAAGCACAGCTGCAAATAATCATAGGAGATAATGCAAAGCTCTGGAAAACTGGCCTTCTGTATCTATAAGTCCTGAGGGGATTTTTTTCAGCCTTATCGTCACTTCTAAGCTGTTAAAGAAGCCCACCTAATGTGGAGAAAGACCCCCTCCTTGGGGCGTGCGGTGGCTGCATTGCAGAGCTCACGGTCATGCTTGGGGGTCTGCCAGTTTATCCTTGCTGTGTGGTGCAAAATGGTTTAGCAGGCGAGAGGGGAGCAGAGACAGAACTGCTGTCAGAGGTGCAGAGCCCTGGCCTGGGGTGGCGGCAGAGCTGGGGCTGGTTTGCTGCCGGCAGAGCGCACGCTCCATAGCTGCCTCCAGATCTCTTGCCCCATTACATTGGCGGTACCCTTGAATCTAGATGTTATAAACTTTAGCTTCTTTTTTTTTTTTTTTACTGGTTTGTCTTAAGATGCCTCCCAAATTGTGCTGAACTTGTAAGTCTGGACTTGAAATCACACTTCCTTCCATGCCCAGCATTGCTGCCCCACTCTGGGATTCTGTGAAGTCCCTACAATTGAGCACTGTCATGTTTGTCTGGAGGAGAGGTATGCAGTACTTTGATTAGCTTGGTTTGAGTGAATCCTGATTTTCAGTGATGCTGTGGGTCTCCTCTCTCCTCCACTAGCAGAGAGACTTTTGCTGCCATTTTCAGCCATGCTAACTTTTCAGCTTACTTCAGCATTTCTAGTGTGCAAAGGGCACAGCTGTAGTTGAACAATGTAGTTGTTGTAATCCAATAATGAGAGTCCTAAATATAACAGTAATTATAAACTCTTACATCGAGAACAATATTGATAATCAGGGATACTAATCCTTGAGATCCACAGAAATAGAGCAAGACATTGGACGCCGCAGTGCGTGCATTTTTTAAGACTTCAGAGATTTAAGCAAAACTTTGTTTATCCTTGTGCAAAGATTTGGCTTGGCTGCACAGATGAGCATAATGGAAGCAAAAAGCAAGAAATATGAAGGATTATGCTTATCAACAATTATACAGAAGCCTTCAGATACTATTCTTGTAATTAACAAGCCTAACTTTCCATTAAAAATAAAACAATACAAATACTGATTGTAAGTATTGTGAGTATTCTAACTGCAATGACCATTTTTATTGAAAATGTGTCCTATTAAACACTGACATAATTTGTACCCAGTTCAGTCTTGCATATCTTTTAAATCTTGTGTATCTTTAGTTAGTATATCTGTACACTTCTGTTGTTGTTTCATGTATTTTTTAAACCTTTTTTTTTTAAAAAAAGCCAATATGAAAGTCTTTGTGAAGGACTAGAGCTGTGGATGAGTCATGTACAATCCATTTAGTCTTGATGTTTCTGCATTTTTTTCTGAGGAGCAAAATTACAATTTATTGCAAAGGCTTTCAAGTAATGATTATTTATCCACATCTCATAAGAGTTCACAATCACAAAACGAAGACTGTATCTGTAGGCACAGGAAGAGCAGACGTTTCAAAGTCAGAATAATAGAACAGGATTTTATTTTAAATTGGAGGATTAGTATTAGCTTAGGGCAGTACTTCTTTCACTCCCAGACTCTTCTTTCAATCCCTGACACTGACCCAGTCATACCCTCCTGATCCCTGGTTTTCCCTCTGGCATAAATCCATCTCCTCATTCTTTGGTGGCTTTTCCTCTTGGTCACCTCCACACCCTTCTTCTGGCAAGGATCTTAAAATGAAGAAAGCAAAGTGCAAGACCAAAAAAAGTAATTCTATTTCTATTCCTCCTTTATGCAGCTCTTCAGCAGTCCACTGCTATGCCTTGCATATTTACCTTGCTGCTGGGCACTGTTCCCCTGTGGTCTAGTAGCCGATATTATTTTATAATACTTTCAGCAGAGGCTGAATTACGATCGTGTCACTTGTTCTCAGTTCAGCTCTTCTCTCACTTGAATTCTTAATTCTACAAGCTTAACATGGTTTTCTAAATGTACTGTGTTTCCAATGAACATGATATGAATTTTCATACACTGTATTTTTCTTTCGTTGCCTAAAAATTTGTAATTTTTAGTTAGCAGTGCCTTTTAAGCTACTGTGTTTTACTATCGAGACTTAAAGATTCCTAAGAAAATACGTCTCCTCTAAACTGCACAGGAAAAGCAAGTAGCTTTGTACTGTATTCTATTAATGAGTGTGTTATGCTTGAAGAAGTAACTATTTGGGTCTTAATCATTTTTAATGTTATTTTTTAATAGTTTTGGATTTTTATTTGAATCATATATATGTGTGTGTTTATATATATTTATATAACATGTAGGTATATATTACATATGTGTGTTTAGGTGTGGGGGGAAGAGAGAGAAAGAAAAGGAATGAAATATGGATTTTCCTATTGTTCGTTCTGGCACTGTGGTGTCCCCAGGAGGGAACTGTGCCGAATGGGAGCCCTGGTGGCACAGAGAGCTGCCCGGCCTGCACGTACCCCGTCAGCTGCCGCACTAAGCTCAGCAGTGAGGAAAACATTTCACGTTTGACTGTCTCTCCCTTTGACATGAGGCTGGCTGGCCATTTTGTAATAATTTAAGCAAGTCCGTTAGCAGCAGATCGGCTTCAGCTTAATAAAGCTTAGATGCAAATGCATAAATCATAGCATGGGATTTAATTTACCAGGAACTTAACTGGATACTGAAGTTTAAAAGAATGGTGTTTGGCATGAGTGAGCATGTCTGCAGGGTCTAAGGTGGCTGGTTGTTAAAGCAAGCTGGCTTAAATGTAATGACTTTCTAATGGTGAGCGAGGAGAAAGCAGCCAAGATTTTCTCTACACTTGTCACATTTTAACGGTTTCTTACATCTTGTTTGTTCAGGTAAAAATATTGTAAATAATTTTCAGACTGAAATGGCTTTGGGTAGTCCTACAGAAATACCCAGTTTACGTTAAAATCTAGCTTAAACTTTTCTTTTCACGGCTTACGAATATCCATGCTATAGTCTCTTGCCTAAATTTATTAAGGCATAAAATTAACGGTGCTCAAGGAGGACACAGTCATTCTGTCCAGATTGAAAGGTAACTGTGGCCTGCTGACTTCATGTATAAACAGACAAGCCAAATGTCTTTTTTTTTTTTTAATGTCCTGTACCTTTCTTTCCTGTGAAGGGTTATTCCCAATATTGTCCATACATTGCTGCTCTTCAGTAAGTGTTGTGTTTACAGGGCAAGGACATGGCAAGGGAGGTCATCTGCTTACAGACTCCTTCCAATTTACTGAGGGAGAGTAAAAATCTACTCCCTTGTCTATTATGTTTCATGTATGGTAGTTAAACCTATAATGTTCATAATCTTTTCTTTAACCTAGACTGAAAAAAGAGTTAGTAAGGACATAAGCTCTGTTATTTCATTGTGGGTTTCCAGTCTTAAGGAAAACATGCCTTTGCTAGCAAATTAGGGAATAATCTTCTACCCAGATATCTACTCTTTTTAGAGATGTATCTTCTCGTGTATGTCTGAGTAGCTGGTTAGAAAAATCTGAGTTCAGACTTAGGAGTAGAGAAAGATAATCTGTTTTCAATAATTTTTAGCAATGCACTGAGCTCATAAAGAGACATTTACAAATGGATTCATTTACTCCTTAGTCCTGTTTGAATTTTCTAGGGAAGCGAATGTGCAGATTTGCTATAGCTGATATATATATAGAATCATAGAATCATAGAATGGCTAGGGTTGGAAGGGACCTGTAGAGGTCATCTAGTCCAACCCCCCTGCACACGCAGGGACCCCTAGAGCATGTGGCACAGGGTGATGTCCAGGCGGGTTTTGAAGATCTCCAGAGAAGGAGACTCCACCACCTCTCTGGGCAGCCTGTTCCAGTGCTCTGTCACCCTCACTGTTAAGAAATTCTTCCTCAAGTTCCTGTGGAACTTTTGGTGCCTCAATTTGTGGCCGTTTCCCCTAGTTCTATTGCTGGCCACCACTGAGAAGAGGCCAGCCCCCTCCTCCTCACTCCCTGTCTTGAGATATTTATAGACATTGATCAGATCCCCTCTCAGTCTTCTCTTCTCCAGGCTGAACAGGCCCAGCTCTCTCAGCCTTTGCTCATAGGGCAGATGTTCCAGGCCCCTAATCATCTTTGTGGCCCTGCGCTGGACTCTCTCTAGCAGCTCCACGTCCCTCCTGCACTGGGGAGCCCAGAACTGCACACAGTACTCGAGGTGCGGCCTCACCAGGGCTGAGTAGAGGGGCAGAATCACCTCCCTCGACCTGCTGGAGACGCTCTGCTTAATGCACCCCAAGATCCCATTGGCCTTCTTGGCCACGAGGGCACACTGCTGCCTCATGGTCAACTTGTCGTCCACCATGACGCCCAGGCCCCTCTCTGCGGGGCTGCTCTCCAGGAGGTCGGTCCCCAGCCTGTAGGCGTGTCTAGGGTTATTTCTCCCCAGGTGCAGGACCCTACACTTGCCCTTGTTGAACTTCATGAGGTTACTCACCGCCCAGCTGTCCAGTCTGTCTACTTTCAGATTATCAGTCTACTTTCATCTATATAATCTACAGTTTAGATAGCCACTTCTGTTACTTCTGTTACTTAAAATTAAGTGGGTGTTTGCTTGGAAAATGACCAAAAACTTTGGCCAAAACATCGTTCTAGAGAAAGGGAGGAAGAAGAGCAGGCTGAGGGACAACAGCCTGAGGATATACTTGGTGAAGAAGGAAATTTTACTGTGTGTCTCTTTGACCCAACACAGGTCTCCACAGCCTGTGCTGATGCTGAGTTACAGGGCTTGTTTGCTTACTTGTTTCAAGAGATAACCTGTGGGTTACATACATGAAAATACCTCAGTGAGGCTGCGAATGTGCAACTAATAATGTCTTATTAGTTGGAAGATTGCAAGCATGGAAGATTGCCCTAGAGAGCAGAAGGGCACCTAGCAACCTTATTCTTGGACAATTAGGCATTTCCTTGTCAGTCTGTTGTGTGCTGTTGTAATTGTCTGCATAGAAGGTCTGTCTAATATCATATCAGTGAGGCATTGTAGGAATTACTGTTCTTTTGATGATCTCTGATTTGGTGCACACACGGCAGAACTCAGTTAACAGACTTTGGGGGAAAAAAGGCTAAAAAAAATAAGAAAAATCAAGGCTGTGTTTCAAGAGGGTTTCAATAGGAACTTTTCTGGAGAAGTCTTTTTTTGGGGCTAAACACATTGGCTTTTGAGCTGTTTGTTTTGGAGGAGCGTTGCTACTATTTTTGCTATTGTTTTTATTTGCTTAGTCTCATGGACTAGGTAGAACTTGCTTTGAATTTAATGCAAAGAGTTGCTCCTTTGCTGTTAATGCACAGGAGAGTACATATGGGTACATAACACCTCATTGCTACCCAAGCCAGCCAAAATGTACTATCTGTTAACATTTCCTCTTCTAAACCCCAATGAAACTAGCTACGTTATGAATGTATAGCAAGACTGTACTGACAAACCCTGTGGTTGATGAGCTCAGGTGGAGGCATCCTACATGGAGGAGAGACTTTATTGTAAATAATAGCCTTGGAAGTCTGTGAATCATGAGCATAGTAAAAGGACTACCCTCTTTTAGAAATGAGTGAGAAAAAAAAGTGAAATTGTACAGAGTTTCTTTTAAAGGCCAGGTTTAAAACGGAGAGTACCACTGGATGATTTTACATTAATCACCCTTATTATTGAAGCATTTGTTCCTTTATGTGTACCCACAAGATCCTGGAGAGATTGTGTGTGTCTAGGTGTGTGGGAGGTGATCTTTGCTGTTGCGTACAAGCTTGTGACTTCTTTATTGGCATCACGAAACATGTACTGAAATGACTAGCCAGGATTTTGGATAGAGGCCCCTGTTTCTGAGAGGAGCAAGACTCTGAGATGCTGGGCACCCTTAATCACACCCACAGCCAGGAGCAGCGGGCAGTGCATCCAGCTGAGGCACTTGCTGGGGCTGCTGCTGCACCTGAGCTGTGAGACAGTCCCTGCCTAGGAGGACATCTCGGGGTAGAAGAGGAGCAGAGAGTGGCAGTTAGAGAAATTTCTTAGGGCAGCAAAGTTGGGAGGGATGGATGTTGGTGTTGCAGAAATACTGTAAGACAAGAGTGCTCTCAAGAAGGCTGGGCTTCTACATGGAGGGCTTTTGAGGTTGGTCGTTCAAGGTACGTCTTGTTCTGCCCCAGGTTAAATGGCTTTATCAGCCAGGATGCTGCCTCCCCTTCCACACCCCTCCTGCTGCCTGCTGGCTCCAGCAGCCCGATCTGCCTGTCTTGGGAGCCCAGAAGGGGTGGGTGAGCAAAGCTGGATGGCTTTTATTATTATTATGTACAGTTTTATTTACAAAAAGCACTGCTGCTCTTTAATTAAGGAACAGAATGACAGAAATAAATGACTTAAAAAGGATAGTCTATTTAGGGAGTAAGAGGAAGCAATTGTGGCAAGCTATTCTGCAAATGCCATGCAATCTACATTCAAATTATTTTGTTCTTCCCTGCATGTGGTTTTTATGAATTTGGTGAGTCAAGCAATTGTCAGTAATACTTTTATTTTCTTTATTTTTTTTCTTACCTTGTATGAACTATACCTATCAATCTGTATTATAGCTGAGTGTTAAAAATACAGAGCTAGCATGAGGAGGAAGAGTATTGGCTTTATGTAGAATTAACTTACTGTGTTTATTAAATGTGCCTGTCATGTCTCTTTCTGGATTTGTATTACTAATCTGTCGTGATGGTGATTCTTTTTCCTTTTCAACCTGGTGACGTTCAATATTTTAATGATATTATTCTCATTCAGCAGAGTATGTAAGCAAAGTGGGACGTAAGTACAGGAATCACAGAAGTAGTTCCTGCTTTCTTTCTTTCTTTCATTTAGCAAAAGCACATATGTTGTCTATTTTTAGTATGTTTTTAGATGAAGTGTTTTATATATTGTCAAGAATATTAATTTTCTTTCAAAAAAATAAATGCCATTTTACTTGACACTGCACTTGTAGCTGTTCATGGAATTAGTTAACCAGATAAGAAATTTAGGCTTGAAAGAGCTCCTAGACAAAATATATACAAATACAGATAAATCAAGAAGGTTCTTGTCAGATACTTTGAGGTGATGGCATCGTGTGTGTCTGTGTGCATGTGAACAAATAAAATGGATTCAAGAGGGCTGGAGGAAAAGTACTCCTATGTACAACTTGTATTTTGTTTTTATGACCAAATGAGTTCTTACAGATCTGTAAGTGGCCTTTCATCCAGGTGTCAGGCCGAAATGATCAGTCTTCTTTAGTAAAAAATGTTGCCTGACTTTTATTGCTGCTTGTCTGTCTGCTAATGACAATGAGCATCGCCTGGTGTGCGAGAGCGTGACGGCAACATTTGAACATGTGACGGGGCTGTCACTCACGTGCCTTGGGAACACGCAGGACTTTGCTCTTTGAGGTGCTCTGAAGCAATGGGGTTGAAGCAAGAAAGAAAATAAGATCCTCCTCTTCTACATCATAGCACTTCAGTACTGACGCTTTTTTTTTTAAAAAGCAGCAGTATCCATTTCTTTCGTGTGAAGGGAATAATACCAAAGATACAGGGCATGTATGACATCCCACAAAGCAGCAGGTGGTGTTGCTTTGGCCTTTTGTGAGTGTTTCTGTCTTCTTTAATGTTGATGTGTTTGGCAACCAAGTCATTTTAGGATCAGTCATGGTGGTTCTGATGATTCAGTTTTCCTGTCTATAGGAGAAGAAAACTTTGGGAAAAGAAGAACACTGTAGTAGATTGTTGTTCTTGAGAGGTTAACAGACTCTTCTTTCCTTATTCCAGAGTTAGAGAAGAATTTTTAGCTCCTCCCAAGCTGATCATACATAGCAGAGACCAGATTACATGGCGACATGTGATACATGATCATAGTTATGGTTTCATTTCAGAGATGGGAAATCTTGTGGCAGGCTGTAAAAAGAGAGCATCAGGTAGGCAGAAGCTGCTGAAATTGGGGACTGGATAAAGAAACTTTCCTGTGTCATGGGCCCTGGGGGTTTTGTTTGGAGTTGGTTTGCAAGAGGTTTAGCTTTTGGTGTGCAGATTCTGAAGACTGAAGCCATGTGAACAGTGTGTTGGTGTGTGCAGGACAGTAGTGATATGTAGCAAGGGCAAAACATGTGCCCTAGGAGTGCATCTGGAGCAGCTGGCTGAGCTAGCAGTTGGGTGTCCCTGCCTAAGGGCCGATACTTTCTTGGTGTGATTCTCTTTGAACGTGGGGCTGCCCCTGGGGAGGGTGGAAGATAAAGGAAACTGCTGCAAAGTCACCCTCAGAGAAGCCTCTGCTGTAAGGTGGGAGTCTTGTCTCCTGCTCCACAGTCAGATGGATCCCTTCTTTTCCACAAAGTGCTCTTCAGGCAGTTTGATCAGCAAGTACAAATACTCCTAAACCATACAAGCTAAAGAGCAGATTCCTTCTTTGCATTTCAGGAAGAGCTGGCTGTGGCTGTTTGACGACAGCCATCAGGGAGATGGTATGTCTCAAGATACAACTAAATTAGTATATTCTGGGCTTCATCTAATACTGCCGCTCAGTACCAATTATGTTGATCTATCAGAGGGCAATCTCTTTGGCACAGATTTCAGTGTGCAACCCTGAAAATCCAGAAGTCCTCCTCATCCTTTAGGCAGGCATGTGTGCAGCACATCTCTGTGCTCTGCTAGCTTTGCACGGGAAGAAATGCAGGACAGATTTGTTCAAATTCTGCAGAGATTTTTGCTGCAGGCAAAAACACGTAGTCATCTACAAGTTGTTACATTGACATGCAAACTGAAAAATAGAGCAGAAGTGGCCCAAATTTCCCCAGTACCAATGGTTTTCCCCAAACTAACTGCAGGTCCAGTACAAACTTTTATTCCTCTGTGTCCTGGACAGCGAAGTTGCATCCACTTTCTGGGTCTCTTTTGGCATAGGGTACTCGTTTCTGCTCCTCAGTTACACTGCTTGCAGCATGCACACAGATCTTGATTTGAATGGCTTTTCATGTTCACTAAGCTGAGCTGGGTCTGCTTGTTGCAGTTGGGAACCTAGTTCATAGATTGCAGGGCTCTTGCCTTTGTTATTCTCCAAAGCCCTGTGCCAAAGTCTATTTGTTCCCCAAATCCTTTGGGCTGGTGTGATCTGAAAACTGCCAAGAAGCTCAGCCTGGTGCATTTGTTCTTAGAGGAGGAGAGATGTGATGTGGCGCTGCCATTTTGTGTGCCCCTTCATGGGGCATCCAAGTCGGGTATTCAGCCAAGAGACACATTCTTAGCCATGGACATCTGCAGCAGGCCCTCTACACCATGGGATCTTCCCTTTCTCTTTGGTCTCCTCTTCCCTCCCTGGTATAATGGAGGCATTGATAGCTTACTTATTAGGGGGCTGTCAGATGGGTATTCATGATATGGTATACTACAAAAATTCAGGGCTCTGTGCTGGCTTCAGGAGCAGTAGGTATTTTCCAGAGGCTGAAAAGCCTGGGAAGCCACTCTGCTTCTCCATGTATTATGGTTTCAGGGCACCATAAAATCATATTGCTTGTATAGTGCCTATATATTTTGCTTCAAATTAAGGCAGATACCCTTTGCTGGCTTCATTTTTGGTTCTGGTCCAGGCTGATTCATCTTCCCATACCAGGACAAATTGTTGCTAACTTTGCTCTTTCCTTCTCTCCTCCTGTTTCGGCAGGTCTCGATGACTGTCTGCAGCAATATATTAAGAATTTTGAGAGAGAGAAGATTAGTGGTGACCAACTCCTACGGATTACTCATCAAGAACTGGAAGATCTTGGAGTCACACGCATTGGTCATCAGGAGCTTATCTTGGAAGCAGTCGACTTGCTCTGCGCATTGGTAAACTTTTGGGGATAAAGGGAAGGGAGCGAACAGTGCTGGAAATATCAGTTTGTATATTCATATTTCTCCTCCTAAAGACTGTGAAACTAGTACGAGAAAATCTCGACATGCAATATATAAGCAATTTAACATTCTAAACTGGAGGCAAGATAAAGAATGGTATCTATTGATAAGATGTTATTTGTTACATAGTTTGATATCAGAGACTTAAGGCTTATATTTCTTGTCTTTATAGAAGAAAAACCTATCTGAAAAAAAAAAAAAAAAAAAAAAAAAAAAAAGACTAGGTTGTGTTTGCCTTGGAATATAAAATACTATTTGTTTGAATGCAGTAATTGGATGCTGGTTGCCCTTTACAAACAAATGCCCTGATATTAACCATGTCCTTTTTCACTGATTCTTTAAGTCAGTCTCTCAGAATGCTACCTACTATATTTTAGATGATTATTTGAAATTGCTGAGACAGCTGCCTGTATTTCACAGTAGAAAAGATTAAATTGTGAAGTAATTACCTGATGTGTAAATAACATATACGTCTCTGATGGAGTATAGAGAAGGATTTTGGTAATGGTCTTTTCAGTCACATTGCGTCATGGAAAACTCGGATTATCCCCTCTGCGAAGGGTGTGGGTGGTGACTTCACTCTTCTTAGGAACTTTTTTGTGTGTGACAGTAAAGATTAACGATAGATTGGGCACACAGCATTCTCAGCTCTGGGAAGAACTGTGAGCAGCTCTGCTAAGATGTACTTGACTGCCAAAAGTGGTGCTTTACGGATTTTAATACACAGTGCTTTTCCAAGCTTCAGAAGCAGCTTTAAGAAAGCTGAATCCTGGTAGAAGAAATGAGAGCTGGTGGAATGCAAGGCGCTTCAGGAGGGCTTGTATTTGCAGTACGCAGGAGCTTTTCTGAATATCCTGTTCAGAAAACACCCATGTGAGGGTAATGAAGAGAAGAGACTGAAAAAAATCTAAAGAATGTAAAAGGAAAAGTAAAGGGGAGAAAAGCCATTAGTGGAAGGTGCTTGACTTCAAACATGTCTCAGATTTTTCTCCTTTAGTACAACTGTTAGTACAACTATTGATAGTTTGTGAAGTGACTCAGTAAAATAATTGGGCTAATTTATTTGCCTTTTAAAATAATATAAATGATGAAATGCTGAAAAATACTGCTGTTACACAAGGAAAACATACAGACAGTAATTTGCAAAATATTTTTTTTCAGGCGGTGCAAAAGGAAAGAAAATAGAAAGTAAATATTTTAATTAATTCTGACAAAATCTAAGTGTGAATATTGACAGCTATTTTTTTCTAGCCATATAAGGGAGACAGATTGTGGCTTTTTCAAAAATGACTTAAGAAAAAGAATATTTAGCTAAAATATGTGTGTTTGTTTTTTCCCCAGATATATAATTACAGCTGTTATCTTTAGACAAATAGACACATCTTGTATTTGGCTCCCTTAACTGGACAATATTATATGGAAAAAAGTTATATTTAAAATAAAGAATTTGTAGTAAAGGTTAAAACTGCCTAACTCGTGCAATAAGTTTCTACCATGCTGTTTCTCGTTGCATATGGTGTTGTCTGTTCGTTTGAGTTCTTCTTACAGAAAACATCATCGCTGGAAACACAACAGTAGGCGATCAAATCACAGCTTCTAATTTAAGTCAAGGTTTCTGCAATCTCACAATTGGCTACTGATGGCTCCTCAAGGATACAAAACGTGATTGCTATATTGATTTCAGTAGACTTAATTTGAATTTATTGTTCACCAATCAGATAAACCTCTTACAAAATTCAATTTAGAAACAATCTTTCAGGCAGTAGTGGTCCTATACTTACAGGCTTTCCTTTTTTATTGCATCAGTAAGTATCTGTCATGGTTAGTCCTTGCCTGTTCTTCAGATTAGTCTCTAATGTGGACTGCATATCTGGGAGAACTTTAAGCCTGTGAATCTGCAACTTTGGATAATGGCTAATGTAGATATTCTATATGGAAATGTTTTTGTTTAGTGAAATTATCTGATTTTCTTTTTCCTCTTACATCAGTGGAGTTTGACAGAGGGTTTGTGATAGAATTTGGCATGAGATATAGAGCAGTGTTCAAATGGGATTAATAAATATTTGAGTGATAGCATAGCGTGATGGGGCAGGAACAGTAATGTAAAATCTGCTTTGTATGCATAACCTATTCTAATATAAAGGTAAACATTATTGAAAAAAAGGATTGTTCCTTCTGATTCCCTTCTTGTTCTCTCTGGGTTAGTGAGTGACCGCCTAAGTATCCTTTTCAGGAAGTGAGGGCCACATTGCTGTTTCCCTGTTCATTCCTGCCAAATTGCACAGCGGGGATGTTTCTCAGGCAGAGTCGCCATCAGCGAAGAAAGCTTCAGTATCGTTGGGAACTGCTGTTCATTGGGAGCTGCCTCCTTCCTCTCTCCTCCCCTGCAGTTTTTTGAGGAAAACTGCTGGATGTTTCTGCCATGTCAGCTGTGATTATGGCAAATCAGAGGCTCATGTTGCGTGCCTGTGTTTCACCATGCAATGTCTTCTCTGTGAGGCAAGTGGAGAGCATGAACAAGCATCTTTGGCTGGTACAGGCTGTAGGTGGGAACTTCTGTATGCAGTTCTAGAATGGTCCTAAAAAGACCAACTGATTTTTGCAGTAATAGTCAGAAAACCAAAGCCTGATTGGCAACAGAGCTTAAGGGAGGTGCTTTACTGACTTTCAGCTGAAGTCATGTGGCTTTCTGTGGCTGCTCACTGTGTTCCCATCAAATCAGAAGCACTTTCAGCAAGTGCTTCTGCCATTGACCAGCTGTGCAGAGGACAAGTGGCTGCTTGTTCGGGTACATCTCAGTGGAGTCCCTGCTGGCTGTTCACATGCCACTCATGGCTTGAGAGTAAACACCCTGGGGTGGGATTCAAGGTTTTCTATACCTGTGGTACCCCAGGCAAGCAGGCACAGAGCTTCTGCCCAGCTGCTACGGCCAGTGATCTTACTTGCTGGGCATAATTCAGTATGTGTATATCACATACCAACTGAAGCTGAATGTGCTGAACACGTTCCAGAGGAGAACTGGCAATATACCTAAAGAGTTTGCATGCTTAATCTCTCAGTTTGTAAAGCAGTGAGCCTATTCAGTGGATTATCTTGCCTTCGTGTGTATTTGTGGTTTTTATAGAATGTGTACGTCAGAAAAGACAAGATGGATGAGATAATACTGTCTGCTTAAAAGAAGGGAATAGTGAGATTTATGACGAACCTTCATTGTTACTAGGGGTTCATGTTTTTGGCTCAGCCCAAGAGAAAACACCAGGACTGAAATAGTCCTCTGGAATTGTTCCATTTCCAGCAAAATACATCTCTTGTTCTTCCCTTTCTGTTCAAATGGGGAAGCAAAGCAGGGATTGCACTGTTGGCTCCAATAGGGAGGTTCTTGCTGGACATGGATTTGCCTGCTTATTTATAGTGACAAACCTCTCAAAAATATTTGACATCTCCAAAGCAGTTGAAAAATAATTGACTAAGAAACTGCTTGTGCAGTTCTAGAAATATAGGAGAGATTGTACTGAATTAGCTAGCATGGTGTTTTTAATTCTGGCTACTCCCAGATAATGAAAGGTTCACTTGTTCATCCATTATAAAAGGTATTGCACAGATCCAGCCTCAACATCATCATTTTCATTCTCAGGATGTGTGTGGCAGTGAAGCTGGGGTTAGACTGCATGCTTTACATTTCAGCAATAGATGATGTAGCAGACGTTCATCTGCACATGCAATGCAAGGAGCCTTGTTTCCTTGATGGCTTCTCTAACCAAAATGCCCACAGTAAGTTCATTGACAATAGATGAAGATGATGCTCATTAAAAGAGGCATGCATATTGAGGAATAGGTTAATGAAAAAATGTCATCTCATCTTCAGTCTTCATTTTTAGAGTACATCTGGAGGTCTCGTAGCTCCTGCCAGATCTAACTGTGCTGCAGAAAGCCAAGAAAAGCTCATAAATCTTGATCCATGTTCTGTTGTCCAAAGATGGCAGCTCATTGTGTCAAAACATGACGTGACCATATCTTGCTAAGTGTCCAAGATCTCCAGATTGTCTATATACTTCCTACTTGTCAGTGTTTTCCAGAAAATACTACCTCTGCCCTTTGCCTCACTCTCTTGAGAATGCAGAAACCATCACACAGCCAAAAATTTCGGCATCCATCTTTAAGAAAAAAGATGGAGCTTGCCTAAGTAGTCACCACAGCACCTTGATAAATACTTTTTTTTTGCTTTACTACCCCAAAATATTGCATACATTTTTTGAACAACAACAAAAAAAGTTGAATATTTTCAGATATTTTAAAAAATGAGACCTTAAAATGGATAATGTGTTGTCATGGCAAAATAAGTATATTTAGAAAACTTTAAAATTATTATTGACAAAGTTATTTAAATCTGCTGTGATTTCACTGTATGATGCTCTGTATGTTTGAATTTGTAAAGCTAAAGGATTGCAGCAGGTGAAATAGCATTATTATTTGGCAGAGAAGACATTGGGATGCACTAACAACATGAAAATACTTAACATTTACTTCTAAAGCAAAATTTTTATATGGAGATGAATTTAAAAATAAACCTGCTTTGTCATGAATGATTCCTCTTAAGAATTAGGCTTTTATTCTAAATTTCATCTTCTTGCTATTTCTCACACAGAAATCTTTCTGTTTGCCTTTATCCATAGTCAGATCTTAAAACTGCTTTCATCAGTAGTAGTGTACATAAGGCTTAATCACCATAGTGCTAAAGGAGAAGTATTTTATGTCAGAAGGGAAATTCATATGTGCAAATGTTAGGATTTATTGTTGCCGTCTGCATGTTCATAGCAGAAAAATTACTTTTTCTGCTGTTGTTCTTTGCAATTAGATTTCTGCTTATACATCATCTGCTGCTGATTTCAGCCACAGCTAACTTCTGGCAAAGGAAAAAATTCTGAGTCAAAGGTCCATAACTAGAACAGGAAAATTAAGGAGCTAAAGGGTTTCTGATAGCTGACACAAATAATCTTAAAAAGATTTGTTGCTATTCCTAGTTTTAGCAGACCTTTCTCACAGAAGTGCAGTAAAACCTGTGGTATGTCAAAGGCAGGAAATATGCCTGTGTGCAAAGAATGAGTCTCCTTCTCTTCCCACCTGCCTCAAGAATCTAGATACTTTTCTTATTTGTTTCCTCTTTGGGCTGTTCTGAGGATCAAGAGGGTGCAAAATATGCTGTAGTTTAAAGAAGAGGCTGGTAAATAAAGGGCCATGACAACATAAAACATTTAAAAGTGGTTGTGTGTTCATATTGTGTGTTCATAACCATGTAGTAACTATATTTCCTTTTTTTTTTTTTTTTTTTTTTGAAAATGGCTCAATAGCGCTTTAACAAATTGTGAAATATGTACAGTTGAATATTTAATCAATACACTGAATTCTGGAGAAATAAAAGCTCTTAGCTAGCTCGGGACAAAATAACATTACAGTAAGCAGCAAAACCAGAAAATAGGGAGTGCTTGGTCTTGCAGAATCTGCTGGTTGAATAAGGGTAAGCAGAATAGTTATGTAATTGCTCTTTGAGTGCTATAGAACATACCTAGGGTTTGCCTTTCTGATTTCTTACTTGGTTGTGTTGCAGTTTGTTTTGTTTTGTTTTTGTGAAACATTTAGAGAAATATTTACATTCTTTGAAACTAAATGGTTAATACTCGCAATAGATGACATTTGAGCTAGTGGTCTTTGTTTCCTTACCTATTTATTTTGCATTTGTGAAACAGATGTGTGAGGATCGTGTGTTCTGCACTTCTAAATTATCCCATATGTTACTGCTATTTGGAGGAGAAATAACCTTAGTGTTGGCATTTCGTGATGTTGGAGGCCGGGCCCTTAGAAATGTATGTTGTAGGCAGATCTGATGTGAAATGAAGTTACATAAGGCACCTTCAATATGACAAGCTGCATTCTCAATTGCTCACAACTTTGGACTGATAAACTCCCTGCCTTCGACATTGTGGGATGTGTTCAGCCAAAGTTTTGGGAAAAGGAGTTTTAGAAATAGATGCACTTTGTTCATCCGGAAAACAATTTTGAAGAAAAAAGTTGAAATTTTTCATGGCAATTTTGGGCTTCCTCAAATTTGAGGGGTGATTTTTGACATGGCTGCCATGGGGCCCCAAGTCCTTGGGGTGCTATCCTGTTTATTCATGTGGAGAGTGCCCCAGGATTTCTGCCAAATCTGTGAACTGCATAATTTCTTCTATGCATTTTATATGTTCAAAAGCAAGAGGCGTTGCATCCAGAAATGCTGCTTAGGAATTAAATTTGGAAGGTAAAAGTAGAGAAAATTAGTAAAGAGCAGAATTAAGCTTTCTTTAATTCTTAAATCCACTTGTTATTAGTCATATGCTATTTTCACATGCAGTCCCTGCCTCAATCTATTAATAGATGGAAGAAAACTTTGTAAAAAGTTACATGCAAAAGAAAACCTAGGATTTCATCCATATGAATTTTATCCAGTATTACCAAGAAAAGTCAGATGTAACTGCTAAGTTATATTTCTTTGCACATGATTTATTATACAGTGCATGTGATTTGTTATGCAGTACGGCTATCTTTTAGGCTTTAATATTTGTGTTTCATTTTCCTTCTTTAAAAAAAATAAAGTTTCTTCTTTCAAAAAATAATGATGATAAATATTTGCCAAAGAAAAATAACCCATTACCTTCTGTAATTTATACAGCGGTGGTTGTCTTCTCTATCGAGAAGGCAGAAATTGTTCAAAGTAGCACTAAGAATCTCTATGCCTGGCTGGAGAAGCTGTTCCTATTTTTCATTTGCCCAGAATGCCAGTTTGTGTAATATCTTCAGTCCCATCTTGTGTAGTTTAAGCACGAGTTAGCACTGATCACTGCAGGTTTTTTGCTTCACATGGTTTCCAGCAGCTTTTTGGGCTGGAAGTGAAGAAATGGTTATTTAGGGAAATGAGCGGAGGGGCCATATGCTCATTTCTGTCTCTTGAGCTGTTTGCATCAGGCAGGCAATGTCCTTGAACTTAGTGTGGCCTTTGTGCTTTAGGTGTGCAGGCTTTAGTGGCAGCACACGAAGTTGAAAACAAGTCTTCGAGGGGTTTATGTTCCCATGGTGGTGGGTGTGCGTTGTGGACTGTGATGCTGAGACCTGGGCTGCTTTAGGAACCCGACCTTGGCTTTTTTGGTCTGCTGTGTCCAGCTGGCAGTGGTCTTGTAAAGGCACCTAAAAGGGCCTAAAGTGCTCATCTGGGTGCCATGAACTGGAGGTTCCAGCAGCGTGGGGAGGCTGCACCTGAGGCAAGTGCATCGGATGAGCTGGGCACGCTGAAGGATGAGCTGGCTCGGGTGCACGTGTGTGGTAGCCAAGGTGAATTTAGCCTAGGAGGGAGTCAAAAAGGAGTTTTGTTGATCCAGAAGAGTTCGCTTTATATCTCCAGTGTGGCTACCGAGCTCTCTCCACGAAAGCAAAGCTCGTCAGCAGTGATTAGAGCTGCTGCTTGTCAGCATGTGAAGAGAAGAGCTACAATTCATCACTCACACTGTCATGAGAAGCCTTAGAAAAAGTAATTAGCGGATAAATTGTCTATTAATAGCCTCCCCCACCTTTAGCTGGAATGGGGCTGACAAGCAGTTCCTGTGCGCGCTGTAGTTTCATCAAGCTTGCATTGTGTGGTTGCTGGAGATGACTCCATCGGCGGCATTTCTGGCGGTTGGGGGTGTCTCTGAAGGGTCCCTAGTTCTCTGGCTGCAGGTGGAGAACGAGCACGTGAAGACTCGTGTCCCTTCCCATGGCCTCTCTGCGAGGACACACAGATTTTTCTGTGCTTCTTCCAGTGACGGTGGATTTTTTTTTGGCTGATGAAACCATGACTTGTGTTGGTGCAGGCTAAATGCAGTGTAGGGAAAAACACAGTCGTCTCTTTTGCCTGCAATTATCTTTTTATGTTGCTTGAAAATAAATGCATTGTTTTGTGAAGATGAATATTGTTAATAATATATTATCACATGTAAATTATGATTAAACCTGACAATTATTATTTGAGCAAGCTTTCTTCCCCAATATTAGAACATGCAACTTTGTTACTACTAGCTCTGGCCTTCATTAAAAACACAGGGGGGATTTTGTGAGCTTGGCTGCTCTTTTAGGATCCCTCTACTTGAGGACTTCAGTAAACACAGCTGTCCCGAAATGTATCCTGCCTGAAATTTATCTCTGGGTTCTGCATCCATGGATACATCTGTCTCTTGCTATGGATGGAGGCTTTACTGAAATCCATCCTATTCCTAATATAACACTACATTTTCTGTATATATGTAAATCTATATATTTATATATAGATTCTAAGTGTGTCAGTTCGCTATGTTAAAGAAAGCATATACTTTTTTAGAACACATCTAAAAATGCACTATGTACTTCAACATTATCTTTTACCTCTCCACTTGTCCGCCAATGGAAAAAGGCATCTGAAAAAGAATGTGAAGTTAGCTTGAGGCTACAAAGCTTTCATTGGAGCAGATTTCTAAAGGAAGCATATATCTGTATATATAGAGAGAGATATTATGTATATGTATACATTTATATGTATATATATATATACACACACACACAACTGCACCCTATTATTGCAGAATAATTTTTCAAATGCCTCTTTCTTTTGTCCGTATGTATTACTGTTGTTATTACTGATTCTTTACATTACAGTAGCACTTAAGGCTTGCGACGCCTGGGTGCCTGACATGGGATGCACAACACACAGGTACAAACCAATCCCGAAAGCATCCTGTATAAACAGCTCAGGTGAAGACTGGAGAGGCTGGGCAAAAAAAGAGGTGAAATAAGTCCAGAGCTGATGATCCCAGCTGGTGGGATCTTCGGTTGCACTGGTGAGAGGTTCCAAAGGGAAAAAACAGGGATAGCAGGGAGGGGGGGAAAAAAAGAAAAAAAAAAAAAGAGAGGGTTATAATGGTTAGGACACAAGCAGCTGCAAATTGGTCTCATTTTTATCTGAAATGAGAATTGTACCATAAGGGGGCTGTGGGGCTAACAAACCTCCTTCTCTGGGCACGTGGTGTTTAGTGCTGTGGAGGTCACCTCATGTGCTTAACATAGCATGGAAAAAAACCTGTGGTTCCCAGTTAAACACAGAATGCCAATTCTGTGCTGAAAACTTTGCGAAAACTGAGACATATCAGTTTGTGAAGAGGTTGAAAGGCTGAGAGGGACAGTGTGGTGAGTTTCTGAGGAAACTCAGATTCGCATTGCTAGCTTGAAGATGAGCGCAGTAGCTGGTAATGGCATTCAGCTTCGTTGTAATGTCCATGTCAATTATGGAATTCAACAGTGCAGTATATCAAAAACAAAGAAACCTCATAAACTTACGGCAAAGCTGAAATTTATAATCATTCCCTTCTGGGTTTGGAGACAAGGGCAGTCTGCTGAAGGCGGGTGGTGCAGGTGTGGGGTTGCTTGTTTTGTGTTTGCTTGACTCTCTGAAACTCCTTTTCTAAGACTGCTCAAGGCAAGCTGATGTGCAAGAAATTTGCAGGTTGTATCTTTCTTTGTCAAGAGTATTTTCCTTTTGTTTTGTTCGCTAATTCTGCCAAATTGAGCCAACTGCTTAAGAAATATGAGAAAACAAGGCTCCCATCAGACTCTCTCAAGCAAATTACGGCAAAACAAATTTATTTTTATCTGATGCTTCTCCCTCTTATTTGGATGAATTTAATAAGTAATTAGTTATGAGCCATTAAACTGCATAACAAAATATGTTTTACTTTTCCATCCTAATTTATTGCTTTCTTCTTCTAATTTTTTTATTTATAGCCTAAATCAATGTGTTGTATAATTGCTGTAAGAACTTTACATGGTGGTTAAGTCATTGCCCAAACGTGTTAAGCATGATGGCAGAGGACAGCACCTACACAGTGACAGTTCAGCTGGTGAAACTATCTTTAAAACCCTAATTGGCCCCCAAAAATATATGTCCACAGAAGTCACAGTAGAGGTTTTGTAAATATGACCTTAGCATATGTTTACTTCTTCCTCAGACACGTTTCCTGCTGAGAGAAGACGATGGTTGCTACTTTAGTGGATCCACATTATGTGCGTTCAGTTTGCAAATGCAAAGAGGCTCTAGCTGGGGGATGGAGATAGTGTTTCCTTGCTGCAATATTCTGATATTTTCTCAGGAGCAGAAGTTACAAAAATATTGGATGCTGGCTGGCACTCAATTCACTGCAGTTTTTCTGCCTTGTTAAAGAGGAGACAAGTTTATTCAGTAGATCTTTCTGATTAGGAGCATGGTGACTGCTGTAGATTGCCAGTTTTTCCTCCGTTGGTTATAGAAATAGGACTAAGGTCAATGAGCTGCAGTAATCTTAAGTTGGCCTTGATGAATCTCCCTTCTCCGTTGTTCTTGTGGACTGGCTGACGAGGGGCCAAGGGCAGGTATCTGGGGGAAGGGTTGGTGCAGTTGGAGGATGTCTGTAGGAAGTAGATTTTTCTGCGTGCACCTGAACTCCAGAAGTGCTTTCTGCATCCCACTTCATCATCATTTGTGGTAGAAAATGGGCTACCTTCAGTAGTAAGTGGCCCTGGCCATAGTAATCAGAGAAAGTTGGGAGTGCTGTGAGCTACAATCCTGTGATGTGTCTAAGGCAAAAAGCACCTTCAGGAATAATAAGCTCAAATCTATACACTTACTTATTCATTTACAAGGCAAGACAAAATCTCTTTTGAACAACCTCTTCACTGTTATCCCTAGCCTTTATGAAGAAAAACAAATATATTTTAGAAATAACAAATTGCTGATGACACTATATTATAATTGAACATTAAATCAGTGCATTCTCAAGTCCAGTTTCAGCAACATTTGTATAGTTGAATGATTTCCAAGCACCATTTGTTAATATGGCTGCATAATTATTTCAGTCTCTTCTACTTAGCTGAGGACCATAATTTAAGCTTAAGAGGTTGCCTATTAAATAGAAGCAAAGTTTTGAGCTTGCCTTTAGAGGGACAACATAGGCACGATGCAGGGGAGTACTGAGGAGTACAGGGGAGTACTGTGGGCTCTTGTCTGTGATTCAGCTTATCCTCTGCTGTTGACAAGAATAAAAAGAAATTCTTGAACACACTTCTTGCAGTGGAACAAAAAAAAAAAGATTTGGTGTTACGCTATGTCCTTCTATGTCCTTGTGCTGAGCTTAGAAATTGATGCGAGAATGGACTTGTGCGAAAGGTCCGTAACCATCAGATCTACTGAGAGAACCGTCACATCTACTGGGGTGGATGTGCTGCTTTTAATATCAATCTTCAAGAGCAGGATTTTGTCATGCTGAGTTGTTTTTCTCAATGCACTTAAAACCAGCTTAGAGATCACTCATACTTCTGCTGTTCTTTTGTTCTATTTTTATGCACTTCAGAAACAGAACATGCCATACATTCAAAAAATAATGAGTAGGTGTATTTCTACCTTAATTATTAGGAACGGTTAAGTTTTGAAGCAGAAGAGCAGTCTTGCTGTTTCTCAGTACTTCACGTTGATCTGCAGAGCTAACTGTATTTTGTCTTTTCTTGTCTTTTTCTTTCATGCAGAACTATGGCTTGGAAACAGAAAATCTAAAAACCCTTTCTCACAAACTGAATGCATCTGCCAAAAATCTGCAGAACTTCATAACTGGGAGGAGGAGGAGTGGTCATTATGATGGCAGGACCAGCCGCAAATTGCCAAATGACTTTCTGACATCGGTAGTAGATCTGATTGGAGCAGCGAAAAGTCTGCTGGCTTGGTTGGACAGGTAAAATCTCCCAATAGTGTCACAGGTAACCAGTTCATGCACATGCACAAAACTCAAACTCTTTGCAAAATGTTAGGTAGGCATTGAGATGGAAGCAGAATCCATTGACGAATTCTGAGGGAAAATTTCTTGTAATCTTTTCTTGTTACTTGAACTGCCGGCATAGTGTTCAAACAGCATTCAGTACAGTATTTTTAGATTCTCTGAAACTCTACACGTATCTGGGAAAATAATACAGCAACAGGATGACATCATTAAAATATCTGTGTGTTTTTTCTTAATACTGAACAACACTGGGTCAGCCTAGCTCAAATTCATTCCTTTGATATGATCAAACTTACAAAAATTTGATTGTGCTTTTTATTATCCTGATATTAATATATACTTCCATGGTGTATGCGTGTAAATGTATACGTTGCAGTTCAGGTTTATTAAATTGTAATGAAGTACATCTTAGACTGTAGATGCAACTGGAATTGGATTATACTTCTACCTGCCTGTATTACCTAGCAAATATGTTTGACCATGACTTTACTTTTCTCCTTTACTATATCAGTGGTGACATTCTCTATTGATAGCAATAGTAATATTAAGGTATTTAGAATGATCACTGAAGCTCAAGTGGTTAAAGTTAATATATCTATCTTTATCATTATAAAATGCATCATCATAGCATATTTTTATCAGTAGATCTAAATTACTCATCCCAATTTGAATGTTTATCATTTTTTATTTTGTGTGCAGCAGTTAAGTGAATTTTGTGTAATCATTAGAATCTAACAGATTGTTTGGATTTATTACTTTGGATTTCACTTTGTTTCATTTTCATGAGGAAAATTGGCTTCTATTTCATAAATGATCTCTATGTGAAAGTTTAGGTGAGGCACAAATCTTTTCCATTTGTTAAGCTGAACTGTAAACTGCTTTTTGTCCAAGAGACTGCAGCTGCTACTGCTGTCTGCTCTGTCCTCTCTTTCTAGCCCTCTCTTAAGTGTCAAAACGCGAACATCTAAAGTTATAGTCCAAAATCTCTATTTAGATACTAAATACTAGGTATACCGAGGATCAGTGCAGACTCATGGAAAGAGCTTGATACCAAAACTTGAAAAGCTGGAAATATACTTTGAGCTCTGGCCATACTCTGTCATGACTAAAGACCTGTAGGCTTCACTTTTTTGCCTTGTAATTTGTTTCTGGCTGAGGCGAATTGGCTTTTGAAGCAGAAGCAGCAATAAAAAAAGCATCTTCTTCTGCACAGGCAGATCAGTATTTTGCCACTTCTTTCCATTTAAAAATAAGCGTAAAAATAAGCTGGATAATGGATCAAAACTCTTAAATAAGAAGTTTAGTATTAGTATGAGATTTTCTTTGCATAGAGTCTGATGTTGAAAAGTAAACTTTCATATATACTTATGTTTAGCACGTTGAAAAATAAGCTTTTTGGGGGATCAGAATGAAAGTGATTTCAGAATGAAAGTGATTGTTGATGTTAGGAATCACTTATATGTCATTTTATACCACTACTGACATGTGTTCTTCCAGAGAAATGTTGAAATGGTGTTGTCTGTCTACTGACAGTTTTATTTTCCAAATTATAATATTGGATTATAGTGGAAACACATGAACATTTCATATTTTTTTCTCTGGAGGGCTGGTCAAATAATTAAATAATGAAATCAGAATTAAATAGAAGTGTCTGCATCTGAGCACTAATGTGTCACTGTGGTATTGCAAATTGCAGACTATGCAGTTTTAGAATTAAAACCCAAGTCCAGCCTGGAAAATGTATTTGTAACTCAACTCTATGTAGAGAATTACTCATTAGTAAAGATTATGTTTACAAAGTCAGCTGTACTGTGTCTGTCCGAGATAATCAGATGGCAGACTTTAACACTGATGGGGGAAGATCTCTTAAAGTCATTTTTAAAACCATGTATATCAGTTCTGTTCTCAGGAAATGCATGACTTCTGCCTTTATCTGAAATGACATCTCATCAGTCCCAGGGGTTCCAAGGAGCTGAATACGAGAGCAGCCAAAGCGGGAGTCTCCTTTTAACAGGGTTGTCTTTGATGCGCAAACAAGGCTCCCTGGAAGCAATATTTTAATTCCATTTAGATTTCTGACAAGGTCCTTCTGAAGATATGTGACAACACGTGTTTTTAAGTAACATTTTAAGACTTTTCTGACTTATAAGTGAGTTTTTTTTCTTTTTTTTTTTTGATAGGTTTTTTCATTTCCCTTTATGAAGCCCCCCAGATTGAGGTGAGGGCAGACTAATGACTATATTTTTCTTTGGAAGTGGGAACATCTGGAGATAGATGGGATACTGCTTACTGTATTCCTTCCCAGAAACTATTAGAGCCGCTAGGGGGAGATAGAAAGACTTTAAAGTATAAGATTGAAAACCGTGAACATGGATTTCATTTTATTCTATAAAGGTTTTAGGATTCAAATTGGATGCAGAGCTTTTTTGTTTTGGGGCTGGTTCCTAACATCAGTTCCATTTTGGGCCATGATGGAAGGGAGAGAAAATCATTAGAAGCAGTAATGTGGCTGATAGGGTTGTCCACCCTGTTGCGATATCGATGGTAGGATACTCCTGTGAAATATTTTTCACATCACATCTGGAAAAAAGCAGATGCAGTAGTTCCAACTTGCCTAAACTGCAGGGATACATGTTTTATGTGAAGGAGCTGGCGACGACTCCATACAGCTTGTGCATTCCTTGCTTCTATAGTGAGCTTTCTTTTTCTGATGTTTCCATGGATGCACACCTCATATATGAAGTCTTTGAGGACCTCATTAGGCCAGGCCAAGTTGCAGAAGACTGAGAGAGCTGTGATTTGTTGGGCTGCTGCCATTGCAGCTCTTGGGATTACATCGTGTGGGGTGGATACATGGATACATTCTCTATTCAGCCTCAGATGTCCTACTTCTAGCTGTATGTCAGAGCATGACTTTTCTGTGAAAATTAGGATAGCTTTTATTGCCAAATTTTAAAGGTCCTCTAATTTAATGTCATTTACAAAATGGAAATTTTAGTAGAGATTTCTAGCTATTTTCTTAATAGTTTGATTGAAGATTTTTTAGGAGTGTGAAAGAGCTCCCCAGTAAAGATGTCATGTAAGGAAACTGTCATCAGCTACTAGACCATGCCCTTACACTTTTTAGATTAATTTTAACTTCTTGTTACTGTCTTAACCCATGAAACCTTTTCTTCCAGAAGACTTTTGAGAAAGTTTTTGCTTAATAATATTTTATTTTATGCTCTTTCCCCAATCTTCAAATTCCTTCAAGGCAATTTGCCTGTTAGATTTGTGCTGTCTTGAAAAACTTGAAAAACGTAAGAATCTTTTCTGAAAGTAAGGTGCAGTTCTATTTGGCACATTGCTTGGATCTCAAGTTGATGAAAAGCTGCACTTTAGGCTGCAGCAATGAGCTACTTACCTGATATTCAAAACATCTTGGCACCTAATTGTCTCTAGTGATGTTTCACAAGAATAACAGAACAATGTACGCAGTTATTCACTTGTTCCAAACATTCATTTAGACTGTAGGGTTAGTTTCAACCTTTATTCCTGTAATTCTTGAAACATGTATTCTTTGGATTAGCAACGTATGAAATATGGACATAGTCATAGTGGAATATATGACATGGTTCTCAATCCTTCTTTTTTGATGCAATGAGTTCCTGAGCATTCTTGTTTTCCCAGGGCTGATGCACTCCCCTGGGGAGGTGAAACCTCAGCGCTTGCTGCACTGTGTGCTTATTTGCTGAGAATATGCATAGCAGTTCTCCTAAATGTGAGAATGACAGTGAATGACAGTGAGAACATACACAACCTTATCTTCAAAGTGGAGAGAGCTAATTTTATGGGAAAAAAAAAAAAGTGCTGTAAATAGAGGTGGGAGACATATTGTGAAAGTCTGGTCAAACAAACCAAACTGCTCTATACTCCTGACCCCCAAGTGTGTTAGATAAACAAAAAACCAGGAGGCCAAGCAGCAAATGTAATGAGTACCAATCTCCATCTTACATACTTTTGTTATGGTGTTCAAAAATAGGTTATCAAAGATCAGGGAAAACTGTAACACTGATAGTCAAGAAAGCACAGCTGAATGGAAAATAAACTGAATAGTCGAGGATGACCAGTGAAAGGAATGAAGAAAAGACCCAATTGAAAAATGCATGCAGATTTGCTAGAAATAAAAATAGAGACAAAAAGCTGTGTGTCCCTTGAGCTAAACAGAAACAAAAAGTATTCCAAAGGTATATATTGTCTGTTTCTTTCTTTCTTGAACTGAAAACACCGTGAACTCGGTCAGTTCATCTTGAACAAGCGGTATTAGGATATCCTATTTGCACCTTCAGTGATACCTGTGAAAATAAACAAAACAGTTTTTGTCCTGAAGCGAATGTGAACCTAAAAGCATTGATATCATGGGGATTTCAGAAAAGTTTCTGATCTCCAAGTTCAGGAGGTTTGGTAATGCTCACAATGAACCTTTTCTATGGTTAAGACACAGCCAGCTCTTGTTCCTTACTTATATCTCGTGTACTTTACTTATATCTCCTTCCTTTCCTACCAACTTGCTACTACCTATTGGTTGGCACCGAAGTTGTGATGAGTCTCGTGACTGCCAGGCACTCCGTTCCATCAAAGATTTTTTCTCCTGGTACCTGTAAAATGGTCTGATTGAGGGAGAGAGGAGATTGCATTTTGATCAGAAGTTGGCACTGTGTTGGAACAGATTGGAGGCTGCTGCAAAGGGCACTTGTGGGAATGAAAGCACATCCTTTAAGCAACAATTATTTTTTTGAAATCCCGCTGTACATGACATTCCAATGTAATATAATATGAATATATTTTCCATGCATGGCACAACTAGATGTAAGAGGTAGAACTCATTTATTCAGCTGTAACCAGGAGGAATTGTCACGCTCCTTATGGGAGCAGAGTGATCCTGAGGGAACCTGAACTGGAAGGTCATTGGATGGCAGCTGTGTGAGCCTTGTCTCTTCACATCTTGTCTCATTCCCCTGCCAGAATTGCTGCTTGCAGTACCCAGCCGCTCGGCTCCCATGTTCCTCTGATTCAGTCTCATTGCCCTCCTCCACCACATTGGTGTCTCAGGAATCTCCTCCACCGATCCAGGAACCCGCACAGGTCCTGCTGCATATGAAGCAAGGGCTGAGCAAGGGAACTTTCCCAGATGGATATGCTGCTGGACAACCGGCTTCTGCCCACTCAGTGGAGCCAGACTCTTCCTCGCTTACATGTTGTGCAGCCATAGGAAGAATGTTCTTGGCTCTTTGCAGATAGCAGAGACACTCATGTAAGCTATAGACCTGTATTTGGAGACGAGTGCTGGCAAAGGGCTGGATGTTCCTAGCTTTTTAATAAAATACACTTCCAAGATAAAGATGCAACTTATTTTTCAACTAAAAACTTATGAAAATGTAATCAGCATTCCATGAGATAACTGCTACAACATTTGATGTCTGGTTTTGTGTCACAGATTTTGATGGTCATGGATTAGGATTTACCAGGGAGAAAGAGATTTTTTTTATGTGCTGTTTGACTCGGCCATCTGCGTGTGCAATGATTCACTATATCTTTCATAACAGCTCTCTTGAATCCTGTTTTCTACCCTAAGATTACGCCCATTTTGGAAGTAAAAGACTTAAAGTGGTGCTACAGATTACAGTGAAGTCTTAGAATAATGGGAACAAAGAGATCTTGTGGAGACAGAGTTTTTTTTTAATTTAATTTTTCTCAGTTTTGTCACCAGAGAAGAATTATCAGGATGATAAATGTGCATCAGCCTGATTAATTTACTAGTGCTATCTAGAGTCTCATAGATGAACAAAAAGGAATAAAAAGATAGAAAGTGGTGGCCATATAAAAGATACAGATCAAATTGCTGACAGTAGTAACATAATGTAAAAACTGAGAGTAACAGACCTTTTTGCAAATCGAAATGAACTTTCAGGGAATCACAGGATTTTAGGTCTTCACCAAATAGTGGGATGTCAACCTTTAACTTTTGAACTCCAGGTGAGCAAGTCCTTTTAATGTTCCGCAAAGGACTTACATATACAATTGAATCCTATTCATTAAGGCTCAGTTCTGCGCCTAAAGTTGGGGATTTTGGTGAGTAGCTTTGGACAATGGAAGGGATGCTCCGAGCCCTACTGTGGGCTCTGTGAACTTGCTCTGCGGTCTTGAGGAATGTGGTGGTGAAGTGCAGCCTGTGATGGTAGAAACACTCACGTTCATATATGTGAGCCATTCATGTGCTCAGCCTCAGGACACTGAAGCTGAAATGTGCTTTCAGTAAAAGTACTGTGCTGACAAAACATATTTCCCCTTAGAAAATGGGTCTCTCGCTTTCTACCATGGTGATGTACACAATGCCCACATTTTCTTAGGCTATAGATAAATGTGCTCAGTTGGATTTCTTTGTCTCTTTGTTTTCAGTGAATGAGCCTTGGTGGTGTCTATTGTGTGACTGTTTTGTAGTTGTACGGAAAGGGGAGCGTTCACTTGGATAATTTTATGCTCCAGTGTTTGCGAGCCCATAACTTCTCATTTTCAAGGGGTGTGTTACTAGATGAAAATCGCCCTTATAAAGGACTCTATACAGCCACATTAGCTATGCTTGGTTATTGCTTTTCCTGACAGGATAGATCTGTTTTGCACAGAAGATGGGGAGGGGGAACAAATGAAGATCCAAACAAAAAACAAAGCAAGGAGTTCAGTGACACTTTACTTACCACGCAAATAATCCACTTTCTGTCAATTGATTTTCAGTCTCCAGCCTGTGAATCTTATGTATCCTTTCTGTACTTCCCTTTATGCTTGTGTGAATGGGATGCCAAACCTGTCAGCAAATGCTGGCTGAGTGCGGTGCCGCTTACCATGTTAGTGCTACTGGGACAGCTGTAAATGCTTAACAGAGCACTCGGTTAAAGGATCCCTTTATTCAGCATGAATTTCCCTGCATTCCTCCCCCAAATACAGATTAACATGTTTATTGCATGAAAAGCCGAGAACCATGAATCTCAGATGGATGCTGGCACCAAAACACATGCAACAATACTGTCCATTCAGAACTGTATTTGTTTGGGCTTGAACTGCTGCCTTTGAAAACTGAGTTATGCTCCGCATTGGGCTGCCTCTCTCTTTCGAAGAATTTTGGCTGTTTTGTTTAGACAAACTTCTCTGCATATGCTTTCCCTTGTTCGGATGCTCAAGTAAGAATTATACAGTTTTTCAACCCCTCACAATACCTATTGATATAAAATGACTCAGTATGAAAATAAGCGGTGAAATACAATTAACTTTTATTGCAGAGTAATACTTTTACAAGTAACAGTCTGTATTTGTCCAAATCACAAAACTTTTGATGAGGAATAATTATTTCTCAATTTTAAATATAATTTTTCCCTAGCCAAATGTTATATAAATGAGATAGATGAGGCTTAAGCATATAATAAGAAAAGTATTGGCAGTCTAGAAATACCAAGCGTCTCCTTCACAATATATGCTTTTTTAATATTGAGTATAGATTTTACTGCATGTATACATTAATTTTGTGTATTACTAGTTGTTGAGTAGCATTTTTTTATTAGTGAAACAGCAACGTGTGAGGGAATTAGCTGTGCTGTATTTGTGTAGCTGGCATTTCTACCAGGCCTTCAACTGTGATTTGCTAATTAATTTGTTGGATTCATTGTGTATTTTTCATCCTAGAAGATGCTGACACTGCTAATGATTTTATTAAGGTCTCCACTCGAAAAAAAAAAAAAGAAAGTGTGTGACTGTGTTAAAAAAATGTCTATATCTATTCATCTGTCTGTATACATGTATGTGTTTGTTAGAGCCTGACTTACACGTATCTACACATTTATATTTGGTATTTCAAGGTCTTTCATTGTTTGTTTGGTCTTTCATTGTTTATCTCAAGCACCAGTTTAAAAATGAGAAAAAAAAAAAAAAGAAAGAAAGAAAGAAAGAACTAAGAGCTCCAGGATAATCTGGCTATAGGAAAACCTTGTTTTCTATATGTTAGGGTTTTGAAGTTGATTGACTTTAATGTTCAAAAAAGTGCAAGCAAGTTTTTTTCTTTTTTCTTTTCCCCCTGTGGATAAGGTGATTAGAAAGGTCCTCTTCATCTTACTGCAGCCCATGGTATCTAATAAGGTGCAGGTTCACATTTGCATAGTGCTCCCTGTTTTCTTGCTGCATACGTGGTTGCAAAACATGGATGAACTTAATTCTATTTGAAACCTTTTCACCACTCATCTGTCAAAGTGTTTTGAAATGGGTTCAAATGTTGGAAAGGAGCAGTAGGAGGAAGAGGTAAGAACAAGGGCAAAACCACCTTCCATGTGTCCATGTGTGTGCAAGCATTGCACAGATGTGGTTCCCTTAAGAAATAAGGCCAGGAGGGGAGGACAAAGCACAGAAAGGAGAAATAAGGCAAGATCTGGAGGAGGAGATGAACAGAAAGAGTATATGGTCAGGTAGCTGTGCAGAGGAGTTAGTGTGGGTGTTGCAAAGGAGGAGTTTGTTCAGGTTTTGTAGGAAGAAAAAATCAATTGAAGAGGAACTGGGTCAGAAAGGTTCCGTGAACAGGGAAACATATGTGGAAAAAATATTGGAAATGCCTGTGAGAGAGGTGAAAGAAGGGGATGCAGAGGTCAACGTCTCTGCAGGAAGTGGGCAACACAGTCCAACACAGCTTCTTAGCTCTTGTGCTCCTTCAAAAGGCCCATACGCCTGTTTTTTGAACATTGCACGTGTTCTCAGGGGCCTTGCTTCACCAGAGCTGTACGAGGCAGCTGAGAGCTAAGGGCTGGAGGGACTGAGAAAGAGGCAGCTTTGGGAGAAAAGAGGAGAAGTTGGAAGTTGATAGAATTAACTCAGCCAAGCCAAGAAATGAATTTTTAACAAGTTGAGAGATGTGGTCTAGTTCCTCAAGGAATGCTGTTTACACGGCAGGTTTGTGGTGGATTGAGAAGGAAGGTATTGCAGCAGCCAGTTGCAAAGGTACAGTGTGTATAGGTTGTATTAGCAGTTACACATACATTGCCTCATCTGCTCACAGCTGCAACGATACTGTGCTATAGTAATATTGCGCATTTTACTTTCAGTGACTGTTTTATTAATGAAGGGGATTTTTTGTCAGATGGGTGTTTCACGGGGTGCTCATGAAATCCGATCAGTGATCCTATAAGGAGCTTTCTAATGACATTTTGGTAGAAACTGCTGACATGTTACTCTGCCAAGTGTCGCTAAAGGCTCACAATGAGAGCAAGACTTGGGATGCAGTACCAAAATATGTTTCCTCTGGCAATACAGCTGTTTTCGGAGGCCTCTGTCCTTACAGTTTCCCCAGCTACTCATGCCGGTGTGTCTGTGCAGTCCTCTCTGGAATTGTGCTTGCAGCCTGGAGCAGTGAAGCTTTTGTTACATCTCCCCGTACCCATCTAAGTCATGAGACATTTTGCATGTTAGCTATTGATTTTTAGTAGACTTTGCCTCTTGCTGCCATCTTTGCTGCCAGATCCATGTGTTATTTTCAGTAAGTTTTTGATGTTACAAATCAGCGTAACAAAGATAAGTAAAGTTGCAGTCCTTTTGCTTCTTCTTTAATAACAACCAAGTTTATTTGGGGCATTTCTAACACACACTAGGAGCAGTGATGGTAAAAATGTTATTATTTTCCTGATGAAGCATGAAACCAAACTAAATTGTAAAAACATGAGGGAAGCTCTTTCAGTATTAGAAGCCAAAGCCTACCATGCAACTTTGTTTAGAGAAATGCTGGAGGCTTTGAAATGTCAAATAGGTTCCAGTTGTGTAATTTGAGCATCAAATTGTATTAACATCCATACTAAAAGTAAAATAATACCATTCACTGGCTTGATTTCATTCATTTTAAATAATGGTGAATTCATAAGTGAAAATGACCTTTTCGATTCAAAGTTTCAGGTAGGTTCCAGAATCTCAGCAGTTAAAATTTTGAAAGGAAAATTATTCTTTTTTTAGATCTTGGCTTAGGTACTTTGTAACACAATTACAATTCATAAAGAAGCAGTTAGTTAAATTTTATCCTTTAATAAACTCACGCGTCTCATGAGATTCAGTAATACTCTGTGCATGTGTCTGAGAATAAGCCTGGTACAGTGTGCATTTACTGTGCACGTGCCATGCACTACATAAAACTTGCACCTTAAATTGCTATTATAACCCCAAGACAAATAGCTTTTGTCAAGCACCTGTTGGGCTTTACCCACATATCATCTATAGCATCCTCACTGTCCGGCTGCTTTTAGGTTTTTTAAGGTCTATCCTCCAGTTTCTGTAAGCTTATTTCAAAGAGAATAAACTGCTCTAATAATAAGGGCAGAAAGTATATATTGTTGTATTTGATGTATTACGTCAAATTTTGATGTATTACATCAGATTGAGGTGCTTACTCAAGTCTGTTTTCTTTACAGATCATTTCTTCTTGTGAACCATAGGGTCGGCACTGACCAGAAAATGGAGTTTTAGGAAAACTATGGTAGACAGAGCGGTCCGCACAGACTTAGTAATGGGCAGTTCCAAATCTGCTGATACTGACAATAATTCTGCACATGGAAAAAAAATGTTGAAACCTATTAAGAGTCAGCTGGACCATATTTGGAGTTACCGTTCAGACAGGTTTATAACTGAATTCTTTGTACTGGAAGCTTGTCTGTAGGTTTAAATGAGGAAGGTATAATATCTGGTATAATATCTGGTGCTGTAGAACTCTTAAAGGCATGTGCAAACATGTATAGTCTTTAGATGTGATGGAAGAAGGTGGAAGGGTCTTGGTACCCGACTTAATTGAAATATCCACATTTTAAAAGTATTATTGAGGGGGTCTTGTCACCCTGGATGATCTATTGAAAAGTCAGTCAGATATTACAATCCTTGCAGTGCTTTGAAATATATTTTGTTAGCTCAAGTGATAAGAGAGAGAAAACAAACAAGCTTCTAGGCAGACGGGCATTTAAAACATTTTGACATGAAATTTTAAGATGTCGAATGCGTGTAGGTGACCTTTTTAAATGCTGGTTTACACTTTCCTCTCACTAAGCCCTTCTGATTACAGCACAGTCTAGTGGGATGTTAGGTTGTGCCTCCGGCTTAGCCTTTGCAGTGTTCTGCAAGCTAGCCTTCAGAGTGTTCATCCCCCTCTGGTTCAATATGCTCTTCTCCCTTTGGCTAAAAACTCGACTTTCTCTTAGTCCTTGCAGTAATTTTACCAGGTATTAGGTCAGGACCCAGGAACCCCAGGGGATCAACCACATGCTTTTCTGCGCTGATTCACATGTGGGCACAGCTCATGTCACGGATGGAAGGAGTACCCTTGCTTGCCTTCTTTGCCAGGGTGTTTGAGTGCTGAAGAAGGCAGCGTAGCACGGCTGGGGAAATGGGGGCTATCCAAACGAACTGCAAGGCTGTGTGAAGGAGGGTGCTTTTAGAAATGAGAGTCCTCGAAGAACTCTGGAACTGAAGAAAAGTTGAGCATTTTCCAGGAATATATATTCTGTATTTTACAATTCTAGTAGTAGATTTTGGATTTTTTTTTTGTGCTTTTACCATTTCTAGACAAAAATCATTGTTAAAGCACTGTGTGTTCTGAACACATTATGCACCCATGAAGAAAGTGCAAATACGCCAGTGTAATTCAATACCTTTTCCCTTCTGTTTTTTTTTTTTAGATCACCTTTTGCTGCTGTGACAGATTACTCAGTTACAAGAAATAATGTCATACAGCTCTGTCTGGAACTAACAACAATTGTACAACAGGTATGAGACCCTTTGCTTGTATCTAATTAGTTTCTTCTTCTTTAATAGTAAATGACCGGTCGCTTGTTTACACAGGTTTGTGTTACTCTTTGTCTATATCCTTTTCTAATACAAAAGTAAGGTATAGTAGTGTTTAATAGATGCTCTATAAAAATTCTGCTTGCTTGCAGAGCTTGTTTGGACTGTGCTGTGTATATGCTTCAGAGTGACTCAATACTGTAATTCATCTTGGATTCTCTAGTCTAATATCAGCACTACAAATTAGCAAAGTCTGATGATTTGCTTATCTAATTTCTTACGCTTTGTCAATAACTTTTAATTAACTATCTGACTCTAAAGGTCTGTAAGTATTTAAGTTTGGTTATCTCCACTTTCATGCCACAATGTAAAGACAACATGTGTCCCCATGAGGCTAAATACAGGCATAGGCATTTTTGTACCGTCCACCTTCAAGAAAGCCAGAAGCAGGTACTGAAAAGCACGTGCTAGATGGGCTTCATTTGAGAGTGATGTCTAGAGAGTGCTATTCCCCATCCATTTCGGATCTGTCCCTGTCTTTGCCCATTGTTCTGGTAAAAACGGATTTTTTTTTTTTGTTTCAAGTTCAAACTAATGTTGATATGAACTGCATTAGAATTAAACTAGGAAATTAAAACACTCCTATTCAACTAAGCATTGTCTTGTACCCTGATGCAACTGTTTCAGAGATCCATCCTATTATTCTCCAGTATCCTTGTAATTAAAAGGATGGCAATCAATTGTTTTCAAATTTCTTTTTGTTTGTGTATATCAGCTCAATTAACAACTTTATGTTATCTAGGTTTGTAGTGTTTGGAGATCAGCCATGAATGCCCATTCTACAGGGAAATTTGAAATAGTTTTAGACTATCAAGAGACTTATCTAGCATGTTTTTGTTTGTTGAAAATACTAACCTGAAGGTTGCTTTTTTTGACAGTTGTGATAACTGCCTAGGGGATAAATGGCATGAGGGATTAGAAAATAAATACTGTGTTTTGGGGAGATTTTAGTAAATGAAAAGAGAGCTTTCAGTCCTCTGGATATTTTACCCATTGTGGATTGTTGCTGATTTGCTCTTGTGTTGTTTTATTTGTATGAATATCTGGGGCTCTTTACTTACAACTAGAGCTCAGCAAGTCCAAAAGAGTTCAGTTTGAATAAAAGGGGAAAAAAAAAAGACTGCATAAGCTAATGGACCTTGCCGTTCATTTTTGAGGAGTTTTGAGTTAGCAACATGAGGGCTTGTTTAGAGTTCAAGCAATTCAATTACCTATGAAAAAAGCCAGAGTTCTCCTTCAGTACAACCTGCTATATTTCTTGATGGTCATTCTACTCTATCTACAATCAGTAATAATCATAATAATGAGAAAAGATCAGAGAAAAATGAAGAAGGTGGGCTAGGTAGGGACAGTGAGGAGATGCTTTTCATCATCATATACATCAATCCAATTTGAGCAATATTTAAATTCTCTCATGGCCTCTTGACACAACTATTTGACAATGCTCTCTGTCTTACCCAAGGAATGTTTGGCTTTTTTTTTTTTTTTTTTGGTTCATCCTCTCACAAATCTGTGCAATGTCAAAGATAAGTTCAGTTCAGTTTATGTTCCCTCTGTGCTGGGTGAGAGCAGTGCTTGTCAGTTCAAATCTGGGAAATAGGAGTTTCTGGGTCTCCTTTATTATTACTATTATACCTGAGGAATGATTGTAGGGAGCAGGGAGCCAAACTGTTCTCGGTAGTGACCAATGATAGGGCAGGGGTTAATGGTTACAGACTGAAACACAAGCAGTTCCATGTCCATGTGAGGAAGAACTTCTTTCCTGTGAGGGTGACAGAGCCCTGGCACAGGCTGCCCAGAGAGGTTGTGGAGTCTCCTTCTCTGGAGATCTTCCAAACCCGTCTGGATGCCCCCCTGTGCCCCGTGCTCTAGGGGTCCCTGCTGGAGCAGGGGGTTGGACTAGATGATCTCTAGAGGTCCCTTCCAACCTCAACCATCCTGTGACTTTCCCCCAATTATGCTCATACATTTTGAGGCGAGTATGGAACCACAGAACACCCCAGCCCCGTTCTGCTGTCTTGTGCTCCTGGTCAAGCTTCTCACTACTGCCTGGCCTCAATTTGCAATAAATAGATGGTGGTGTTTGCTGTGGAAGAAGAGTTTGGGCCTTTCTTTTTTTCTTACTTCTTTTTTTCTTTTTGACTTCACTCTGTATTACATGTGCTTTTATTTGCTGTCTTGTACTCATCGTACCGCCCCTTTGCCAGACAGGGCATTCGTGTTTTGCTCCTTGTAAGTGGAAGAGCCCTCTGCTCCATCCTCACATATTCACTGCTAATTGGAAAGCAGGAAAAAGTATCAATGACTGCAGTATTTCCCAGGAACTAGCTCAATATCTGCTTGTTTTCCATTCTTATCCATGATACTGCTAATTTGTCAACAGTCTTTAAAAAATATGTGAAGAGTGATTTGTGAATGAGAACAAATATTATTATTTAATAGCCTATGTGAGTTATTTAATAACTCACATGACTACCCAATCTGGAAGCAGTTCAATACATGAATCCATACTTTGAAGTCAAAGGGAGTATTTATGTGCCTAAATTTAAGCACATCTGAAACTGAACTGAGCTGTATGCAGAAGAATGATAATGAAAATACCATTGCTAGTCCCAAACACATGTGGTTTGATCTCTGCTTAAAACAAATGCACTTCCTTCAGCCCCTTCACTGAGCTTTCCTTTTATATGCTGATTAAACACAACAATTCTCATTATGCTTTCTTAAGGCTTTAATTTGAATGTCTCAATATTACTTTATCAGGTGTTTTTCCATCTCAGAATCTGTTTTCTTTCATGTATAAAGTATTTTATAGAACTTCACTGTTTCATAATAACTTATAATTTAATGTGTAATATTTTTTTGGTTTATAAGAGACCTAGAAAGAGCAGGGTTACAATTTATTTATATAAGACTAGCTACAGTTTTTATAATGGTTAATGATGTATTAAAAACATAAACTTACAATCTACAATTTCTTACATCTTTGTCTTTTTTGATGGAGTCATAACATTTAATAATGGAACTCCACTATTTACTTTAGCAATTGATCACTGGAAGGTTTCAAAATGTTTTTATTGTTTTCTTACAGTCAATTTTCAGATTTATTCAGTAAAAACTATTATTTTTTCAAGATGATAATAAAAAGGTAAAATTAGTCTGGCTTGCTTGTTTTTGTTTGAGGCTAATTGTAATGTCAGTATTCCCTTCATAGGATTAAGTTTTCTTTCCCTTTTTTTCAGTACTAAGTGGATAATGGGCTAAAAATTGGCAGAAAACTATGCTCTCTTATGAAACCTAGGAAAATCTGTTATATTTCTGTTATATTTCACCTTAAAAAAATTGGAGAAGTTGGAGTTAGAATTCCCACCTTGGGACAGGCTTCCCAATGTAATGCAGCGTAGAGCATAATTTATATTTTAACTGTTTCATTTTTTGTTTGTGTTGCACGTTGCTCGGGATGCAGCTAACAGATGAGTGCCCAGTGGGTACTTGTCTTTACAAGTTGGTCCCTCAAAGCAGTGTGTGTTGTTATTGTAACCTGCTTTGCATTCCTACTGATCAGCTGCTTTTATGCAGGTGTTTTATTTTGGCTTAGGGATTTTTTTTTCCCCCCTTAGGACTTTAGGATATTGTTTCATAGGCACTTCCTGCAGATTTTCACTCTCAATATTCCATCCTCCTTGCTGAGGGTTCATTTAAATGAAGGTTTGTGTTTCTGTTTCATTTTTGTAATCAAATCTCCCCCTACAGCGTAACATAGAGGGGAAAAAAAAGAAAAATAATGATTTAACTAACAAATAAATGAGACTATCATCATATTTGTTGCCATTACTTTGCTCTCTCAGCTCACATGCTATCTCCATTTCTTCCCTATACTTATATCTGTTTAGTGTGGCCCTTTTGAGTGTCATTCTCTTGCACTGCATGAAGTAAAAAATACCCATTCTTTATGGATGATACAAGGCAGGCATTATAGTGATAGAGGTTTCTGGTTCTTGAGATTGCTTTGGGTTGGATTTTTTTTTTTTTTTTTTTTTTTTTT